>JACEOJ010000127.1:547404-582905 GCA_013761285.1 Campoletis sonorensis
GAGAGAGAGAGAGAGAGAGAGGGAGAGAGAGAGAGAGAGAGAGAGAGAACATCGCCAACGCCATCCAGGAGGCGTCTATAAATTTGTAAAGTTAATAAATACGTAATGGCCGACGTTGCTTTGTAGCTCGTTCTCTGTGTGGGTTTTACTTGGACGCTCGAACCCTACCACCCCTACACATCCCTCTTTTTTCGTCTCTCTCTTCTCCCCATAAACTCACCTTTCTGTTTCTCTCTCTCTCTCTTTCTCTCTTTCTTCACCCCTTTCGTTTCATCCCCCTAACGCAAAGGAAAGCCTCTCTCGCCTTATTTTTCTTTAAATTTCATCGCCGGGATAACTTTCATATTTAAATATTGAACGCTTCGAATTCCGAGCAACGAGTATTTCAAGTTTTGTTATTACATTTTTTTTTCTTTCTTTCTTTTTTTTTTTTTTTTTAATTCAACTTATTTTCTTCAGAGTTTGAATAAAAGTTTTGAGTTCATAAAAAATGCATTTCTCGGATTTAATAGTCCTTATGATTATTTTGGCACTCGGGATGCTTTTGAAATTTAATGAATGAGATGAGAAAAACAGTATCAATGGATCACAAAGACGTGATTTTCACGAGAAGACAGAAGTTGGGAATAAAGAAAATTTTTGTTATTGCTGAGTTTATGATAAAAATAAAATTGTGACCGGGCTCAAACGGTTGGGAATCGTTAGGCCACAAAATTCTGAAGAAAACAGTCTTTGGAATTATTTCGTCTTGACTCACGGTTCATGGGATATCGAGTATCAAAGTTCCGGCGAATCCAGCGCAGCGGAAGCTGAATGGGGGCGTGGCTACCGTTTCCCCCACTATCCACGCTCTTATCAGCGGCGCTCTAGATTGGTGCCTACTTATGATTCCATATCTTACGATCTGTTCATTAGAGAAAAAAAATGTTGAGGACTTTTTTCTTCAGAATGACCCCATCTGTTTATCCTTCAGATTTGAGGATGGGTATATCGCGTTGTTAATTATATTATACTACGAAAACATGGAGAAATCGAAGCTCGTATTCGTGTATTTACTTCGGTTCGTATATTCAACGGCGTAATCTGCGAGAGAGTATCGCGGGAGACTCGTGGATTCACGTACGTTCACCCTCGCGCGCACAATATGCGTAGAGATTTAGGTGTATGCGTGAATATTTATACGCGCACAGGTAAATGCGGCTCGTTGGCGTTGCTCTCTCTGGCCTCCGGTCAGAGATATCGTTGGCATGCCTTGTTAATCACGGACTCGATAATAATACCGTGATTGATAGAACGAACCTCCGCAATCCCCTCCTCCTCCTCCTTCTCCTCCTCCTCTCGCGCTCTTCCACGCACACTCAGCTTTGCTGGAACTCACCGTATTTATATATAAATATATACACATGTGTATTTATAAATTTATAAAGCATATAGATCGCACAGCAACATTATACTCGTCGCAGGCTTTTATCTCCGGAATCAAACACCTATGACATTAATTTCGGCTTAAATTAAGCATTCATTCCAATATAATAATAAAATTACATTCATATAGTCATCGGTCAATGAAATCATGCTCGTTTTACACGTCAGTTCGCAAGCTAAATATCCGATTCCATCAAACTTTTGCTACTCAGTGAATTCAAACTTTTCTTACATGTAACGAACATTTATTTGCAATTAAAACTTGCTAACCAATTGTTTAACCGAAAATTTTTTTGATTGAGATAAAAAATAACGTCGCGGAGTGTTCATATAATTTCTCATATTGTTTCCATTTTTTATCGAATCACTCAAATAAAAATTGGATCAAATCGAATTTTTTAGATGAGCATATCCTTATTATTGGTCTGTGACGTATTTATCGTCATTTTTTTCAACTTTTGGACCTGGTACTTTGTTGACAAAATTGTGATGAATTCGATCCAACAATAAGACGATTTTTTATACACGCACGTAGAATGAGTACGAATGTATATAATATATAAATATATAAATATATGTAAAGTACATAGTGTCTACGCTCAGTGCACGAGAAATACATAAAGTGGTACTTTCTGGCGTCTAGGAGAGCGCGAGTGCCACGATCCATAAAAATGTCGAGAGTCCTGAGTGACGGCCGGAAGTCAGTGGATGGACAAGGCCAATTGTTTATATTACCGAGCCGGTTTTACTAACAATGGAAAACCAGCTCTCGTGGCACTCGCGTATCGTAAGCTACCGACTCGTTACATGCCACGTACATAATTGTATATTATATCCGACAAACTAATTCTATTCGCGAAATAATATATACCGCGCAATATATATTTTATTCAAATTACGTACGAATTCTAACAGTGGAAACAATCATTACTTCTTTTTTTTTTTCTGCATATAAAGTAGTAAAGGAAACTCATTAAAAGAGTATCGCTTCGAGGGAATCATTTTTTTAAATAACTAAAGCAACGAAAAAAAAAAAAAGACATGATTTCAGTGAAACAATTTTATCGTCGACAATATCAAGTTTAATTTATCGGATAATTTTTAATTACGACAGTCATCGATGAATTCACTGTTCTTAAAAATGTTGAGGTATACAATAAACGAAGTATTTTTATCCCATTATTTTCAGATTTTAATCAATTTTACTAATCATGAAGATATTGAGATATTATTTCCTTTATTCGAAGATTTTTTTGATACATTTTGATTTCGCAATTGCACAATTTATTACAATCCTTGTCGCTCGCATATTCATCTCGCTCAGTATAGTCTCAGCTTGATTTTTTTTGTCGCTCTCGCTTCTCTTTCAAGGGGAAGTTTGTGGCACGTGTCTCTCGCGATACGGGGCGTCGGGACACATGTTATAGGTACCTCGGGAGCGTAAAATATACACTACGGCGATTAAAAGCATCGTTTCAAAATACTTTCATTATCGTTACTTTTCGGTTCGGCAGGTAGACCAAAAAAATGATTATGTCTCGAACCTCATAATTTTTTTTCTTTAGAAATACCGAAAAGTCACTCGCGCGCTGTCTAAGAAACTTTTTAAACGTCAGAATTGAAAAAAAATCCTTTTTTGTTATGTATACCAACATTTTTTGTTAAAAAAGTAAAAATTCTGTTTCTTTTTTCAACTCACGCACGTGTTTGCACCATCGACGCGAAGTTACGGCGGTCGGTAGAGTCGGGTGTGAAACAGACTATTTTCTTCGCACGTGTGCGACGCCGCGTTCGTAGTTTCTCTATATATATTTGAATTAAACACGATTCTATATGGTAAAATTATCAATAATTCTATTAAGTTTGTGGCATTGATTGCTTCGTATTCAAGCTGGAATTTGATCAATCTTATTTCCCACGATATTGCCAATAATTTCATTTATCGAATTTCGTATTGCGGCGGAAATGAATTTCGATATGACTCGTTCGACTCACATGTGATATTTGTAGCTGTGTCAAGAATTTCGATGTATTCGCCTAAAGAAAATCGTAATTGGCCCAAAAATATGGAAAATGTGATTGTTTTCAATTGAATTCTTTCCGCACCTTTATTCCGATGTCAGCAATGAATTTAATTTCGTGACGTTTCTTCCAAATCTTTGTAATTCACGTAGAAAATTTCGTAGACAAAAAGTGTCCACATCAGAAAAAAAACATCTGCTGATGGATTTAATTAAGATTAAATTTAATTGAATAAATTTTATTCCTTGTCTCTTCTGCTTCTTAAAAAAATTAATATCGTACACATTTTTAATTAGAAAATGGTCCATATTTTGTACTCAATATTTATTTAGTCTACACTGACTTAATTTATGCTGCGTCCGTAGTCAAATTTATACGATTTTTAACCATTTGCCGCTTTTTTTAATAACCTTAACGAAGTTTTATGACAGTAAAATCTCCATCGCTCTTCGTCCTTGATTATTATTGTCAAACATATATCTATAAATTTGTACATGCGCGCATGTGCGTTTGGTGTGTGTGTTTGTGTGTTTATTCGAATATAGGAACAGTGAATTGACTCTATAGCGTAGCAATAAATACGAGAATTTCACTATCCAAAAACAAGCAACAATCGAAAAGCTCTATTTGGTTGTTGCGACCCCATCGAACTCGACAAAGTGAATTCCAACTGAGTTTCATTCCCTGCCTCTCTCTCTCTCTCTCTCTCTCCACCATTTTGTCTACGTTCATGTCATGCTTCTCGGCGAATCCCCTCGCCGCGGGTCGCGCGCGCACACGCGAAACCGATCGTTCGAGCATCCCAAATTATCGGCTACATTTTATTCGAGTTATACACGCGGATCGCTGGCAATGCGATTTCGCGGCTAAACTCGTTACGCGAAAACGTAATTCGCAGTGCCGTCGGGTCGTGTTGCATATCTCGAATCTTCTCTCTTTCTCTCTCTCTCTCTCTCACTCTCTTTCTCTTTCTATCCTGCTCTTCCTGCATCAGAATTTACGGGTAAAACATCGACGATGCGTCGTGACACGCATCCGTCCTCTTTATCGAGCCACGGCCTCCGCGTTCCATCACCAAATTCGTAAATAGAAATGCAACTCTATATAAATATCCATGAGAGCCTGTATCAAATCATTTCTCTGAACCCCCTCTTTGTCCTCGTCCCTCATTTCCCCCGAAGGCTAACGATATTTCGCGCCCATTATGAAATATTCGAAATTATTTCGCTGGAATTGTGCATTCTCCGATTTGACGTTCCGCATCGCGAGGGACCGCGGGGAGAAACACCGAAACCCACCGACCAACTGCGGGTACGCGAGGGGGGCTTCATCATCCTGGTGAAATCCAACATTGAACAACGCTAATATGTATATATTCCTAATATACATATATTTTCTACCCAACGGACGAATCCGGCTTTCGTTCGTTGAGTACCAACGAACCAATTTCCAGCCTCGGGCGAATGTCCCTTCGATCATCACTTCTCTTTATAATTCGTCAATCACCCTCCTCCTCCTTCTTCTCCTCCTCCCTGCCCTGGGCCTCTGCCTCTTTTTTTATTCGCGCTCCACCTAAAAACCTTGTTTTCAATAATTATCGGGAGAATCATGGAAATGAACGAACAATCCGAGACTTCAAAGATTGATCAAAAATTCAAAGTAAATTTTCACAAATAAGCAAGACAATCTATAAATGTCACGTATTTTGCTCTCAGATGTTAACATGTTTTGAGAATAAACAAAAAGTCAACAATTTCTATGAATATAAATGAAGAATTTTTCATTCGCGAGTGTCCTGCCGTGAAATCATTCACAATTTGACAAATCGATGGGCCACCGATTCATTTGGTTTGCCGCTTTTTCTTGCCACGTGTTACTCGCCAGGCTCCTTTGCGGTTCGAGTTCTCTAATAAATCGTAGAGGTCGAAAATGGCAGCGGTAAAGACTCTCCCGTGTGTCATGGAAGAGAGCAAAGGGTAAAAAGGCGTGTGACCAGGGGTGGATGGGGAGAAAATGGCAGGGGTTGCTTTAAATTCTCTACTGTCACCACAAACATGCATAATGCAGCCACGCGACGCATGTAAACGCGTAGAGGTTTGTGTACTCTGGACCATTGTAGTGAGAAGAGAAAGAGGGAAAGCTGTAGTATGCGCGTAACATTAGCTGCTGCTGTTATATTAACGGATGAGGGAGAAAAGAGAATGAGAGTGAAAACGGACGTTTGGAAACCGCTAAATACAAAAATCCCCAACCACCTGTACATCATCCGCGCAAGAGCGAAAGAGAGAAGACGAGGAAGCGACAGTGAGAGAAATAATTTTCCAGGGGCATAGAACAAACGTTCGACAAAGGTCCAACACCTTTTTTGCGTTTATCCACAAAAAGAGAGACGTTCTCCCGCATGTCGTTGATCGGTGTGTCACCGTTATTCAGATATTTGTAGTTAATTATGGGATAATTGTGGTCGACATTTCGTTGTCCCATGTGCCAAACCCCGAATTCCAATCCTTCATATCTCGCAGCAATATTACATGAGATTTTTAGTCCATCTGGTCAATTTGAGTCTTTCGTGTAATCAAGTCCGTTAATTAATGATAGAAATCGAAAAATTCGTTATAATCGAGTATTAGCAAAACGTTTATTACATTGCACGTAGTTGACAACAATTTCTATATATAAACTCGATTCGTATTGTACCGGGACGGCCTTATTCCCAGGCTGGATTGCTGGTTTGACAGAAATTCGCCAGAGGGCTATGGGTCAAACAATTTCGCGCACGCGACATGTCCTCATTGTCCATATTCTGTTGATATTCCTTTCCAAAAGGAACATAAGACGTGAGGAGCAAAACCTCCGACAAATGGTCGTGAGATGCAAAATCATCGACTTAGCGAGGTGAAAGTATCGCCCCCTGTCGTAAAATAAATGTATACGATGGAATATTACGGATTAGGCGTTTTCCACATAATCGCGTCACAATTGGAGCTCTTGAACACAGTTATTCACGTTTCTTAACTTCCAACTGACCGCAGGGCAAAAAAAATCACTGCGATCAGCTGATGGGGATGTATTTCTTTGTTGTCACTTTTCCCTGATACGGCGACGAATGCCTTGGCCAATGTTTTGCATGCGTTTCTGTGTAGAATTGACAGAATGTTTCCCAAATTTTCTTCTCCCTGGTTTCTGTTGAAAAAAATAAATATAAATCTTTACTACATCCAAATTGGCAATTGTCTTGATCATTTACGTTCGTAATCAACGAGCCCCAAAAACCGAGGTTTCTAACTTTCAAGTGAAAGAGTTTGGCTCCCAACGATTGAAACGATATACAATTGGCGTTACAGTCATAGGAAAAAAGGACAACGTTGAATTTGGCATGATTTTTAAAATGAAATAAAAGGCGTCGAGCCGCTGCCACGTCTCTTCATCTTCGACATGTTTTATTTTCATGAAAATTGATATTTCGATGAGTAAACATTACCCAAAATTCAAGGCTGTCCATCGTGTTTATTGCTGCAATGATTATTATTTAGTTTCAGTTATAACCGTGTACGAATAAACACATTAATGCGTATAGAAAATGAGAATTACGGTCGTTGGGAATTTGTTGAGCACTTTCAACGGAATCTATTTTCTATGTTATAGATACGTACGACTATATATTTATATGTTTAAGCATTATGTACGTGTGCTTACAGAGACAATTGTATGCACATTGATGCATAGCCAAGTATATACTTTATAGAAGGCCATTTCTACATTTATTACACATATAAATCGTGAGAATGTCCTCCATTTCTCTCTCCCTTTCTCTCACCGTCTTTCTCTCCCTTTATGTATCGAAGGACTTGTGTATTAGTAAAGCAGATACGTGTCCACCAATACTTGCCATACCAACCAACCATGTTTCGCCTCGCCTTTTCTCTTTCCATAATTTCTCCTCTATATCTCTCTCTCTCTCTTTCTCTCTCTCTCTCTCTCTCTCTATCTCTCGTATAGAACACAATTAAGTAAATGAGCACGGGTTGCCCCGTTCGCTACAGATACCCTCTATTATGTATATTGATCTCTAGCTCGGACTCTCCGGTTACACGTAATACGTGTTTTGTCGTTTATGCATTCGTACTTGGGTGCATCCGCGAGTCAGTGTGCGCTCGGGGAACCGTTGCATTGGATCACCAACGATGCGCACCGACCTCACTCCCTCTTTCGCCCTTTCTCTCTACCTCTCTCTCTTTCTCTTGCTTTGTACCGCTGATCTCTAACACAGACCCTTTCGATTGCTCTCCATCTCTCTCTCTCTCTCTCTCACTCTCTCTCTGGTAATATTCAATGGAGGCGGTATAATTATAGAAGTTCGTTCAAGTATTCACGGGGATGACTGGTTATTCAATATAATTTTATGTGCATATGTATCCGCAGATTTTTGTCTTTTATTTTCTATTTGAGAAACCAAAAATAATGCAGAGTATTATGAAAAATAGTGGCACTTCCGTTTTCATTAATCCAATTAAATCTTTTCAGCCATTCTCAAACTAACGTTAGGCCACGTATTTTTTTTTTTTTTTTTAGTTGTTTAATAATGAAAGTGCTATTTTAACTATGAATAAAGAATTGTTTGGTTTTAGATGGTCGTTGGAACAGTAGTTACTGTTTTAATGAAGAGTTATGTTTAAAAAAATTTTGTTTGTGCAAATTTAATTAATAATAATTGATACAATTTCATGATTAAAGGAACTACTGTCAAAAATATAAGTTTTTTTTCAACCGCAACGGTAAGAGCGTGGAAAACAAGTTGAACAAACATTTCAAAGGTTTTGGGGGACGAATTTAATGAGATTATGGGTTGTACGTGTATATATGTCGATTTAACTCGATATATGCGATGTCTAAACGTGAAGGGGCGCGGTGAGGTCGAATCGATATAACTCTCGCTCCTGTTGAACACACAACGAGGCGGTTCACAATTCAAGATTACACGTATTTTCTCCCGTGGGAAAGACGTTCGCTCGTTCTCACAAATGTGCTTCGTTTTCTTTTCCGTCGTTTTAAGAAATTCTCTTTCGATTCATTATTTTTCATCTTATTCCCCGAAGATTCACCACGATCTCTGAATTATTATTTATTTTTTCTTACCGATTTCCTCTTCGCTACCTATTCATTTTGACATTCTTCACTAAATGGCTAATTCCACATCGATTTGCCAAATTGAAAAAAACAAACGCTCCCGCACATCAACAACTATTTTAATCCACTGTGCTTGCTGCAATAACTATACACGTTTATAATATTATTCGTCGTTTTATCGCTTCTGACCCGATCACGTTGTTTACTATTCAAAATTGAAAATGGATTATTTGACTGACCTCCGCTAGCCTGTCTGCACGATTAATTCGCGGTATAAACAGACTTAAAATCTTCCACAAATCACTGTTTAACTTTCCGAGTATTATCTGCATGTGGTTTCGGTTGTCTTCTTACACTCACTCGTTGCATTTCATTGCGTAAATGTATGGGAACTCAAATTACCTAGTATTTCATAATATTTCACAAGATTTTATTTACTTTGACAATAAAAGTTAAGTAGAGTTAATTGATGGATGTACCCACTAAATGAAAAGAGATTTTTTTTTTTAAACCATTTAATGTCATGTCAATGGCAGCTTAAAGTTTCAAACAGGAAAAGATATTGAAAAAAAATTTGACGATGAAGAAAAAAAAATATTTCATCTTCATGAAATTTAAGTTCATTTTATAAAAAAATGATATAATAACAAATAAAAACGAAAATATGAATTTTTAAATATAATATATCGACGATTTAATGTCAAACGATCAATTTGTTACTCGGCAATAAATAAAAACTGTGAATAGATTAAAAAAATAATAATTTATAATCATGTCTTTTTGAGACGAAACGTCTTATATAATTAGATATACGGGAGTGCAGAGTGTATAGTTGAAACAGGAAATTGTCGAGCGAGTTGAGAGAATACGCGGTGGGGAAAGGAAACAAACGAAAGCAGCAAGATCCGAATCTCTCGTTGTGTTCCACAAATACGAATCCTTACGAGACGCCACACATATTTATTTTTATCTCTTACTCTCTCGGTTTTGCTCATTACAATATTACGCAATACGCGCGCGCGCGGCTTAGATCGAGAATACTTGGTGGTCTCGTCTCTTTGGATAGACTCGTAATAGTCATGGAAAATAACGCTACTTATTCCTTGAGAAATTCATTTTATTCATTCGTTTTTTCGGATTAATCGAGCGGAAGTTGGAGAAGCTTTATAATAATGACAGATAACATGATAAAATCCACAAAAGAAAATTGTTATCGTTCAGGAAAAATGAATTTAATAGTAAAATACTTAATTTTTAAATTTCGAACCGATATTTGTTCAACAAGATAGAAGAAAAAAATCATTTAGAATCAAGACACTTCGTTGTATCAAATTTGTGATTGAGTCTGGAGATTTCGGAATCTATTTCGTTTAAAAAGATGAAGTTATTCAAAGAGAAAAAAGGAGCAGGTGGAGGGGGAGGGCGGGGGAGAGAGATAGAAAAGATCAATGGGCAGAAGTGGAAGGAAAGTAAAAGTGGTGAAGAAAGATCCGAAAGCTCGGTTTTGGTTCAGCTGTTCCGGAAATAAGTTAGAAATAATATTTTCACAATATCCCTATCTCCATTTTCCTTATCCCCATCGCGATTCCAATGTTATGTTTCATTATATTTTATTGCTGCATCCTCCCCTCGTTCTTACTTTCTTGCTCTGTGCTGCGCGCATCGAGTATCTCGTCGTTTTATTATCCGAGACTCAACTCACTCGAGAAACTCATCATCGAGAGGTTTATTCTGCTGTAACCGCATCGCTAGCGTTTCTCCACTGTTTTCGCATCCTCGAAGCTTTCAAAATCAACGTATATACATATCCCTCAGCCTCTTATTCGTTCGCAAATTTTCCAACGCTTCATTTCCATCGAGCAAGTTTAAAAAAATCTTTTTCCAGCCATCGTGCTTCGCGAATTTGTAATTTTTTTCAAACTTAGGTATTTTTCATTAAAAAACAAACGATTGGTCGATTGTTTCAGAATCTGAAGAATCCCGCGCGGGTATACTCGAACCAAATGGACTCGTTCCACCATTTTTTGAACGTCCTCGCACCAGGAAATCACTCAAACTTAAGACTCAACGAACTAGGACTTTCAATGGAAAATACGAACTTCCATATCGGAATGTAACCAACTTAAGGTAAGAAACTTGAAATAAATTTGACTCGCGTCAAGGATGATACGTTAATCTTAGAAATTAAGGGACGAAAGAAAATTGTCACAATTATTTGAAATCTTTATTCAAATTTAGATGGAAATCGATTACATTTTATTGCTCGTTGTACGAAATTTCCTCTGACTTATGAGCCAATTTTTCGTCGTCTTGATATGACGGAAATTTCGATCATCAATTAATTTTACAAAGATGAGAAATTCCCGCTTTCTGGGATACATCGATTTTTGGTTAAAATAAATATAAATAGGGTTTCAACGGTCCCAGGCAAAATGTCATCCCAATTTTACAATGCAGAGTAAAACCGTACGAAGAGGAAAGAAGGGCGTGAGGGAATAATATAGTTGGGGTAATTCGCGAGGTATCATTGAAAAATCGATTCGCGACCGATCAATCCCGCGGGGGAATGTGGGTTTGACTTTATTTCATTTTTCTCTCTTTTCATCGCCGCTTTTGTGGTTGTTTTTTTTTCTTTTTTTTTTTCGTTGTTTTTATTATTTTTTATTATTCCTCCTCGGTCGCTTTCGCATCTCGCGAAACGCCCTTTTCCCGGATAAAACTTCGTGCACGCGGAGCAACGACAGTCGATATTGCACGCGCGGTGCATATAGGGAGGAAAAAAGCGAATGAGAGAAAAAGAGAGGAACGTTAAGGGCGTGCGCGAAGGGGGCAGTAAAAAAAAAAGCAAGGAAAAAGAAATAGCAAAAGGAACTCTACAATTTGTACAGTTGGACGCGCGGACCGCGGTCTCTCTTGCACTGTCTTTCTCTCTGTAATCGAGACCCCATGCGATGATAACTCTTCCACTGAGCTCGACGATCATCGAACACCCTGCTGCCGTAGACCCAAGTTCTTGCCAGTTTGCTACTGATGAATAGTTTATTCTCCTGAATTGAAAGAACAAGAAAAAGGATAAAAAAAGAATAAAACGCGGGTAAAAAAATGTTTATGCGAGGAAGAAAAATAATGGAAAATTACGAGGGTTCCTACTGCAAACCTCGTTCGCGAATGCGAATTAATGGCACAACGAATTTTCCGCTCTTTCGTTTCACCTAAACTTTTCGACACAAAAGTTTTGCCACTGTTGCTATTTATAGAAAATGGTCAACGCGATTTTTAAATCGCGTTGAAGGGAACGAAATTTCTAGGAGAAAAAAAAAACAAATGTTCACCAAAGATTCCGATGAATATTTAAAGCGAATATTCTCCGACCGCGACCACGAGAACTTTATTAATATAAACTGGAGATGACTAATACAACAATTTGTCGTTTCATGCCGCGTATTAAATCGTTATAAATGTATAAATGAACGTAACATCGCACAAGAGCAGAGCGAGGATTTAAATGGTTATGACCTAGTGCGCGCGGTGAACGCGTTTTCTCTCTAACTTTGCCACCGTTTTCTGCAACATCTTTTTGTCCGAGCTGATGCAGTATCCTTGGGAAGCACAAAGCTACTGCTGCCGTGGTTTGTCATCTTTGCGCTTGTGACACGAGCAGCTAACGAAACGATTTCGTCACTCTTCATAACTCGCTCGAATTAAATTCGCTTCATACAAATTCTCAGTCACTCGCTCTCTTTCTCTCTCTCTCTCTCTCTCTCTCTCTCTCTCTTTATCTCATTCACATTTATACCCCGATCGCCTACAACATCTTGGAATAGTCTCGTCGCAGCCATAAACTTATATGTTGAATCTTCAGATACGATTCCGTAACGTCCTAATCGTAAAAGTCACTGCGTGTAATCTTAGAATCCATTTGACTAAATATATTAACATATTTTTTCCATTATTTTCAACTGTCAAGAGTGATTTTTTCGTATTTTGCAATTGAAGCGTACAGTACGACGACTGTAGAATTTTGAAACACGTTATCGACTAGTTATCGCAATAAATAATTGACCAAATTAAAATATTCAACTCACGGCTCATACGAAACCCACTCCGATCGAAATTCGAGGCATGGATGTGTGCCTGATAACATGATAAAATGATAAGGATTTATAACTGATGAACGATAAATGACCAGTCAAAACCTTCGATTTAGTTGACTGATCAGTTGGTGCATCAATGTCCTCTGCTAGTATCGTTGGGCCTATACGTTGATGTGAAAATGCTACATAACCTCAAACAAAACGAAGGCAATGCGACAATTCCAATTGTCAGACTATATTTCTCGCGAATTGTGCGGCACTAGGTTTATTTATTGAAGGGATCCGATAATTATAATCCCAGTAAAAATGTTCCCCTTACGATATATCGTCGGAAGAAATATTTTCAAGAAAAAATGACAGATGCAAAAAAATCAGATTGATTGGACTAGTCCAGTGACATTGATGTTAAAAAATTTCCGAATGGAATCAATTCAAAGAAATAGCCATGGCGTACACCCACAGAATCACCTACTTTCGGATTACTTGTAAAATTATTTGTTATTTTATCACACAAGGCGTTGAGAGGTTAAAAGGAAATTGGATATCTGAGCTAATGCGATTGGTCAACCTTAACGTATTTGTTACTCGAATTTTCTTGATTTTTCTAGAGATGAAGAATCGGACGATGATGAGAAATGTACTGAGAAACTAATGATTTTAGAAATTTGAGGAATTCTCCAGACTGATCTACTTGAAATTGTAGTAATTGTAAATATCCTCACGCATATATATTTATATATATATATATATATGTGTATACACGTGTGTGGCGAAGCTCTGGAGATCGAAATTAGCCGATTTCCAATGCACATAGAGAATGTGGAGAATAAGCTCTTTGCAGTGAGTAGATACTCGATACACGTCGAAAAGGCAGAGTTGAACAGGTGGAAAGAGCGAGTATCGTAGAGAATGAGAGAGAGAGAGAGAGAGAGAGAGAAAGGAAGTTGGGAAAGGGATCGAGTGAGAGAGAGAGAGAAAGAGAGAGAGGAGGAGAAAGAGAAGGATAGATGGACTGAATAACACGTTGAACGTGTGTTAAGAGAGATAGATCATAGGGAAGCGCAGAGGTCGAGCCGGATAACTGGTCGGAGTGCCGGGAGGAATGGCGAGAGGGTTCGAAAGCGTACACGAGGGGATGATGCCGAGATTATATATAGTAACGTTCGAGGGCAACTTCGTGAATGAGGGGTTATGGTTCGAGCCTCGAATATTGGACAACTAATGACCTAATCACTCATTATCTACCGCAGAGTCGCGCGGTAGATAATGTGCGATTGGCGAGTTTGCTATACGCCGTTCCATGTATACGATATATGCACGAAGGCTCTTCAGTCTGGAACGCAGAAAGAGAGAGAAAGAGAGAGAGAGAGAGAGAGAGAGAGAGAGGGGGAGAGCGATTGATATCATGCATCAGGTAAATGCGTTGAAAGTGAGAAGATTATGAGCTAGTTCATGTAACAGTGTTGTATGTTTTTAGGACAAGTTACAAATCATGTGGATGAATTTGTTAGTCAATAGATTCCACGAAACCTGCTGATGAATTCTGAAAACATTTATTTATTTGGATGTAAAGCTTCCGCTCTTGGGTCATCCCTGACATCAAATTGTTCGTTATTTTCAACCGATTTATCATCATTGCATAAAATCCTTCAAATGAATCAGTTTTTGATTGCATGCTGATTAGAATATCGAAATTCATGTGATACTTGAAAATTTTGAAGTGGAAAATTGTGATGGAGCGTCAAATAGACTGCGGCGTGTCCGCAGGAGTCTCGGCTTTCAGATGGATGAACGAAGGGTCGATCTTGCCAGAGGCACCTGAAGAGAAGACCCTATCTTCCTCTCTCTCTCTCTCTCTCTCTTTGTCTCTGTCTCCCTCTTTGCCTCTATCCGGCCATCGACACCTCACTCCGATCCTTCGATCTCTACCATCAGTGGGATACGCGCGTGTACTTAGGACGAAATATAGTTTGGAACGATGATATTCACACATGTCAGGGCTACACGAATATCGATGTTGATAGGACAAAATATATATAGGCGTAGGTGAGAGAGTCACTAATACCTTGGATGATTACACGGACAATCCACATGGGTTACACATTACCTACACATCCATTCTTGAGTAGGATCGTGTCCATTTGTAACGATAGAGAGAGAGAGAGAGAGAGAGAGAGAGAGAGAGGGAGTATCGAGAAGCTACCAACCGAATCTGCTCTTGGTAACGCGCACTAGGGTAACATAACCGAGTGACGCGTTATGTGAAACAGGAGGAGGAAAAGCATGCAGGTATGAGTAGTGGGGGGGAAGGGGGAATTTGGATCAGCAGACTGTACTAACTGTAATCAGAGACGGTCGTTCCAGCGTGTATCGTGGACGACATATAACGGACATCGATGACGACGATCGGCAGAGACGTAGGACTAGGCGACAACGAATATCAAACCTAGAGAAGGATCGCCTCTAGGTGCTTGCTCGTAAATATTAAAGGGAGACGGACTAAGAGAGTGAGTGAGAGAGAGAGAGAGGGAGAGAGAGAGATGAATGAGTGTGAAGCGAAGGTAAGAGGGATCGAGGAACCCCTTGACGAACTCGAAGCTACATAATATCAAACCTTGTATATATCCGGGCTCGCCGAGACCCTGTCCAATGTCCATACGCAACACTAAACCCTATACTGGTCTATTTCCCTGGGATTTCCTGAGGTGGGTTAACCACGGGGTCGTCAGGCTTACGATATACAGCCCCCTCGAGTTTTCAACCCTACACGCTTACAAACCGGTGCATCGATCCCCTTCCACCTCCCTCCTCCTCCTCCTTTCCCTCATTTATCGTGCCTTCTACCGCGTTGGTTAATCCTCTTAAGCGTTAAGTGGCGCGAGTAAATATCAATCAGGTTTTATAATGGATACGACGTTTGATAACTTTGATAGAACGGACGTAGGGTGATGTGCATGGATTTTAATACGCCAAGAATTTCAAGTTGGATGAAAAGGACGATGGGCACGAAAAAAATATGAAGATGTGGGTCGTCGTCCTTAGAAGGCGATCTGCTTAAGCTCGCGCCTATACTCACTCCTTGCGAACACAATTTCTGTTCCGGTTCTCTTGACGAGGCATCTCGCCACGCAGATAGACGGAAATATAAGAGTGTTGAGAGATACTGGAGGGAGTTTAAAAAGGCTCGTTGTACATGAGAAAACGGAGTTGCTCACGATGGGGATGACAGGTACTAAATAATTTATGAAGCCAGTCGTAATATAGCATAGAAGAAAGAAAGGACCGTCGAGGTATTCTTACGATCGGCAACTTTTTTTCTTTTTTCTCTCCCTTTTATTCGCAACCCCCTTTGCTTTAACCCTTCCTACCTTTATCCTCTCCCATTCACCACCCTCTAACTTCCCCAATAGACACAGACCAGCACTTTCTCTTTTATATCTATGTATACAGTCCGAAAATCATCAATTATTCAAACACGCTGCTTGAACATTTTCTCTAGGGATATATTTCTCGATTGCATACATGAAAACTATATGGGGAGAGAGGGAGAGAAAGAGAGAGAGAGAAGAAAAATACTAGGGATGATAGTCTGCTCAAGAACAGTGTAGAAACGCCGTCGATCGTAGTTGGCGCCGGTTAGCCTTGTTCAGCTCCCACTGACGTGTTTGATACGCCTCTCTTTCGACCTGTCTTTTTCAATCTCCCTGTCTTTATCAACTTTGCCATTCTACCTTGGCTTCTACTTTTATTCCCGTAAATACAGTAATATCCAAATGAATATTGAGAAAAAAAAACCTTCTCGTGTCATCCTGGTCATTTTTCGACGCTTGCGTCAAAAAAACAAAGCCAACGCCTGCCGCACTCTTTTATCCTCAAACATTACGGTTTTCAAAGTATTTTCTGTTAAATCAATCGCGAACAAACAAACCCCCCCTCCTGATTCTCCCTAAAGATAAGCTGAACCATTACTTATACCAAAACTCCTTAATTCATTTCTTTAAAGTCTTCAATGACTTTTCTCAATTTCATAACTACGTTCGACACTTCGCGACCTCGATTCATCATTCTTTTCGCAAATTCTATATGTTTTATGTGAAAGAGCAATAATATTGCGTATGGTAGAAATGTGATAAGGATCTGGTCCGGAATACAAGGGAGAGATAGGATGTAACGATAGTTCGATAGACGGTATGGAAACAAAAGCTAAAGTCACGGAAGCGAGAGCAGACAGAGATCGCGAGTCGAAAGCGTGGAATCGTGTGAAGCTCGATTTGATAGGCAGCGAAACGATAGTTCTAAAATAATAAAACGAAATTAAAAAGAATGTCTAAAAAATGAGAAACCATGAAAAATAAGTGAATCATGATCGGCCGCAATTAAAAATCGACCAAAAATATGTCGTAACGGAAAATGAATCAATTAAAATTGCACAACGAGATTTGGGGAGTGGAAGGAAGACAAAAGGAAAGGTTGCAGGGGAACACAAATGGTTTTATTTGCATGTCCTATCGTTCGATTGGCCGGCATCCTCCTTAATGCATGTACGGCGGGAATAGATCGAATATATAGAGGAAGCTTTGAGGTGCGTAGGTTTGCGTGGGAGCGAGAGTAACGAAGCCATCGAGAGTATGGAGGCAACGAATAGAGGAGAAAGAGAAGGTGAAGGCAGAGAAAGAGCGAGACATGAATAGATGGACCGGTCCGTTGGAGCAGTCGTGGTAGCGTATTGTCGTCGGTTACAAATCAAATACCCGATATCATTGTTCGCTACAGCTAGAAGCCTCGTTGTTCCCTTCAGCCTCTCTATTCCTACTGATGCTGCTGCTGGTGCTGCTAACCTCTCTCTTTCTCTCTCTCTCTCTCTTCTCTCATCTCTCTCCTCTTATTCGCAGCCTCCTGGTCCATTTGGTTGTTCCCTTTTCCCGTTGTAACGTTAACCCCCTCTCAAGCCTCGGGCTTCTGTTACCCTTGCGAATGCGACTAATAACTATCGCTGCTATCGTGGCTCCAGTTATACGCTCGTATATGTTATATATCCACGTAGAAATTTACGTGTATACATGTGTACCGAGTGGGGGATTTATAGTATAGGGCGATGTTTTGAGGATACGGACCGAGATATAAAAAAAATGTTTTCGACACTAGCTCCAGGCTTTTAAAGGGGATAGAAGACACTTTTCTTCTCGAATGCTTCTTGAATGTTGAGATCAACCAGAGCCAACTTGAGATTTTTCCTTATTTGATACGGTGCGTTGTCTTCTTTAAAAATTCAAAGATCGCTCGATTTTCTCTCCAAAAATAGAGTTATAAATTCATAATTTAAAGGTACCGGATTAGAAGTTAATCGAAAATGAGATTTAAATAGGTTCTACGTCTGCACTTTGTCATTATCAATAACGAATTAGAAATCGAAAGAAAATCAGTGGATTTCCTGATTCGTTGAAACCCTGCAACTTCGCGACGTTAAAGTTTGAAACATTTTTGGGTCTCGGAGACCCGAAACCTTAATGGGGCAAGAAACTTTGACGGTTTTTAAACTAACACATCTCATAATACGACGAAGAATTTTCTTTACCTTTCAATTTATGTTAATTTCTTGCTTTCGAACTACTCAATGTGACATTTTTTCATATTTGGCTTCGTTCTTGAATGAATTAATCTTGTTGCTACAACTGCCTCACCCGGTGTACATTTATGTTTATCAATTTATGTATATCTGCGTGTACTTATTTTCCATTCTCGCTTACATCGATATAATTAGATTCTGCAAGTATAGTCGCCACGGGAAACCCACGCGAATATTGCCAATTGCATCAATGCGATACCAATTCTCTTACATAACCAAATTTTGGTATAGAAACACGTTGGATACGTTGGGTTTACAAGAATATTGCGAAAATAAAAACGAAAAAATTTGACCCAGGCTACTGTACCTCGTCCATCAACTCGATTACAGTGCAATTCGTTGAATTAAAATTTCCATTTTCGATCGACTTTCATTTTCAGCGTTTTTTAATTTTATTTTATCGATAAAATATTGAGCTTTTCTACAAGAATGTCAGTTTTACACTATCAGGGAACGTGTCAACGATTTATTTGCCTCATCTATACCCTCCTGCCTTAAATTCAATTCTGTCCTTCGATCCTTGTTACTCTATTTCTCTATCCCTCTTTCTTTCTCTCTCTCTCTCTCCCTCTCTCTCTTTCTCTCTCTCCCTCTCTCTCTCGACGCGCATTGTAACGAGAACAATGAGCAAAGAGAAATATTAATGAACCCCAGTGTGTTCCAAGCCCACCTACGTCAGGAACGACCCGTGTACCGCGTTCTCGAATCGTCTTGTGTATGTATCTTTGTATGTATGTTTGTACGTACGAGCTAGAACAACTATAACGCTTCCACCAAATTATAAACATGTCAATAACGAATGATTGTACTATGTTGGATAAAAAGCTCTGGAGTCGAAGGCAAGGTGGTCCGATACGTTTTTTTGAAAAAAATAACAAAAAAAAAAACAAAAAAAATGTAGTGACGTGGGTTTCGAAGATAGAACTTTTTTTGAGCTTGTCAAGTAAAAATAATACAATCGGGGAGGAAAAACGTGAAATTCAGGAAAAGGTTCAATGAGAGGGGAACAGCGAGAAAAGTTCTGCAAAAAAATGAAAGACCTCGTGAGTCAACATTCCTCGTTTTGGGCCCGAGGTTGAGACAAAGTTGGGTCTCGCAGCGTTTAATATTTTATGATCGTGAAATTCGGTGGTTGAATGATTTATCAATTTTCTCTGTACTTTCGCTTCGTACCATACAATTCCTCGTTTGCCAGCCTCTCTCTCTCTCTCTTTTTCTCTCATTCTCTCATTCTCTCACACGCGTTCTCATTCTTCATAGATTAACAGCAGAGAAACTCGAGTGCACACTTCTTCTCTTATTTAAATAATATACTGATTTTCCAATACATTTTAAGCACTCGACAAGACTGAAATAGACTATTCCAGATTCATAATAAAACGAACAAGCGCGTTACAACGGGAGATAAAGACGAGACGTGTGAAACGTCAAGACCTCGTCTGCCCACGATTATTTTTATTCCGTAACACGAAACTCTCGTGTCAGAATTCGAACAGTCACATCTTCGTTTCAAGTCAAATGCTTCGAAGGGAAAAAAACGAGTAAATGAAATCAAAGAGACTCCTCTCGTGGATGAATATTAATTGATGTGAATTTCATTGTCTCGCGAATCGTCTGACCAGCGAGACTAGACTGCGAACGACAGTTCTCCCAATTTCATATTTATACGACAACTCTCTTTCTCCCTCCTTCTCTTTCTCTCTTCTATACATATGCAAACTCAATTAATCCATTCTGCAGACGATATTCGTGCGAAATATTTGGTCGTCTATTCGAGCGTTGAAGTCATTCGGACTCTTCTCCAATGCAATGAATCTCGATATCTGATTTAGTTGAAATTTTTAACTCTCAGTTCGTCGATGCCATTTTCAACGATTGAATTTCAATTTTATCTCAATTTTTAAGATTTTCATTCATTAAATGATCGTTTCGAAAATTTGTCGTAAAGTATCACGTATTATACTTTTTCTTTTAAATCGAGTATAGACACTGCTAAAATATTGTTTATAGTGAATACGAAATTTAATATTGTTTTGATAAAAATATACATTTTTATGACATTTTGTTTTTTTTTTCGAACAAACTTCTATCAACGTAACTGAGATTTTTCGAGTGGATTTTGGGCTGTGTATGCAATGAGAATATTTAAAAAAGATGCCAGACATATTCGTGCACCGATCGCGTACGAAAATACGAAGCATGCGGAGAATGAAGGAAGTTCGTGTCAAATTTGTGGTCCGTCATATTCTGAAGTAAATTCGGTATCTATGAACGACGAAATGGGATTAAAAAAAATATTTTGGTACAATTTTTCTTGGATTAGTCGAGATAAGAGAATTTTATTTCGCCTTAACACATGCTCGAGATTTATTTTGGGTATCAATCACGAGGAGAAGATACGGGATTCGCTGTATGTACGAGGCGGAGCTTTTGGTTCATGGTTTCTGTACGTTGCCTCGTCTGCCGCGGAGATGTGCTACGTTCTTAATATTTTAGCAACGCGAAATTCCGCCCTTGAATCATTAAACAAATCTCCTTCTCTCTGCTTCTCCCTTCTTTGGCCTCACGCTTCATTCCTTACCTCGCTTTCTTCTTGCCCCTCTCGTCTCTCTTTCAACCATGCTTCCAATCCGCCGCCCTACCTTTTCGTGTACCAAATTCATCCTTCCATCCTTCATGTCCCCAAAAACCCTCTTAAACACACTTCGTATTTTCTCTATCAAAGCCTCTGTTTATTTACCACCTTCGCTTGTATGGCAAATAGAACAACGAAATACAGCTCCTCCAGACAAAACTCGAAATAAGACTATCGAGAATCCTGAAAGAAATACTCGCTACAGCTTTGCTCAATTTTATCACAGAATTGAAATAACAGTGATTCGATAACGGATCGCTAACCTCAACAATTATGTTGCTTCCATTCTCAAGCAATCCGCTCACATTTTAGGACTACATCGGAATTATTGAAGAGAATAAATTTTACATCAAATCTAAAGTAAACATGACGGTGAAACGTTGAAATATTGAAACAAGAGTCTAAACTTTATTTATAACCAATTATCCATTTTTTGTTCTTCAACAAACAATGAACACGTGTATGATTATTTTTTTATTGAACAAACTTTATCATTTATTCTATCGAGAAGGTCAGCTCCGCAGAAAGGGCATTTCAGGAAAAATTTAGATGCTGAGTCCTTATTTGTTATGCAACGAACTAAAGTTTATAAAATAAGTTCTGCAAATATTTCTGAAAATAAATCAAATTTTTGGTTAATCTGTACCATACTTTATTCAAAATTTGTCTTAAAATGTAAAATAATAAACAGCATGACAAAATTTGGACTGCTTCAAATGTAAATTGAATTTATCTTACAAATCATTTGCTGCACATCAAAATGGTAATCATGAGAATTTCTCCTCGTTGTTTTTATTTATTTCTTATGATTAGGACGATAATCTTTGAATATACATTTTTAAAAATAATTCCAATTACGCTACGTTGTCCATATAATAAAAAATTGAAGTAGTGTCTACTTCGCACAGTCGAGAATAGAATAAAGATTGCTTCTAGACTGTTTAATTCGTTCCAGTGTCCCGATTTACAAATCATACATTGGCTGCTCCATGTTTTCAACTCAAGACTTTCCCTCTTTCTCTTTCGTTTATCTGCGTTTGTCTCACAACGTCATAATTATAGAAATAATTATCCAGACGGATTTATAATTGTTGTCTCGTCGAAAAATATCTTGTTGTCATTCAAAACGGAGACGATTTTAAATAGAATTACAGACTTATTATATAATATACACATTCGGATGTGGGAACTCGCGAGATCGTGGAAAATCGTTTTTAATCGAATGAGACTTTCGTTGGTAGACGCGAATCGAGTCCTCCAATTATTCCGCCTTCTTCAATGATCCAACTTGTCAATTCTCTTGCAATGCGATACCTTCGAGACTCTCTTGCGAATGGTCATGAACAATTCGGTTATTTTTTGCTCCATAAGATCGAGCAAAAAAAATGAATAAATATGTTCCCACTCAATTATCACGATTGTTAGGTTAACAAATATTTGTTTTTTCTTCCTTTTCTTCAAAGTAACAACGTCATCGAGAAACTATTCGGTTGGAAAAGTCCACTAGAGTTGAATTTTGACTTTAGCTAACGTTAAAATGCGGAAAAATGTCTCTTATGGGTGAATAAAAAAATGTTATTTCACGTTTAACACTCTTGAGGCTAACGCGGTTCATCGCTAGCGAATACATTTTTTTATTTCAACCTTTTTCATAGGGCGTTTCGGTTACGCAGTTAAGCAATATCACGTAGTAACAATTTACGAGATTCACTCTTTTTCTCTCTCTCTCTTTCTTTCTCTCTTTTTCTCTCTCTTTCTCGATCTCACTCACTCTTTTCACTACGCATTATCGTATATTCGTACTGCCGCAAGTCCGTTGATGGTAGAGGAGTAGCAACGAGAGAAAAAAAAACGAGGCACGAGGAATAAAACGAAATATGAAACTGGCAGATATGAGAAACATGCAACCGCGCGTTTATGCGACCGCGAGTTGTGAAAATCTCATGGTCGGAAAATCGCGAGTCGCGATGGAAAATCTGATTTTCATTATTCAAAAGAAAAAAATAAAAGAGAGATAAAAAGGACATATTTTTATCGTGATAAGAAAAGCGAAGACAAGTTTTCCTCGTAAAAAAGAAAACTAATTATCAATTTTTCTCTTATTCGCAAGAAGCACAAAGCCAAAGATTTATCAAATAAATTCCAATCCCGATATTTCGAAAAAAAAATCACATTTAAACACAAACCGTTTGGCGAATCCATTCGCGATCTTTTTTTCCTCGAACGAGTCCAAACTCTGAAACAAAAGTTCTTTCCAAATCAGGACAAAAGTTGTAGTAGAAATAAACGCAACGAAAAATGATCGATTCACGAGCAATTTGCTTGGCGCAAAATTTACTATCGGGGGATAAATGTCAGTAAATTTTCAGCAAACTTCTATAAGTTGAAGGCTGCGGAATAAATGTGCGTAATAATTAAGATGGCAATGTGGTTGTGAACTCGCGGTAAAAGAGTAAGATTAAGGGGATAACGGGTGTGGAGGCTGAGGGAGGGGGTGAGTGTTAGACAGCGATTATTTTGCAGCCTCTCTTAGTCTTTATTTTTGTTAAAGTAAGAGTAATCTCGGTTGATATGGCGTGGCTTTCCGAGATTCAATGAATTTTCCATGTTTTATCTTCTTTACATTCGCGGCTGATGTTTGCGGGTGGAAGAGAATAAGAACAAGAAGAAGAAGAAGAAGAAGAAGAACATAGAGAAACATCGGGCGCTACGACGCACTTTTTTTCCTCTATTTATCATTGTTATTATTATCATTGTTATTACTTTTATAGCGAACCGTACAGGCGAGTTCATCCCTCGTGGTGCGCTCGCATATTCGCGATGTTTATGCAGAATGGATGGAGAAAGGTGGTTGGTGTTGATAAAAAAGAGAAAAAAAAATCTATAAAAAACAACAGTAGAGCAATATTCTTTCATCAGTAGAGACGAGAGGGAGGCTGCTGCGAGGGTCGTTATACAGCTCGCGAAAGGTGAAACTCGCTCGCGGTGTATAAAAAAAAAGAATATAAAAAAGAGAAAAGAAAAGAGAGAGAGCGAGAAAGTAGAGAAACACCATGAGACTCATTCGTCGTTTGCCATCAACGTTACAACGCCGCGGCTTTAGCGCTCTCTGTCGGTGCTTTTCTCGCCCTCTTATACACTCTTTTTTTCCCTCCCAACATCCCGACACTCGTTTCCTCGCCCCCTTTTTTACGCTTCTAATATCCCACACACCCGATTCCCTTTCTCTACCATTCGCGCAGTAAACAAAAACGATAAAGAAACGTTTCGCCATAGGCTCCTATGCCGCATGCTCTCTCGCGTATATACGCGGTAAAAAGAAAGTGTCGCGCGAAAAAGAACCAGAGCTGAATATCAATTTCTTCTTAAGGGCCACATTTTTCTTTTAAACGTTTTCACTGTATTGCTATTTAAAAACTTTCTTTCACCCCTATTCAACCCCTTGATTTGCCGACTAACCCTCGCCTCACCACACTCTGCGTTCCATAATAAACTCTTTTTCATTACGATTTTGAATCAGAGTCTCCTAGTCTCGTCTCTATGGCAACAATTATTTAGTACATTCTACGTCAATATTCACAGGCACACACCCACACAGGGACAAGGCTTGACATTGCATTTGTTTTGCTAATTAAAAGACACGTGTCTGTTAAAGAAGTTTCGGTACAAGTCATATAATGTTATGATTCAGCTTATCGTTAGGGAGAATCAAAGAGATAGGGGGAATTCTTCTATTGTTCTGAAGCAAAGTGCGAACTTCACACATCAAAATTTCGTAGAAAAATTACATGATTACAGGATAATTGATCGCTTTCATTGACAAAAAAATTAATAATTAATAAACTATGCCGACGAAACATTTCATTTACTGGTGGCACAATTGTAATGATATTTTTAGTGGTTTGACAGTTTTTTATAACTTTTTTTTACCTTTTTTTCGTATTGTTTCATGCACGTAACTGAAGTTTAAGGATAGTGTGTTAAAAAGTGACTTTTCAATTGAGGAATTTTGTAGAAACGGTCCAGCCAATCGTTTCAAAACTCGGAGGACATATTCAGGATAAGTCGAAAAACGTACTGTAGAAATTTGAATAAAATGGTTCCATTTCGCCTTTCGTACCGAAACTACTTAAATTTCTCACTACCTTTGAAATCAAGGTTTTCGTATGACATTTTGTTCACGAATAGGAAACAATAAACTACGGGGCTTTTTTTCTCTACGCAAGAGACCCCTCCAAATAATAATAAACGAAAAAAAGCATCTTCTTATTTCCAATTTTAGTTGTTCCTCAGATTTTTCGCGATGATTTTTACTGTCATCGTGACTTTAAAATATCGAACGATACTCAGGATACTAAGGTTTGTCGATTGTTTTTAAGAAAATCATTTGCTGTGGCATTTATATTTGTGGACAAAATAAAATCACGATGTAAAAATGTCCCATTAGTGTTCCTTAATAGCAAGTTAGGGACACGTATGTCACTGTATTTATAAATATATATGTATACGTACAGGTTGATGTAGTCTGTCTAGCATCCTTTGCGACTTTCGGTCTCTCTTGGACGAGACAAGACGAGAGTGGAAGGGAAAGGACCAGCCGTTGCTTGGGCGAGGGTCTCTTTGTACCTTTAATTTAATTATACGTCGACTATCTTCATTCTCCGACCTCGAGATAGAGAAAGTTAGAGAAGGAGAGAGAGAGAGAGAGAGAGAGAGAAAGAGATAGAAATAGGGAAAGACAGGGAAAACAGCATCGTTAACCAAGTTATCGTGAAACGTGCCTCGCTAAATAACGTCGCTAAAATCTGAGTTTCGGTTGAGGTTGGACCGGCGAAGCATGGCCACTGAAGTGTACTTCGACCGCGTCGGACACATGTTTGTAACTTGGCGAAAAACTTGATTTCATTCCCCTTACGGCCTTATTTTTCTATTTGATATGTAACTGCATTAAGTTCTTAGAAAAAGCTTTCAAGTGTACGGAGCGTCCCGCAATAATTTCCGTAATGAGTTTATGGTCTTTCGAAGGTTGAATCACATGTTGCCATAAAATCTCAGATTCGTGAAAGCGATCTAAAAATCAAGAAAATCAAAATAGCGAAGTCCACGGTTAACCAGAGGTCAAAGTTGAATTTTTTTCACGCTTTTTCGAAGTAAAAATTCCCCATTTTTTTAAAACATTCACAAAGAATCGATGATCCAAGATAAGAAGTCAAAAATCTCGATATTCCGCTCGATCTTCGGAGGAAATTTCGGTACGAAAGGATTTTATTCCCTTTCGGGTGCGGAGTGTCTGGTAGAGGACGATAGAGGCGTCTGGGGGCGTTATCAATGAAGGGGGTGGGGCGGAGCCTCGATGGTTGAGAATGGACGGTGGAGGGAGAAGCACGATTTTGTAGCGGTTTATACAACGTGTATAACGCGGATCGCGAGTGTCCGCGAGGAGTTTGGGAGGAGAGGAGGGAGAGGAGGGGGGGAAAGTCCGCGTTACAGGGAGTTGAGCGTTGGGGGCTGGGGTTGGGGAAGGGGGGGGGATGTTGGACGCCCCCAACCCCGCCACTGTCATCCGGCTGTTCCCTCTCTGTGTTCCGACTCCCGCGTGAAACGCCTCGACTCTCGTCTCTTTCCCCCCCTCTTTCAGCCCCCATGTGTGCGCTCTCTCTCCTCAACCCCACTCTCTCTTGGAGACCGCGCGCACCGCGATATCGCGGATACGCGGATAACCACGCGCCCGGCACCGCTCAGTCGCGACGCGCTCGTCACGCGGTGCACATCGTTACGTACGCGCGCTCGTCGCTTTCGTCGTGGTTTACTATTTAACGTCGTTCTCGATTCTATATTTTATACATATATATATATACACACACGTACATGTATATATATATGTCTATATATATGTATTATTCATTTATATAAATATATATATATGTATTCGGTATTATTAATTAACTGGATATTACTCTCGTTTTATTCCGCGTCGCGAGTTAATCATATCTCATTCTCTTTTGGTTCTCTCTCATTCCCCATCGTTTCGTCTTCGTTTAACGCGTGTGCACGAACAACATCGCAACCCACAAATTACGTCACGCTCGCCGGCCTCCTGTCAAAACAAACCTTTCCAACGTGATTTTCTCGTAATCGGTAATCCGTTCGGCCGAAATTACTAGTTTGCCTTAATTAAACCCCCCGCCGTTTTTCCTACTGTCGTTTCGTCATCGTTCGGAGGAATAGAGACAGGAATATATCGATACGATCGGTCACCTACGCGCGCAAAAGGATTTTTTCTAGTGAAATTATTTTGGTGGTGCGTGCGAGACTTGATAATAAATAAAAAATAAAGAAGTTGTGCTAAAATGATTCATTGGACCGACAGTTTTGTCGAGTAAACAACGTTTTATTTTTCAAATCGATAAAACGCCAATGCGATGTGAGCAAGTTCTATTGGTTACTCGTTCTTTTCGTTCGAACAACTATATATCCTTCGTGTAAATCTAACCGCGACGAACTTTGGCGGGAATGTATCAATTTGCCGGGAAGAAGATCGCGAGTAAAAATGACTTTCGTGTTATTATAAATGGGGATTTATCTCGTGACTAAAGTTTGTGCCGTGGCGGGAATAAAAATCTTGTATCTTCCCTCGATTCGAACTCTCTTTTTGTCATCGTATTAATAATTATATATATTCGACGGTGATATATAGATACAAAAAGCGAATAACAATGCGATGCGTTTATCGTTGGCTCGTTGGCGTGGGTAATTAAGATAAATTAATGTGCGATCGAAGAGCGGTCGATGCGAATGAGAAACAAACAGAGATTTTCGTGACGAGTCAAAGATTTTTCGTTCATTTGTTTGTTTGTTTGCTCGTGGTAACGAAGGCCGAATATAAACTGTGTTTGCAGATGACGGGGTTGCTCCGATGAGTGCGGGGAATAGCGAGCAGATAAATAAAGACAAGATTATCGAACGAGCGAGAAAATATTAAAACAGACAATAAAAAAAAACGAGAGAGAATAAAGAGATAAAGGAGGAAGAAGAAGAAGAAGAAGAAGAAGAAAAGTGAAATAGCATAAAAATGACACAACAAAGCGGGGCAGGTTCGCCTCAGCAGTTTTGTCTGCGATGGAACAACTATCAGACGAATTTGACAAACGTGTTTGATCAATTGTTGCAAAGCGAGAGTTTCGTCGATGTGACATTAGCGTGTGACGGTCATTCGGTGAAAGCCCATAAGATGGTATTGTCGGCATGTAGTCCGTACTTTCAAACCCTTTTTTTCGACAATCCTTGTCATCATCCGATCGTTATAATGAAGGATATCAAGTGGCCGGAATTAAAAGCAGCGATAGAATTCATGTACAAGGGAGAAATAAATGTGTCGCAGGATCAGATCGGTCCACTGTTGAAAGTAGCCGAGTGCCTGAAGATTCGGGGTCTTGCGGATGTGAATAACGAGCACGAGCTCACCTCCAGGTCGATGTCACTTCATCAAGACAATTCATCGGCTGGAACATCGAGCTCCGTGTCATCCAGTGGACCGAGCGGCTCGGTTGCTTCGGTTGCTGCCATCCCGAGTGTTCCCCAATTGCACAATCGTAAAAAACGTCGCAGATTGACCAACGAACGTTCACCCTCTGTACCAAGCCCCGATCACAATAATCCTTGCATGTTGGGCATCGTCGATCATGAGATTGCCGGTAGCCTCATGTTACCGGAAATGCATCCACTCGGTGGCCAGCAAACACCTTCCTCGACACCACGATCAATTGGCTCACCCAACGTACCCAGCATCTCCGTAACCCCTCAAATCAATCTTCAAGAACTTCCTTTACCCCTCGTACTTCCACTTCCACCCCCGAGCTCAACCAATCAGAGCTTACACGGCCTTGTATCGCATCCTCACCACGTGCCCGGCCACGTGTCTTCCGCTGGTGGACACGTTCCCTCCATTAATCATCTCGCCGCTCACGTTCAACAACAGCAACAACAACAACAAGCACAACAGCAACAGCAACAGGAACAACAACGCCAAGAACAACAACAGAGACACGAACAACAGCGTCAGGAACACGAGAGACGCCATGAACATCACAGACAACAACAGGCACATGCTCTTAACGCCCAACAGGCTCATCAGCAACAGGCCCAACTTCTTCATCATCAACAACAGCTTGGCAACGCTCTTGGTGTCATGGACGATCTTGAAATTAAACCTGGCATCGCCGAGATGATTCGCGAGGAGGAAAGGGTAAGTCCATTTTTGTCTTTTTATTTTTCACACTTTTTTCCTTCTCTCCACTCTGTCCAGCGCAATTTTTTTTTACTCCATATAATTACGTCAGTTTCTGGAACACGAACACGTTGTGATGATGATCGTCACGACGAGTTTTAATGAATTTTTTAAACAAGAAATTTGTCAACAGTTTTCTTAATAGTTGTACTTCTTTTTCTTGTCGATGGCTTTTTTCTAATCTTCGATTCCAATTTCCCAGTGTCTGACATACATTTATAGAAAAACGGTAAATTATCTACAAATTAGCAATTGAACCACATTTCGACGTGCATCGAAATTTTATCTTCATTTTTTGCCAATTGTTTCGCCGCGTTATGACGAGCAGAGACAAACAAATATATTTTGTATCAAGACAAAGCTTTTGCACAACATTTGTGCAGAAAATTTGTCATTCGGATAATAGTAATTAATATAATTAATATCCCATCGCATTTATATGATAAATTGTGAGGTTATATTATGTTCGTGTGTCCATATTTGCCGCTCTTTCGAAATAATTAATTCGACAGAGTTGAAAACAATTATTTATCTGTGTGTATGTATAAAATATTGATTCAACCTTGTTGAACCCATAGATAATATTCTATGTGTTCTCGATTATTAATTTAATCCAACACACCGTCGTAAAAATATGGATTTATACATATAAATTATTGCCCATTGGCTCACCAGCATTTTGGGACTCCGCGTTTCTTCGTTTTCATTAAAATCATCGATATTGGATCGGGTGGAAAAATAACTTAAACCATTGTATTTTATGCTAGTAATTTATTTCGTGGTAACCCAACATAAGAATTTTTTAATTTTTTATACATATTTTTTTTCAAATTTCATCCCGAAGTACATTCAAAAAAAAATCAATATCCGGTTCGCCTCTTTTGAAATATTATTAATGATTCGAGATGACATTAAATTCAATCGATTTGTGTGGATTCCTCAAACTTTCCTTTGCAGCCTAGAAATTTGCAATTTTTCTTTGTTGGTAACAAAAGGGATTTTTTTTATTTTTTATCATTTTCGATGGTTTTTCTGTTCGTTATTAGCCAAGCCATGCCTTCACGATTTAATAATCTAGCGAGTCCTTGAAAATATTTGAAACTATAGCGAGAATCGTCCGATCGTAGCGTGCAAAAAGCGTCAATTTTTTTGTCGTCCCTCCCTGCTTTTTATTATTTAGTGCGTGTTTTCGTTGGGGCACACGGTTATATTTTGGTGACGTAAGAATTTCGGGGCTGTCGGCGAGGACGAAACCGAAAAATTGGTACCTCAGAACGTTTTGGGGAAGAGACTGTGAATTCCATCGTTCCCTAGATTCTTAAGTACCTTTGCCAAGAACTGGGATTTCTTTCCGGCCATTTATTCAGACTCCCTGACCACCAACAATTTTGCTTTTTTCTCGTCCCCCTTCTCCGCGGCGCACCGCTTTTATTTTTCATTCTTTTCCAATGACCGACAACCCAAAGACTATACGGAGAGCTCATTTTAATAAGACACTATTTCGATTTACTCGCAAATTGTATGTATTTTAGATATTTCGAAAATTACTTTTACCAGGAAATACGAGAAGCGCGTGATATAACCAGTCAATAGTTGGAATATAATGGTAGGCCATTCGGTAATTGGAATGTTGCCCCACTCTCCAATATTATATACCTTTGACCTTTTTCTTACCATCGACAAATATCTTTAACGATTTTTCATCATTTTCATTATTATTATTATCGCCATTATTATAGGCATTGAATAATGAATAATAAAAATAATCGAATCAATATTAATCACCCGTGTTTTTGGTTATAAAAAAATAGAGTAAACCAAAGAACCAAAGTGCCTTGCCGTGGAATATGAAATAATTTTTTGGTTTTTTTCTTCACAAAATCAATGAAATATTGAGCGAATTACACGTCGAAAAATGTACAGTCGATACGCGAGACTCGCGGAGAATTCCGCGCGAATATATTTTCTATATGATTGCCCAAAGCCATCGCGAGTAAACACGCACACTAATTTACACACAAACACACCGATGTACACCATTTCAAACACACACCTCCGTCTTGGCTCGTAAAACTTGACCCACTTTTTTTTCAAAACCGTATGCGAAGATGATTTCACGGACCTCAAACAGAAATTCTCTTAATTTATTTTCATGTTTTTTTCTTCTTTTTTATTGTGTATTTGAATTTCCATTTTTAATTGATCTTGTCATAAGCTAATGCATCATGTGTTCGTTTTTTACGATCGTTGCTTCAATGTCTTTGGTATGAAGACATTTTTTTTTTTGGCTACCAACGGTTAATGAAAATTTTGAGAAAATATGACGAATTTGATGAAAGTTTCAATTTTTATTTTGTTCCGGCGGAAATATAAATTGTGATCGTTACGTCGTTGCATTAATTACAGATTAATTGATTAATGAAAGGATTTCAAACTAAGGAGAAAAGCATATAAAATTTTTAAATGTTCCTCTTTATAGGATTAAGAATTTTTGCAAAAATACAGATCAAAGAGTCCAAGCATAGTTTCATTAATTAAAGAATCAATTATACACTTTAGATATTAATTGAAGAATCCACAAAATGTTAATTATCGTCTAGAATCGCTTATCATAAAAAATGCTCGTATTTGCAAAGATATTAGCAACGTTTTAAAAATATTGAATTATTTTTTGTAGCATTTCACATTAATTAGAAATTAATCGATGCAAGAGTTCCAAAGGAATGATAAAAGATAAGGACGAGTTTGAAAGATTGTGTTTTCACGTGGTTTAAGACTTTTGACAAAAACTGCGAGGAGAGCGGTCGAGGATACTTTTTTTTTTTTTTTTTATATCTTTCTCAGCGACACTCTCGAGTCTCTGCTTTGTCCCTCTCTCTTTTCCTCTCTGATTCTCCCTCGCAGACACGAAGGGCCGCCGCGACCCTCCAAAACTCCGCAGGGAGAAAATCTCTCGTGTCTAGAAAAAGAGAATGATATAGAAAATCTTGTGGAAGGTCCAGCCAGATGGTGGACTGAGGGTGGAAAAGTAGACACAATTTTTTCCATATTTTTCTCTCCGTCTCTCTCTCTCTCTCTCTCTTTTCGTCCCGATAGAAAAAGCGAATGCGGCGGAAGTGGCTTCGCCAACGGGGAAAGCAGGCTCTCTCCCTCTCTCTCTCTCTGTCGTTAATTCGTAAAAAATTCAGTAAACGGCAGTCAAAAGGACTTTTGATCGGGCCACCCTTCTTCATCTCGCTATTCACCCTTTTTCGGCGCAGAGACGCGTTAAAAAAAAAGAAAATATCCGCGCAAATGAAAATTTAAAAAATACATTTGTCACGAAAAAAAGTATTCCACGAGAAATGAATGTTTCAACGAAAATAAACATTGTTCTTAATTCACAATTATTCTTACATTAATTGTTAACATAAAGTAGAAAAAAAATCCGATCCTTTGAATAAAGATACAGATTGATTAAAATCAAAAGAAACAATATTGCCTCATAATAATCGATTGTCAAATTAATGGAAAAATACATTGGTTAATTTAGCAAATTTGATTTGAAAAATCTCAACCCTCAACAATCGGACAATGACTCTCTGTATTCTCGTTATTGAGTACAGTTGCACTTTTGATTGGGAGTTTCCCCCTCAAAATAATATACACGCAATACCGGAGATGGAAATAAAAATAAATGTGTATGGCACGAATCTCGAGGGAGAGGAGGGTCGACGATGGTCGAGGTCAGTATCCACTTGACCACGAGACATACCTGGCTGCCTTTTGCCTCTGTCGAACACGCAACGACGTTGACTCCTCGCCTCCTTTTATCACATATATTTTTCCACTTGTTTCTTCTTCTACTTATTTTAGTCCCTCTTCTTCTTTCTCCTCTTCTTATTACATGTTTTCACTCTCTCTCTTTCCCTCTCTCTCTCTCTCTCTCTCTCTCTCTCTCTTTTCATCCATCTCTATTCGCACATACAATCGATACATTGAGAAGAGACACATATGCCTCGATGAGAACCAACTTGAAATCTAATCCATATCATTTTTTATTTATACTTTTATTACAAATGCTCGTGGCCTCTATTCTATATCGAAACAAATGCAGGTTCATATACAAATATACATATAACAGAAGAAACAATAACAATTTCTTCATCCACAGTACATAAAACCGAAGTTTTATGCATTCCTGAATTATTAATAACTACCTGTGTCACATTAGTTATTTATAGATAAAAACGACTAAAAAATGTCACTTTGATCGATAACATATTCTTACACATTGCAATGTTTTAACTGTGACCTTTTTTTCGACGTGACACTTCATCGGGTCGTTTGTCTTTTTACCCTTTGAGGCAAATAATGATAATAATAATGACTGACGTTTTAAAAAATTATTTTACTTGTTCAATTCCTCTGTTCATCGTAAACTTCAATCGTTGTTAGACTATTTATCATTTTTTTTAAATAGCAATGTCCATAAAATATAATCTTCATAAAGTGTCGTACAAGTTAAATGATTTTTAAATTGTATTTCTTTGTTGAAAGGTCGTTACCGTGCCTTGATATTTTTCTAGTAAATTGAAATACATTTTAACTTGATCGTCCGCAAAAAGACCTGTCATTCGTGAAACATTCGATTTTTTTTAAAGGAATACCTTAATTGATCTTTCTTCCTTCGTACTTTTAATTCTTCTCCTGCTATGCGGGCTTCAAGAAACTTGCTCTATCTATTGATTTATGAAGCAACTCTTATTTATGATTTCTACCTGTCAAAAAAAAATAAATGTACATGACGAAAAAAAAGGGACATGCGCGATCTCCGTAGACTCGCGAAATGAGAAGCACGATTTTTCCTTGTTTTTCGAATCTTTTTTGTGTGTGTGTACTTTTTGTTTTTTTTTTTTTAATTTTTATACATCGAACGTAATGCCTCGTTTTTCTTCGTCCCTTCTCTTGCTTTTGAATGTTCGACGAATCTCGTTTTTTTTTTTAATTCTTCGATTTTGTCTCCCTTGGACGCGCGTGTTGCGAACGTTTAAAAAATAAAACAACGGGAGCAAGGCACGAAATGTCCATTTCGGAAATGGCATCGCTCGAGAGGAGGACGAATGTCCTGACCCCGATGCCAGTCTCACAGACTCCCCCGTCGCCCTTCCTTCCCTCAAAATCCCTCGCACCATACAACATCCCCTTTTCCTATATGCCCGGCGCCTCGCTCGACGGTAAATCAGAAATTATCTTGTCGCGTTCGAGACTATACCTCTGCCTTTTCCCATCGAAACTCGCATAAATACCGCGAGTGAGGCAAAGCTCTTCGTCCCTTTCCTTTCCCTATATCTATGTACATCGATTCTAACCATCCCCACCCCCCACCCTCCGTGCCTTCACGACTCAATCTCGTCGCTCTTCTCCTCGAACTCATCGATGATTAATCTCTTTTCACTGTTGTCCACTTTTTTCTCCTCCACTTTCCGATTGATTCCACTGAAGAATCCTTCATTCGAGGCGAGTCATATTTTCTTACGTTTATCCTACGAAACATTTGGTCCGAGCGAACGTTGCTTTATTGCCCGAAAACAAATGCGATCGTAAATTTGCTCCTGATACTGAATTGTTTTTCTCATACATGGAAAGAAGAAGCAAAAACGTATATTTTATGGTGAAATTCGTGGTGAAAATTATCACGAGACACTGCGAAACCGTCCTCGGGACTTGTATAAAAATACATTTATTACTAATTATGAAGTTTCATTTAGTTTTAGACATTTAAGAATTCATGAGCGCAGTACGATTTTTTACACTCGCCAGTATGAAATAAATGCACGAAAATTTTTCATCCTCTGGCATAATAAAATTTATACGACGCTGAATTTTAATGATAAATTAACATTTTCATCTATAACAGCCACATTTATTTATTCATATTATTTATACTGGAGAACATCACCGACACTGCTATTTTACTTTTGACCTAATTTCCAAATTCTTATTCAATTTATTTCTCTTTTTTTTTCATTTTTACCACAAGAAATTTGCTTTCGATTCTTATTAAATGAAAATCTTGAGAATTTCGACACTTTTTTCGTTCCTGATTAATTATTTTTTATTTTCATTTTTTCGAGCAATTGCAGTTTAATTGATTTTCATAAATCCATATAATCTCTACACTCGTTCTCTATTGTTTGGAAATTAATCCATGTACGTGTAACACATAAGAGAAAGAGACAGAGCGATAGAGAGAGAAAGAGAGAGAGAGAGAGAGAGAGAGAGAGAGAGAGAGAGAGAGAGAGA
>JACEOJ010000128.1:8322-36769 GCA_013761285.1 Campoletis sonorensis
TTATTATTATTATTATTATTATTATTATTATTATTATTATTATTATTTTATATTATTATTATTATTATTACTATTAATTATTGATTATCTCGAAAACAAAACGGCTTGTAAAGCCAATGTGATAGAGCTTACGTGCGACGAGAGAAAGAAACAAAGATGGGATTGCCAATTCCACTGAAAACAGTATGTGTGTGCGTGTAAGTATGTGCGTACGCGGCTGGGCATATGACACGTGTGCCCGTGTAAGTGTGTGTGTGTGTTTGTGAGTGTGTTTGTTTGTATGCGAAAACGTGGAGAGGATTGGTGTTTGGCGTAAAATTTGATTGAAACGCTGTACACACGACGTCTCGACGTATTCGAATTTTCTTTGTAAATAAATTGTACAAAAAACAGTATGAAAAAATGCGATAATTGAAGGGATGATGAAGAGAATGATAATGATGAGGAATATAAGATGAGAGATAAGAAGAGAAGATGATAAAAAAAAATCTCAGATACATACACGTACACGAATACACTCAATTGTATATTATATTTACTTATGAACATTTAATCCTCCATAGGCGTAAACCGTGTGTGTGTGTACATATATTTATGTATATATGTGCGTATGCATACGTCAAGTGTTTAAACGACGAACGAAAAAAAGAAAAAGAAGAAGAAGAAAAGAAAAAACAATGAATAAGAACGGAATAAATGAACCATTAGCCCCAGTATACATCGAGATAAAAAATAAATAAATAAATAAATAAATAAATAAATAAATAAAGGAACCGAAGACAATTTTAACGTACCAGAGAATGAGACTTAGGCCTACTGGACGGAGAATTAAAAAACGAAAAAAAAAAAAAAAAAAAAACAAACAAACAATTACGAGCAAAAATGATCATTCGAACAATGTCGTATATATATAAAATATATATATTTATCAAATGAAGATCGTACGTGTAATAAACGATCAATATGTTAAAAATCCTTTGTCTTGTTTTGTTTTTTTTTTTCTTTTTTTTTCCATTTGTTTCTTGAATGAGAGAAAGAGAGAAAGTGAAGATGCTTGAAATTTCCAGTACGATGAAAAATCGTGTATGAATGCGTAGCTGTGAGTGTGTACAAAAAACATTTAAAATTTCGTATGTTTGTGAGCAGAGGGTTGAGGGTGAAGGGGAGGGGGTGGTGAAAAAAAAAAGACAAGGGTTTATCCTCGATATTGCAAATCAAACACTAGTATTTATCCGACTAAGCCGCGGTTAATCTCCGATTAAATTCTAGTCCGCAATTTTAATAAAACGAAAAATAAAGATTAAAGATATTGAAATGAAGATTAGAAGAAGAAAAAGAAGATGAAATAATTAAAAAAAAAGCTCATGAGGAAGCTGGTTTTTGATAAAGATGAGAATTACTGAAGAAATAAAGAATAAAAAAAAATTAAAAAAAGTAATATAACAAAAAGGGCATTGCGAGTGAAAGACCAGTGACATTTCTCTATTCGTTTAAGTTCTTATCATTCGTTCGTTGATTTTGTCTTTTTTTGTTTGTTTCCGTTTTTCTATTCGTCATTATCACGGTATATTCTGATTCAAATTTGATAGTGAGAACGCTCGTAATAAATAAAAAAAAAAGAATTAAAAAAATCAAGTGTACGTCAACTTGCCTAACGAACGAACGAGCAGTTTTTTTCCTACAACGAACCGCCCGACGATTGGCGGACTCCGAGCCCACGTTAATAATTTTTACGAAGACAAAAAAAAACAAACAGACAAAAAAACAATGATGGGTTTCAATCGAACTTCGCCGATCGTCCGTTATTTCGGATAATTCATTAACGAAAAGAGAATAAAAATCGTTAGAACAAAGTGGCGCGATCTCAGTCGCAAACGAAAAGTAAAAAAAAATACGACGCTGCTTGAAAATACTTGGTTGAAATTCTATACAAATATTGGCTCGTTCTTACGTAAATCGGATTAACTACTTCCAATTTATTTTCGTTCATTAAAAAACCAAAAGAAAAATTCTAATCCGCTGAAACTTTGTACGAACGAACGAACAAACAAAAATTTATATTACGTCGCGCGAAACGTCATCGAATTTATCAAAAACGCAACATACGAACAAAGAAAAAATCGCCAATTTATATTTGCATATAATATTAACGGGACACATAAATATATTCCTTCGATCCTGATGCGTTTCGGAAACTAAAAAGTTATTCTAATGAGAGTTTTTATTGCATTGCATATTTCTAATGTTCTGAGATTAAATACGTAAATGCTCGGATTTAACGCGTCACATCGGCCAAAAAGTATTGTTCACGTGCGTTTTTTTCCTTTTCATTCTTTTATTCGTCGTTTTTCTTTCGTTTTGTTTTTTTTTTTTTTTTTTTTTTTTTAAATCACTTATCAATTTTACATTCACCGAATCAACATAACTAGGGTCTTGTAGATATTAAAAAATAGAAACGTATAGGATTATACGATAGCTTTAATTATTTAAACGATATTGCTTGTAATCAAGAGCAGATTCGATAAGATTATATAAACATGAGAGTGCGGATCAGAGAAAGAGAGAGAAAGAGAGAGAGTGCGTGTGTGTGTGTGTATGTGTTGGGAGCAAAGAGAACGAGCAAACACGAGAAAGATCGAGAAGATTAATATTAAAAAACAAGAAAAAAGTGTGCGAGAATAAAAGAATGAAAAAAATGTAATATAAAAGTGATGGTGAAATTCATAATCTTGGTACGGATAAATGTTGAATCCGTTATTGATGAAGCAAAAAAAAAAACACAAAAAAACAGTAAGGAAAAACGGTGAGGAGGAAAAAAATCATATCGTAAACTTAATAATGAATATTTTACAAAATAAAAATGTAGATAGACATTCAGAAAATTATCGAAGCCCCCTCTCAAACCCCCCTCCCCCTCTGGCCCTTCTACAAGTGCGAGGAAGTAAAAACACGCAACGAGACGAAGGACGGAAACGCAACGATGATACAAAAAAAAATAAACATTCTTCCCGCAGGAGTCCAAGCCACCTATGTTCCCAGACATATGATAAAACAATACGATGCGTGACAAGAAAAAAAAACAATATATATATATATATATAACGCACGATCTACGATCAAAAGAAAAAAAAACAAACTCCGTCATCCAGTAGTGAAAATGAGGTATTAACGAGAAAAAAAACAAAACAAAACAAAAAAATGGAAGATAATGAAGAAGATGAAGAAAAAAATGATAACCTAAAATACTGGTTTATTAATTTGTATCTTTTTCTTTTTTCCGACTGTATTATAGCATATAAAGAGTATCCTGTACATTGCATAACACATGAGCACTATTGTTTTAAATTGTACCTTTATGATTATTATACGAAGATAAAAAGAAAAATAAATAAGGTATACAAAATATCAACACCACGTGAGTCGTCTATTAGTCTTTTGCCCTCTGTGTTCGTCGACTTGGAAACGAACAATTCTTCATTGTATTATACGTTATGCTTATTTTGTGGGAGTCACATACATATTCAGTATTTAAGAATAGTCATAAAAATTCACTTGCCAGATAATTTATAACGTCACGGCTCTTCATGATAATTCAAAAGATACGTACGAACTATCAATAATTTATGGGTTTTATAGGTTTTACGTGCAAATTGAATTACCTTGCCGAATCGATGCTCCCAAGTGTAGATCATTTCACAAACACTTTTCACACTATATGTTAATTTATTTATTTATCTCTTGTCAAGACAACAGTTGCAGTCTTTATTGAACACCGGTAAAACTTTTTGATCAACATTCTTCACAACCCCCCTATACACCAAACGATACACAGTCCTGATACAATCAGGGTACACCGTACACTGGTACACAACCGCACGTTTTGTTTACTGAGCCTGCAGAGGACAAAATCTCCGTATATTTAGCGGTCAGCCAAAACAACACATTTATACCTCTACCGCACTACTTGTACCGTGTGTTGGTAATATAGGGTTTCCAAAATGGCAAGAAAATCGTTGGCGCTCAACTTCTCTTCCGCTCATTCTAACGCTCTTGTTGTTGTTTTTTTTTTAATGGACAAATATGTTCAAGCAAATATTCTAGTTTATTCAACAATTAAGAACAATCGACGAACGAACTAAAAAAAATTGTAAAAGTGATAAAGGCTCGGCCAGTTTCATAAAGCTTCAGAACTCAGAATTAAGGCTGCCTCCCATCAAATTTCACATCGCGAGGATAGAATCAACTCAGAGCGAATTTGATTGGTTTACAAAATTCAATACCAACATTCCAATAATCACTGACCAATCAGCTTTCTCATTTCTCCTTATCGTTTTGTTACGAATTCCAATTGAGAAAAATACGCGTGGTGACCGGTCTAGAGTAGTGTTTCGTAATGGAAGGCTCGAATCGACGATAACCTTGTTTCGTTCGGTTAACCGTGCACCGCAACGTTATTTACAATCCCTTTTTTTATTAATCGAATGACAGCTTTCGGGTCTCGCGGTGTATCGGAACTAATCGAATTGTCGTGATTTCAGTATTCAACAGTGCTTAACGAGACAATCGCAATTTAATTCGTACTATTGTCATACAGAGTGGCCAGTTTTTTTTTTTTTGCATTTCATTCGAACAATGTTTGTTCAGTAATTGCTTTTTACCAAAATAAGAATGGCATCGCTTTTTAAAGGTCGTGGGACCTTGAGTATCGTCAGCAATTTCTTAAAGCCCAGGTAAATATCAATATTTCATTGAATCTCATTCATTCAATGTTTTCAAAAATCGTTTGTCGAGACAAAAAAAATCGCTGCACGAATTACTTTCTTTCCTCACAGATTCGAGCTCACAAATGTACCTAATCGTGCCGGACCCCGATTGAATAGGCCAAAAAAACAGTATCCACCATGGCTACCAAAACAACATCGTGTGGTACGCGAAATTTTTATTTATTTTCTCTCATTCCATGATTACCCTGTCATTGTTTCTTTAAATGTACTTGCAACGAATTATTATGATATGGTAAGAATATCGAAGAAGTCTTTAGTGAAATCGGAAAAAAAGTGATTTCCCCTGCATTTTGCTACTCGAGAAAATTCCATGTTAACTCTCTGTTTATTTTATCGGCGCTGAATTTTGTGCAATATTTTTGAACTGGAATAAAAGAGTTATAAAAAACTGTAATGTTCACAACTGCAGCTTCACAAGGAAGAAGTTACTCGAGAAAATACCAAATTTATTCAAGAAGTAATAGAATCCAAGTGGGGCCCACGTGACGTCGGTCTTGGTCACAATTCGCCACTGAAAGTTCAGCCGATCGAGCCGCAATTGGAATGGGAAAAAAATTCAACTCGCACCGGTGTCATAGCTAGAAAAATTGGTATTTATCCAATGTGGCTGAAAAATGGCAAAAGAGTTTTGGCCACGTTACTGCAGGTAATTGAAATATTAATAACAACAATTTCATCACCGTTTTTAAATGGATAAACTCCGATTTCTCAAAGTATTGATAAAGAATTATCAATACTTTGAAATTAAAGCACTTTTCTGTAAAAACGATACAAAATGATGAAATGGATAAAGACTTGAAAAAATCATCGTTTCCAGGTCGCTGATAATCATGTTATAAAATATATTCCACCAGAAGATTATAAGCCCATGATAGGAAGGGGGCGTCCAAAGAGAAAACTCGGTTGCATGGTTATTGGTGCAGAAAGTACAGATCCTCAAAAAGTATGTAAAACTTAATCAAGAAATTGTTGAAAAAAAATACTTCCTCCATTCAAGTTACTCGAGGAATAATTTTCGTGTTTTCTCTGTTCAAAAACGTATAGTTTACGAAGGAATATTGTGGAATGTTCTCGGACGCTGGTGTAATGCCAAAAAAATTACTCGCAAGATTCATGGTTACACCTAACGCTGCTTTACAGCCTGGCACTCCACTGTTTGCAGCACATTACAAACCAGGAACTTTCGTTGATATAAGAGGAAAAACGTATGTACAGGAATTTCAGGTTTTAGCGTTCCGAAGCTCTCACGTTTCTGTCTGCAACATATTTACTGTAGACTGCGTTTTCACATAATAAAATAAGCAATATGAACAGTAAAAAAAAAAAAGTATATAAATTGAACCATAAAAAATACAGAAATCTCGTTGGTTCTAATTTATAAAAATATAAAAAGGTGTGCTAATTATTTTAGAACAGCTAACTTTCAACTGTTTGTATTTTCAGTGTTGACCGAGGTTTTCAAGGAGTCATGAAAAGATGGGGATTCCATGGAATGCCAGCAACTCATGGACAAACGAAAACTCACAGAAGACCAGGAAACATTGGTTCAGGGGGTACGAAAGCCCGTGTTATGCCAGGAACAAAAATGCCTGGTCACATGGGTAATCGTTATCGTATACTTCGAGGAGTGAAGGTAATTTATCGCCACGTCACTTTTCTTTCAAGTAAAAAGAAAATTGATTTATCACCACGTCTAATCTTGAATGCTTTTTTTTTTTGTGTTTAGATTCTACGCGTGAATACAAAGTACAACGTTTTGTGGGTACAGGCACAAAATCTTCCAGGCGAAACGAACACCTTGCTACAAATTTATGACACACTTTTGCCGCTTAAAAAATTGAAAGAACCCTGCAATTTTCCAACGTACATACCCAAGCCGGACGAACCTTTGGCGGAAGAACTTTACGCAGATGATGTTCATCCCTTCAACGCACCATCGATAGAATTCAAAGAAGCGTAGCTGTGTATAAGAATCGAATAAAACATTTTCTTCAACGTTAAAACTGCGAAATTTTCTATATCAAAACGCCCAATAATGGTCTGAAGGTTTCCACTTACTGATATTCTTCGAAACTGGACATTTTAATGAAAAATTTCCATTCTCGACTTCAAGGGTAATGGACATTCACGACTTTTCGGTTTTGAAGTGTTATAAATAAATAAAATTCATCAACTTTGCAAAGATTCAAACAAATCGTTTTTGTTTCTAATATTTATTGAAAAATCTAACAATGTTTTTGGAAAATTAGAAAAATTGACTTCACATCATCGGGTATTCGTAACGTCTTTGAAGCAAATCAGCGTATTTACCTCACAATTTCATAATGAATGAGAAAAATTGATTTATCTGACATTTTATAGACACAAGGATACAATAATGGTTAAATCACGAGACCAAATTCAAACACATTTCAAAACCCGGTATTAGTTGCAATTGAGTGCAAACCTCTGATCAAAAAACCTATCGGAATATAATTTTGCGAATAAAAATGACTAATTGCTTAACGATTCGTAGAAAAATATGAAAGGAACGAAAATGTCAGGGATACTCAGTGCAGTTATTATTAAAAGTTTACTCTTTGGTCAATGTATGAAATTTTGCAAAATGTGTGAAATATTCTAATAATTTTGAAAGTTTATTTCTATTACGAAACGTGACCAGAAAAATGCTATTTTTTTTTTTTTTATAGTTCAAAAGACCTTTATTTTTTATCACAAGAAATTTGAATTTTGCAATTGCTCTCCATGAAACGACGAATCTGATATGAGAAATATCTCGAAAGTGCAACGGTGATTTTTTTAATAAATTGGCAAGTAAATCCATAATAGTGTCCCGAAGATATCTCCTGAATTTTTAAATTTCCTTTTTCCTTTAATGCAGTAATAATATTCTCGAGTGTAAGCGGTTCTTATAATTTTTCGTTTTCGTAACTGTTGAATAGTTATTTAAATGGTTTTAATTATCGATATTCATAAGGAGTGAGAGAAATGAGCAAAAACGAAGAAAAACTGCGTTATCGGAATAAGCTACACTGATTTTTCAAACATAATTTACAGTTGGAAATATTATTTGGCCAAATTGATTGATAACGTAGGATTAATGCTAAATTAGTTTATCTCTCTTTTATTTTTGTCGCTTGTTCCGTACAGAAGAACGTGTTATCATAGTAATTAATCGCTACTAATGAAGAAGTATTCAATCGATTCGATTTATTTAGTAATCCAATATCACTATAAATTTGACTTGCCTAAAATATACACGAAACGTTTTTGTATTGAATTGTATTGTTTTTCTTTCTTTCAAAGTAACACGATTAACCAAGACACCCAATCCGTACGAGGAATCGATAAATCATCATCGACAAACAGAAAAACGTCTTTTTTTCATTGTCTAGCGTGCAATTTTTAAAATAATTAAAATAATTAATAATTACACGTTTTTTTTCGAATAGGAATACACGGGTGTCGTCATACATCTAGCATCAGTAGTTTTTATTCATTTTTTGTTTTCTGTAGACTTGTTACTTCGATAATAATATGCAATAAAAATGTAAGGTTTACCAGTAAATTAAATGGAAGAAGAAGAAGAAGAAGAAGAAGAAGAAGAAGAAGAAAAGATGAAAAGAACAAAAGACACGGTCGATTCGTAAAGTTTATGATAACTTGCTCCTTTTGTAAAACATCGCGTTCATACTTTCTCGGGGCTTTTATCTCGACTGATGGCCACGGATTCTCGTTGTCGTTCTTCTCGGTGATACATACGTTCAAGAAGGCCCCCGATTTCTTATTATCGATTTTAATCTTTTTGTGTGTGTTTGTTTGTTTGTTTACCTATGATTTCTTTTTTTGTCGTTCTTGCTATTTATTCTCATAATTATTTCATGCGTCGATGCATGCATCGCACGAAATGAAACGATGAGATTCTTCGATTCTCAATTGGTACGATGGCCGTGGCCGTCACTTTGTCATATCATCGGAACAAAGACTTCGTATCGGTGAAGGAAAGAGGAAGCAAAATCGCTCCGTTGTTGTGATGATGATAATTATGTTTGTCGGGGGACGGCACGATTGGATAGGGAACGATGAGGTCGTCTCAGAATTTAAAACCTTCACTTGGAATAGTTGTCGTGGGATCGAATTCGAAGGCCCCTTCTCCAACCGGCGGTGCAAGATTCGTATCGTCAGCCTAGAAAAAAAAACGCAATTGAACGATAATTGACTGTCATTTTGGAACAAAACAAAACCCAAAACCCATGAATGTTTATTTTTTCCCCAGAACGTTATATTTCATGATTATATTTCAGTGTTACTTCATTTCTTACCTCTTCCGAAAAGTATTGTTCAATGATATCGTAAGCTAATTTGTAAATGTCTACGTTTTCGTGGTTCTGCAGTGCTTCGATCTTGTCCAAACCTAGAAAAGCATCGAAGAGTTATTAATTGCAAATAAAAAAGGCATTGTTATTGGTTGATACGATTGATTGAAAAGAGATCAACTAACCGGAACATTCCTCGATCATGTTAGCCAACTGTTCGACTTCCGGTCCAGCGAGCTTGAGCATGTTATTGATACCATCGAGTACTACCTGTAATACCTGAACGTCTTTGCACGAGAGAAGCTCGCAGAAAGGTTCGATAACGCCAAATTGTATCAGCCGTGCGACCTGGTCCCTGTTGCCGCTTATCGTCATATTGCTAATTGCCCATGCTGCCTCCTTTTGAGTTTGGAAGTCCGACTGTTTCGAGAAAATAAGTAAACCAAGAAACGATTAATCACAAGTTTGAGAAAACAGAATAATCAACGTTTACGAAAAAATTAAAGAAAATATAAATACCTTGGATAAGTTGCGTATGATGAGCGGCAAAAGACCTGCTTCTAGCACAGCCTCAACCTGCGATTGATTTCCTGCTGTTATGTTCGAAAGGAACCACACGGCCTCTTTGCAAATTTTGTCCTTCGAGTGGGTAAGTAAATTCGGGAAATGCGAAAGTGCTTGACAATTCAAAACTGTTTGAGTTTGTTCGTCCGTTCCGGTCACGATGTTTCCAACTGCTCTCAGGGCAGCGGTCTGAAGCTTTACGTCCTTGTGCGATAGTAACGGAATCAATTGTGGAACTACTCCACTGTCAATAACCATTTGAATTTGCTCGTTACCACCGTCAGTCAGGTAACTCAGTGCCCACACCGTGTCCACAAGAATCTGCGTCATTTCATTCATGATTCAACTATTTTTTATCACACATCCACCGAAAGTTAAACTTTCCGAAATCGACAAGCTTAAACTTTCGACGCAGGCGTGATAAAAAATATTATACGCTCCACGGGAGTTAATTCAGACTACCTCAAACCGCGTTCTTATCAATTCTGACCACGGTTTGAAGTAGTTTACTTTCCCTCCGTAGGTGCGTAAAATACTATTATAAATGATACTATATAAATAAAAAATAAAAAATATAAATATAAATATAAATGAAATAATATATAAAATATAAAAATAAATAAATAAAATATTACAATAAATAAATAAAATAATACATGAATTGTATATAAATATAAATGTAAAATATAGATATAAATAAAATAAATAGTACAATAAAATAAGTAGTACAAAGCTGATTTTTACAATATCTTCAAAATAAAAATATGTAATTGAATAAAAACAAAAGTTCGATCATAATTATGGACTATATTTCAAGAATTTACCAACTATAATCAGTCATTGACTCACATTAACGTCCGTATGGTGAATGAGGATGTTAAGAGCTGGCAATATTTCTTTTATCGTTTGAACCGGTGGTGGCGGATCTTTATTTCTACATAAGTTTACGATGACCCACGTGACGTTACGTAAAAACGTTATTGGTATGTCAGGCTTAATGAACGTTAACAGAGGTTCTACGACACCAAGATTAATCACGTAATCTCTCGGCGCCGGTCCATCACCGATAATATTACCTAAATAAATAAAAAAGGAACAAATTTTTGTTTTATTTCATTTTTCAAGTCGACGTTTTCTTTCATTGCCAATATTTTTCGTGCTCTTTGTTTTGTATGTACATTCTCGGAAAAAAGATGAAAAAAAAACCCGCGATAAGAGAATGCTGCTGAGTCAAAATTGTGGCCTTTTTTTTACTTTTTCATTCTAATGGTTCAAACTTCGGTGTTAAACGTTTGAAAAATATGGAGAAAATACCTAACGCCCAAACTGCCTGTTCACAAACATTTTGTTGACTCGATAATAGCAGATGGAGGAAATGTGGCACAGCACCGGCAGCTACGACCGCTTGCGTTTGTTCCGATGTCCCGCTAGCAATGTTCGTCAAAGCCCACGCAGCTTCAAACTGCAGGGAAGGACTGAAACATAATGAATAAAGTTAAGCAACTCTGTTGTCAACGAAAACAAGTACGCAAATGTTCGAGCGAAATATTGTAATTACATCTCTGGAATACCTGGAAATTTCATCAATTTTCATTCTTAGTACAAACACCGAAAACGTTAATGAATAAACAACAGAAGATCAAATCTCAACATTTGATCAACTTTTCATAATTACAACTTCATTTAAAATATTTTCTTCTCATAAAAATAATCAGATATCAAGATCCAATTTACTCTCGTTTTTTGTGGATGAAAAGAAATTATTCTTCACCAAATGAATTTTTTTTACTCAACAACGACAATGTGGATAATTAAAATGTGTGAAGAGGCAAATATTGTTGATTAAGAATCAATTGGTCTCACCTATTTTCCTGTTCAAGGCAGTGTACCAAAATCGGCAATATTCCACTCTCGATAAGCGGATCAATTGGTGGATTCCGATCTGACGAAAGTAACTTTCGAACCGATTGTACAGCTTGCAATTGTTCAGTCGGGTTCGAGCTTGCCGCTTTCTCAACAAGTTCTTTCAGGTTGATCTTTGAGAGTGTTCTCTCAATGTCGTCTTCATCTGATAAATAATATATTTTTTTTTCAGTTCCAGCGTACTTGAGTTCATTTTTAAGGTATTGAGACAATTTTATATTTTCCTGAATACACACCCGTCGAGTCTGTAATAGGTACGTTTCGTCGTTTTTGAAGAGTCTCCTCGCGTTTGTTTTTGCGCAATTCGACAGTCACTTCGTTTCTTCTTCTTCTCATTTCCTGCAAATAAATAAGTTGTATAAGAATCTGTTTTTCGTGGATGTCAAAAATTGGATTTTTCATGTTTTTCCATGAATCGCTAAAGCGCAGTTTTTATTTTTTTCTTTTTCAATTTATTTTTCAGTACGAAATTACATTGGCATTAGATCTCGAGAAATTTATTATAGTATAAGTGATTTTGACAATGTTTTTTTTAATTTGCTACTATTTTGCAATTTCCATTGCTAAAATTTGAAAAATAAAATTAAGTTGATCAATAATAATAATTAAAGAGGATATTAACAAATGCTTATGAACTAAAATGAGCAATCGTTTTAAAGTTTCAAAGAAAAAAAAAAGAATATAAATGCAAGTTTTGTTTTTTGTTTTGATTTGCCTGAACTGTAGAAACAAGACGACTGCAAAAAAATACAGGATCAAATTTTGACAACTCTTTTCTTTCAAATGAGGTACAAGACGTTGTGATGGAATTTAACGGTTCGGAAGTTCGTATCGTTGGAATGGTAAGAAAGTTTTATTGTTTATTAATCAAAATCATTTTTTGGATCAAAAAAAAAGCCAATTATCCAATTTACAAAGGCAAACAATGTCAATAAATTTTAGATTCCCATTGAAATCCACTGACAGGGATTTGAATATTGTTAAAATTGACTGAAGTGAGTTTGGATGTTTTTTTTTATTTCTACAGAATATATTCAAAACAGCAACAATATGCAATTGTCAATGAAATGGAATGTGATTATGAAGAATTTTAAGTTGCAGCGGAGTTGATTGAAAAAATTGGAAAAATTAACCACCGCATAAAGTATTTGTCTTGCGAAAAGATTAATTTCGAAAATGGTTGACAAGAGAAAAAACATTGCTCCAATTCGGTCATTCGGCGATAATAATGAAGATTCTTACGAAAAATTTTGGGACACATGACTGTGGGCATCTGTGGCATTACTCAAAATGGCACGCGATTTCGCGGATGCTCAAATTTTTGTGTTCTCGGATGCACGGGAAAAGATGAAAAGGACCGAGAAAATAGAGAGGAAAAACGGCGGAGGCTTGAAGCGAAAGAACTAAGAATCTTAGGAGAGCAAGAAAATGAATGATAAGTTATAGATTACAAGTGAAAAAACGTGGGATCAGATAATATTGAGGGTGAATCACACGCGAAGTGCGTATTCGGTACGAGAGCGTTGCGTGCTAACGAAACGTGAGAATCGTGTGTTGCGAACGCGACACGGGAGAGTTTGGTGAGCGAATTTTGGGGCGATTTTGAATGGATGTAGGAAAAGTAGTTGAAAATAATGTTAGAAAAAAGTGAAATTTCAAATACTTACATCCTGATCTTTCCCTTTGTTCTTGAAAACCATCATACGATTCTTGTTTTGCATTTCCGCCGCCATTTTTTTTTCTTTACAATAACCAATGTCGTAGTCAAGTATGTGAATTGATATGCCGGTTACACCGAAGTTTTTGGGAGAACACGCACGTCTCCGTTGTAACGAACACCACCTCCGTCGTCGATCGCTTCGCGCACTATATCCGTTTTGTACTTTTGGAATACACACGCGCGCATAGACACTTCCTTTCAACGACGTATATTTCTATTCGTTTTTTTTTTTTTTTACCAGCGTGTCGCGTTTTATCGTGCCGTTTTACCTGTTTCGCGGCGGCTATTCCCTGCTTCAATGTCCACCTATTTTCGCAACTGCATAACTACCACAAAGTCGTAAGTGTATGACGGTTAAAGTGTCAGCTCGTCTAAGGGACAGTCTCCTATGCAAATAAGATGCATACACGCGTTTTTTTTTTAACGAATTTCCCTTGTCATTCACTTATTTGGCGAAATGGTTTTTTTTTTTTATTCGAGTCACGCACGTTTTCAGTCGCTGTGTAAAAGAATCTCCCGGAAACCGCACGGTTTTTAGAACCCACGAGCGCCGTGGTGTCGAGAGAAAAAAAAAGATACCAGAAGCAATCGAAAAGGCGCCTTTTCAACGCGACCGATGTTTCTCAACCGTTTTCCACCCTGCTCCCGCCACCATCCAGCAACCGCGGAAATGGGTCGCGCGCGGTTACAAACGTTCTTCACTGCTTCATCTATTGGTTGACAGCACATTGACGTTGACGTTTTGGACAAAGTTAGTTTGGAAACGACTCGCCTATGCGGAAAAACGAAGCTTCTTACTCGACATAAAAAAAACCTGTTATTAATCACTTGTTTATTTATAATATTTGCATTCGTACCAAAAAAAAAACACCTTCGAAATGTACGACGCTGAAACGAATAAAAAAAAATCCGTCTCGATATTTCTTTGTTCAATGATGGTCATATGACGGTTATTTGCCACATCGGGACAGAACGTTCGGGATCGAGATACCAAAGTGAACAAGATCATAAATACAATCATATATGAGATAAAAAGAAGATAACGAACGTATGATATATGTAAGCGAATCAATGCAAATGCGATTTATTTTCGAATTCAGTGGACGACACACAGGATCAAAGTTCTGAAACGTCACTGTTACCATGACCATTTGAACAATAAATATCGTAATTTTTATCGACGCTGTCCACAAGTTTTATTATGCCATTGAAAAGGATCAAAGTGTTGGAGCTTGCTGGTTTAGCTCCAGCACCTTTTTGTGGTATGTTACTCGCTGATTATGGTGCTTCTGTCATTAAAGTTGAGAAGGTAAATCGTCAACATTCTTGCGTTATTGCTACACCTTAATTTTTTATTGTTGATATAACAAAAATACGATTAATAATCCAAAATTCATCGAAAATCTAGACCGAAACTATCGGTGGATATCCCGATGTTTTGGCACATGGGAAAAAATCCATCGCATTAAATTTGAAGACCCGTAATGGTGTGGAAATTTTCAAAAAGTTGAGCGACCGGAGCGATGTTATTATCGACCCATTCAGACGAGGTTTGCTTTGCTCTCATTTAAAAAGCTGATTTTCTCGAACAAAGACGAAGATATTTCACCTTTGATTCTTTTGATCTTCATGTTTTTTTTTTCTTTAAAGGTGTTATGGAAAAATTGAATTTGGGCCCTCAGGACTTAATGGCGAGAAACAAGAATTTGATTTATGCCAGATTAACGGGATTCGGGCAAGAAGGACCGTACGCCAACATGGCTGGACATGACATCAATTTTTTGAGCTTATCTGGTACTCAAACTCTTTATTTTTCAATAATTTACAATCGTGACGCACCGGCAATCTAATAAAATAATGAAAACAGTTTTTCACCTTTACCGTGACATAATTGACGAAGAAAATGATTCTCAAGTATTTTTTTTTATTCCACAAAGTAAAAATTGTTGTTTATGACAAGAAATATTGTTCAATTTTTTTCTTTTTGTACAACTGCTCACGGAGATCCATCCACAGCAGAATGAAGAATGATTTAGCATCAAAATGATAGAAATTATGATGAAAAAGTCTGGATAATGAGAATTATTACTTTATTTTCAAGGATTATTATCGTTGTTTGGAAGACAAGGTGAAAAGCCAACACCACCGGTAAACTTGGCTGCTGATTTTGGTGGCGGAGGATTAATGTGTGCCTTTGCAATTGTAATGGCTCTTTACGAACGTTCGCAAAGTCAACTTGGGCAAGTGATAGATTTATCGATGACGGAAGGTGCTGCTTATTTGGGCAGTTGGTTGTTCAGGTCGCAAAAAGTTCCAGGACTTTGGGGAAATCCTCGAGGAAAAAACATGTAAATTGAACAAATATCAACCTCTGAATACAAGTTAATAAGAAAGTACTTTCATGCAACGAAATAGCAACAAAACTGAAGTTAGTTCATCGACTTCTATGAAATTTTCAACTTTGCAAAGTTTTCAATTTTCGAAATAACTGCAGTCGAAACTGACTTCATAGCGGCTCATAAAAATGTTTGGAAGTTATTCCTATCGATTTCAACAATTTACAGGAGGAATTTTAGTCCCCGAATCTCTATTTTTTCACTCATATTATTCGTCCATGTTTTTTTTATTCCAGATTAGACACGGGAGCACATTTTTACGACACATACGAGACTGAAGATGGAAAATACATGGCAGTTGGGGCGCTTGAGCCGCAATTTTACAGCGTGTTGTTGGAAAAGCTTGGAGTGTCTGACGACCAAGTCCCACAATATACCGATTTCGAGAAAAATCGTGAAAAGTTAGCAGCTCTGTTTAAACAGAAAACACAAAAAGAATGGAGTGCGATATTCGATGGTAGCGATGCGTGTGTCACACCGGTTTTGTCGTTGAACGACGCATCGGCCAACAAACACAACAGGGCGAAAAAGAGTTTCACGTTTTCAATCGATAGCACAACAATCCCAAATCCCGCTGCACGCTTGTCTCGAACCCCCGGCTCTTCCGCAGCCCACTATTCCAATCCCACGGTCGGTGAACACTCGAGAGAAATTTTAACCGAGTTCGGATTCAGTGCAAGAGACATCGATGATGCTGTCGCATCCGGAGTCGTTGAACAAGCAAAGAAACAAGCAAAACTTTAATTCCCATGAAATAATCATGGAACATATTCTAAAAAAAGAGCAATCTTGCAGAAAAATTTACGGATCGATTAGGTCCAACGTTGAATAGTTCTGATAGAACCCTGAAAAGTGCAATGTATTCTAAAAAATATCGTCTTCCCAGTGAGCTTATACAATTACGAGGCCTTTCCTTGCCTCCTGATATTAAAAGTCCACTTTTCTCGACACTGCAACGTAACTCCATTATCGAAGAAGATATTATCGAAGAATTGTAATCAGCATGAATTATTTTATGGGTAATTTAATTGTACTATTTTTATAATAGAATATTGTTTATGTCTTTTAAATAAAGATTTATATTGTTATTATAGAGAACAAAATTTTCCATGATTTTTTTCCGTGTTAACCGTTCGAATAATTCGCTAGCGTCGCTCGAAATCGACAATCATTTTTTTTTACAGATACATAATTAGCATTAAACGACGATAATACAAATGTCGAAGTTCGATATGGACTCATTGAATTTTAAATCGAAAATTGTTCTCGAAAAATGTCAAATATAATATTTGGTATTTGGTTAACAAATCTCGAAGCTGATCGAATGTTTATTCGTTGAAATTTATCTTTGAGATAATCGGCTGGACCAATCCTGAAACGCGGACAACGGCAGAAACTATCGCTGCACATTGAAACGCGTCGTTACTCACTTCGTTTACATGGTCAGGAAAAAGAGCATTGAGAACTCACCACCCGGGTCGCAGTGAATTGACAACTTCCAACTGTGTGGTGGCTTTTGTCGGAAATTAAGGATTCCAATTGAAAAGGTGATGGTCTGAAAATTCACACTAATGGCTAATGCCAAAACTTATTTGTTTTTTTCATTCATTTTAATATTTAAACTTCGGTATGTGGAAACAAGGAGGTGTTTTTACAGATTCCGTTTAAGGTTATGTTGTTCTCCCTCAAAATTACAAAAGTCATTTTCCTATAACGCCCGCTGCATTCACTTTTGAAGTTTTGTATAATATATTCCATCTCCAAAAATTAATAAGACTTCGTAAGTTTGGATACATTTGAGATATTTTACTGCTAATGAATCGTCACTGGAGAATCGTAGATTTCTATGAAAAAACCCAACATTTAACAACAGCATCTAATTCAAAGTTTGGATATAATTGTTATTGTAGTTTAACTTCGAGCCTTTTTTTTTTTGTGGAAGAAATCTCGATTGCCCAAGTATGTGTTGAACCAAACAAACAAATAAATGAATTGATTCAATGCTGTTTATGTGTCGATCATTCTTATGTCAGAATGCCAATGAAAAACTTACAGCCACAAGTGTATTAATTACAATTAGTCAAATAATCAAAACCAAATCGATGCAGCATCATTATTATTTTTTGCTTCTCCAGCACTTACCAATTCTTCAAACTGGAAAACTAAAACTGTAAGAAAAGATTTGAACAATCCAAGAATTGATTGAATGAAAAAATATTTCATTTCCTGTTTCAATAGAAATTTCTTATTATTTTCCATTAAAACTAATGCAAGCAAACCCCATTTAGGCGAAGAATAACGTGAATAAAATTGCTCGTGTTATTTACTATGTTGGGGAAATAATCCCAATATTTTTTTTCAAATCAGAAGACTGATTGATTTTGCTTGAAATTCAATTATCATCGGAGTGAAAATTTCTGAACGCACAACTGTTTCTTTTTCTTTCAACCGCACAAATTTGAGAATGATTGATAAAGTGTGTTGACAATGGGAAAAATTATATTCCAGCTCCACCAACAAAACACGGCCGGAGATAATTAAAATTTTGAAAAAACAAAGCAGTACAGTAAAATGGGTGTGCCAGGTACGAGAAATCCAGAAGCAATGGAGGTTGAGGTGGCGAGTACGGATGTGGCGAACGGAGAGGGAGACACGGGTGACAAGAAGGACACGGATTTAACGACGATTCACGATTTGCGTGAGCATACGAGACAAATAGAGAAAGCAGTGCAGAACAAAGAGCCGCGATTTATATTGAGGGCGTTGCGAGCATTGCCGAACACACGTCGCAAGCTGAATCCGACCGTATTGCGTGGAGTGATCGGTGGCTTTTATACAAGATCGGCGACGGAGAGAGAGGCTTTGTTAGCTTGGGTGGAAGAGCCGATGGATATGGAAGGAACGCAGGCTGCGATTCAACGTTTCCGCAGCTCCGCGTTGCCTCTTTTGCCTGAGATCGATGCGTACATTCATTTGTTGGTGCTGGTGCGTCTGATTGACACAAGGAAGTACAACGAAGCGGTGCAATGTTCGGAAGCTCTGGTACAGAAGATAACCGCCCAGAATCGTCGAACAATAGATCTCATAGCAGCAAAATGCTATTTCTATCATTCTCGTGCTTACGAGCTAACTAATCAGCTCGATAAGATTCGTGGATTTTTACATTTACGTTTGCGCACGACGACCCTCAGGAATGATTTCGAGGGTCAAGCAGTGCTGATCAATTGCCTACTCAGAAATTATTTGCATTATAATCTTTACGATCAAGCTGACAAGCTCGTGCTCAAATCGACTTTTCCCGAATCTGCAAGCAACAACGAATGCGCTAGATTCTTGTATTACGTCGGCAGAATAAAAGCCGCGAGACTCGAATACTCAACCGCTCACAAGTATCTCGTACAGGCGATGAGAAAAGCCCCGCAAACAACTGCCGTTGGCTTCCGTCAAACCGTCCAAAAACTGGCCGTTACCGTTGAACTTTTGCTCGGCGATATTCCCGAACGTCAAATATTCCGACAAGCTGCTCTTCGTCGTGCTCTCGCTCCTTACTTCCAGCTGACTCAGGCCGTACGCCTTGGAAATCTTCAACGCTTCGGTGAAGTCCTCGAAAACTTTGGTCCGCAATTTCGTACCGATCATACTTTCACCCTGATTTTACGTCTGAGGCACAACGTCATCAAAACTGCTATTCGATCGATCGGACTTTCCTATTCGAGGATATCGTCCGGCGATATCGCAAGGAAACTAGGCCTCGACTCTGGAGTCGACGCTGAATTTATCGTCGCTAAAGCCATCCGCGATGGCGTTATCGAGGCTACTCTCGATCCTGAAAACGGCTACATGCGCAGCAAAGAAACCACCGACATTTATTGCACTCGCGAACCTTTGCTTGCTTTCCATCAACGCATCACTTTTTGCCTTGATCTTCACAACGAAAGCGTCAAGGCCATGCGCTATCCGCCTAAATCGTACGGAAAGGATCTCGAGTCTGCTGAAGAACGCCGGGAAAGAGAACAACAGGACTTGGAACTTGCCAAGGAAATGGCTGAGGAAGACGACGATGGATTTGCTTAAATAACATTTTTACATACCTTATAAATACACACGTGAATCACAGACACAATTTATTGCTATCATCGCGATACAGCACTCCTCGACTTACAACATTATAGTTCGTTGCTTGCTGTATCAATATTAAGATATTAAAATGAATAAAAATCCATTTCGATATTTCATCGTTTATATTGAATCTCAATTCTTCCGCATCATTTTATATTATTTTCGATGCAAATACTTGACGAAACTTTTCATCTTCGAATCAACAACGTGTTATTTGTACTAAAGTTACAATTTGAAGTCAGGGAACAAGATTCTTCGGACAATGCAGGCGAGGATCGCGAGGAAACACTTTTTGCAAGACAAATGACTTTTTTACTCGATGGAGGAGTCCTCTTCGATTTTTTTCTTGACCATAAAGGAAAATTGAGGAAAGAATTTCTTTTTGGACGATTTGTGCATACCGTTCTTCTTAACTCCTCACGCTGTTGGTTTTTAGAAAATATTGATACTTTTTTTTCGATCTACGTTTGCGACACCCAGTTATTCACCGTTGTTTTCATCGTTTGAAAAAAAAAAATCTTTTATAGTTTTTGATCAAAATATTCGGACGATAGTGGCTTAAAACTTTTTAGCGGTTTGAAAAACGTGAAATATCGTCATTTTTGTTTAAATTAATTGCAAATTTTGACTATAAAAATTTGAACTATATGAATATTTTTATGAATATAAATATTTGGACAAAAATAAAAATATCGGAATATTACCTTCGATCGTTTTTTGCAATTCGAACGTAAAATATTTTGGTCATCAAGCTTCAGGCAAGCGGTAGTGGAAGAGAGGTCTTCGTGTTGTTCAACAAAATCCTGGTTGACCTTGACTTTCCGGTCATTTTTGGTAGATGGCATTTCAGGCGAAACGACGTATGTTCGCTTCAGTCGGTTATTCGTGATTTGCTGGTTACTCGGTAGTTCAGCGATTGACACCGCTGAGGGTTGTTCCTCGTTCCAGTTCGTAGAAACAATATTTGCTTCCTCACAAGTATTTCCATTTCCGGTTGCATCACAGACTCTTTTCATCTCAAATGTTATTTTTCCTTGGTCAGCACTATGACGAATGATCGGTGATGTTTCTTTTTCGAAATGATTCGTTTTCACGGGAAAATTATTGATTGTCATTGGTGAGCAAGAAGTTAATGATATAAAACTTTCGCAATCTCGAGAATCTTCAATTTCATTGGATTTCAAAAGTGTCTGAGTCTCCTGGTTCTCCAGTTTCTTTTTTTTAACGTTATTTCTGTAAATATCGACTTGAGTCACGTTGTTGGTAAACGTATTTGTCGATATGTCTCTTGGCTGTGATTTCGGCCCTTTAACATAAAGGCAGTCCGGAGAACACTGAGGCGATGTTAATTTTTCGTCGTTTGTTATATCCCTCAATTTCAGTTTTTCGTTTGATCCTTTTTTGCTTTGTCCATAAATTATTTTACGAGGTGGAATATAATCGATTGAAGTTTTACTTGTCAAAATGCAAGAACTTGTTGACGATTCTTTAACCACAGGAGCAATGCATTTTCTCTTCTCAACATGATTAACGCTGGGTACTTTATTTCTACAACGCGAAGGATATTTTTCGTAAACTTCGTTTTTCTCCCACGTACATTTTTTATTCCTTGAAGTCGAAGATGCAGGTTCAGTGGTTTTTTTCCTTTTCGTCACACAATAAGACGGTTCAAAAGGTTTTTCAGTTTCGCACAATTTGTGCAAACGAGATTTCTTCAGTCTCAAACCTCGTGAGCTGGTCAAACTGTCTGTCAAAGACGTCGTTGAAACTGTTGCACACTTTTTAGACTCATCACAAAGATCCTTTGTACATATTCTGGTTGATTTGAATGTTTTTCTTGCGCTTGGTCTACACGTTCGTTTTACGCTGGATTCGGGGGTTTGACAAGATACGTGTTTACGAGAATTTCTTTTCGTAGAAAAAGGAGAAGTGCAGCATTGACGAAGCGAAGATTCTTGGAAAGATAATCGCGCCGGGCACGGAACGATTTGTGGTGATTGAGAAAAAAATTGTTGACACTTTTTTTTGACACGATATCCAGTGTCTCTGGAGATAATAGGGATAACATTTTTTTCCAAACACTTTTTCAATCTTCGCAGCGCCCCAATACTGTCTCCTCTTTTTTCATAGCTTTCACAATTTACTAAGGTGTCGTCGTCCGAGCTCTGTTCGGCGAAACATGTTTTTAGTGAATCGATCTCTTCTCTGAGCTCGTCCACAGTCTTCGAGAGAGCTTTCACTTGATCGATAACTCTGTTCAACTTGACCTTGTCGCAGTTGCACAGCTTGAATGGCATTCCTATACTTCATCATGGATTTAATCAGCGAACAAATAAATATGAATAATTTATAGGTTTCCGTCCGTTTCCACATTCGATTATAGTCTTTCATGATTTTCACGAATAATTCAGTGTTTTTTCTTTATAGGTTGAAACATACGTCAACCACACGATTTTTTACAGACTGACAATTTCTCAGACGTTCTGAACAAAGCCTCGAGTTGTATCTTATCGAATTTTGTATCCTCATAATTCAACTGGAAGCCAAGAGAAATAAAAATATGACGAAAACTGTTTTTCTACGATCGCTTTATCTTCTTACGTGTTACTTACCTTTTGTCTTCTCAGGATTTGAATACGAAGGACTTGTCAAGTTATATCGAAAACAGGACGAATAAAATTTGCATTTTCAGATTTGTTTTTTTTTGTTTCTTCTTTGTTTATTATCAATTATCAATTATTCTTATTCATCATACGTTCTAAGGTACAATCGTCATCAGTCGTTGTCGTGCATCATTCAGACTGTCTATTATTTCAACGATTGCGATCTTTCGTAATACCAAAAAAAGGCTTTTTCATTACTTTTTATTTTCTGCTACTATTTATAAATCCGTAATACTATATTATCATCTTTCGTCGTCTAACTTTCCTTTGATTTATCAAATTTACAGTATTCAACACACTCAGCATTCGTTCAAGGTTATGGGAACTTGAAAATTTCATTTTACTCGATTCTCTCTTCCTCACGTGCTCGTTACTTTTCTTTTTTTAGCTTCGCACTTCCGGAGCATTCATCAATAAACACAAAAGACAAGAGAAAACACATGTACGCATCGACTAATCAAATTCACGAGCTATCATTATCGACTGGAACAATTAAATAAAGAACGTAAAAAAATTGATGTACATTTATGATTCGACATTTTATTTAATGCGTCTAAGAGCTGTACACGAAGAAACCTCGCGGTCAACACACGGTTCACGATAGTTTCACCTTTTCTTAATACACTTTTTTGTGACCATATTCATGGCAATAACGATTGACAGCTCTCGTTTCTTTGGAAAAATAACTTCCATTATTTTTTTTTTTTTTTTTTTTTTTTACATTTTATTTCATTATTTTAGTTAAAAAAACATGCTGCACATTATTGTTCGTTATTTATTGTGCATTTATTTTCTTTTCAATGCTGGAAGTGAGCATTTTTGTGACTTTTTACGATGCGTATCAATTATTTTTGATTTCGAAAGAAAAATAGAAACATATAAACAATTTTTTAGCCATAAAAAACATTTGCCAAATTCGTCGTAGTTGCTGAAATATTAAATTTATTTTTATTAATTATAAATAACTTATAAAGAAGAGTATTTCGTTGACCATTTTTTTGAGCTCGGAAAATAATTTTTTTTTCCAAAGGAACAAGAGATAACAATCTTGAGGATTGAATCAATCGATGGACGATCGAATGCCTATTATCGTATCTCCCAAAGTGTACAAAACTATTAATTTGCCTCGTTTTATCGAGGATCCAAGCTCTCTGCTACAATCGAGGTAATTGGGTTGCTCTCTTATCGTTCACGCAGCATCTTTATCATTATGATCGTTCCAACAGGGCGTTGCACCTCCTCATTCGTTCAAGCAGACGTGGCCATTACGAAAAAAAAACACTTTTTTCTTCAGATACATACATTTTTTAGAATCACAAGTCGATTCAGCAAAATTCGACAATTTAAATTTTCTCGTCACTCATTTACCTCCATTTTTTCACCTGTCGATTCAACGATTAGAACGTAAAGAACTTCTCGTTCGTTGAATAAAAAGAAATCAAGAGTAATACTGTCTTCACTATGCAAGTTTGAACGCCCTTTAAAATCGCGTTGTTTCTTTAAATATCACAACACTATAACAACAAATTCAAATAACTAGCACCGTGAACGCGCTGCGTCGAGTTCGAAAGAAAAAAAAAACAATTTTAACCTTCAACTAGAAAGTAAATAAGAAAAATATTGATTTTTCAAATTCACATGATTTCCAATGCAAAATTCTTAATAACTTTGTAAACTAAATTAATGAAATTCTTATTTTTACACTAGAGCCAAAAGCGAGAATTTAGACAAAATAGGATTTTGCCCTTGCTTGTTCAAACGCTTCCAACTGTTTCAAAACATTGCCACGTTCTGCTCGACGGCAGACGCCAACTTTTCGTCTCATATATACAGAATTGTTTGTTCTTTTATTCTCATCGCGTAGATGCCAATCAAACGCGATCGATTTTGTTTTAAGCTTTCATTATTTTTGTTTTCTTTTTCGTTAATACTTAAACGACAAATCCTTAAAGTACAGAGTCTCGCGGTATATAAATTAATAAAAAGAGAGGAATGGATGTGACGATGTGAGTTGGGAAGGATTGTAGGATGATCACTGGTAGAAAATATCGCAAAGGATTTTGGAGGGAAAACAAAGTAAAATGACTAACAGTATCGATGGATTTACGATTCGTCGAGTGAATGACGAAAAAACGTCTTTGAAATATAGTAGAGGTAAAAAAAATATATATATTTTCTTTTCCTAAGTTTTCGAAAGCGACGTCATGGGCTTTCGGTGAATAATCGCCAAGATTTTGTCGTTTTTCGTTTCAGGCATTTCTCCGTTGTGAGGTCGGAAAATGAGTTTTTCTTTCGTTTTCTTGTTTGTTTGTTTTTTTAATTCGCAGATGGGAAAAAAAATTATCTGCACACTGGACACAACGAGACGACGAAACGAATTGCGTCTTTTCGCAAATTGAGAATATCTCGATGACGTAAAACACCATCTCCCGTGAATTGTCCTCGGTCACCCGATAGAGAACTCCCCTTGGCCGTATCGTTCGATTCTGTGTTTGTCATCCTCGTGGCGACACCTTCTCGAATCTGCAGCTTTCCCTCTCTCGCGGGTGATGGCGTGGCGGTATTTTTTCGTTTGTTTTTGTTTCGTTTTTTTTTTTTTTTTTTTTTTTTCAGGCAGGCAAGCTAGGTGCGGTGTGTGCTAGCTCAGTTTAGTCGGCCGGAATACGGTCTGTCAGGAATTCGGGGAGGAACATTGGGTACGGGGCGCCTACAACATAGACACATTATAAATTCAGATTTAAAGAAAAATCTACTGAAAAATAAAACAAAACAAACGATATTTTAATCAAGAATTCGAATGAAAATAATTGAGAGATAAACAAATGGCATAAATATTTGTAATAAAAACAGTGCGATACGTGCTACAACGAAAATTAAAGCCAATGAATTTAACGTACACAAACGTACAAAAACATAACACAATCAGTGGGAATGAAAAAGTTTAAAATAAACTTAAATTATATTTCAAAAGTATATTGAGTTCGTGAGGAATTTGTTAATTGTGCTTTTTCAAAATCGTGCTAGAATAGTTGTCGTCAAAACCCCACGGAGATCGAACGTTCGTTGAGAGAAAATAAAAATATGCGAATGTGTATGCAAAAATTTACAAGTTTGAATTTGAACATATAATTCACCAGAGTATCGAAAAAGTAACGAGAAATCCAACTCGTTGCGAAGAGAAGTGACGTATTTACACAAAAGTTCGATTAGTCAATTTTTCATTTCCTTTCGACATGACGAGCGACAAATTTTTGCATACATAAATCGACATATTTTTAAATCTCAATTCAGTGAAAGACAGAAAAAATTGTTTAAACCAACTAAATAATTAACGCATGCGCAAGCGGAAACAGAAAACTTGAGAAAATTCCAGAGTGAACAAAATTTTCAAGAGCGTTTGAAGTTTCATCTCGACAGTGTTCAAGCTTCAACAACTTATTTTCATTTAACGAAAACTTTTTTTTTTTGTCTCGGACTATAACAAATGCCAGAAGGTAAGAAAAAAACGTAAAAATAAAAAAATCACTAGGCATTCGTCTGGAAAATGTTTGTTCACCTCTGAAGCAGTGGAAAAGGTTGCAAAATTTAGGATAAATATTCTGACTTTCTAAATACTCTGTAGGAAAGGTTAAATAACGAGGTTTAAGGAATTAGCCTTAGGGAACGAACGTACAGGTGACTATAATGAGAATGTAGAACGAGGAGACACATTTTTTCATGGCAACACTTGAATAAATGTGTAATCCTTCGTGCTCGCTGTCTTCTTTATATTTTTTCATCTTCTCTTATTCTTATTCATTCGTGTATATATATATTTATATATATTTACATATATACGTAAATATATATACATACATATACGTGTGTATATATATATATATATTCTATAACATGTTAATACCTATATACACATTTATATTGCAATAAACAGTGTGTACCCTTCATACATGATGCACGATTAACGTTTATCTTGCATCTCCTTTTTTTTTATGTTTTAAATATACGTTTCAGTGAGAGATGTTTCGCTCGCCAAGTAACCCCAAATCTGTTATAAGATTTTTGTGTTTCTTTTTCATCGTTTAATTGTCATTTTTCATATTTTTAAAGCATTGAATCTCAACATTATAATAATGTGGTATATGCTGCGAGGTTTTTTTTTATTCCAACAGACTGTAAAATTATTAACGTCTTTTTAGTTTGTAATTTGCGAACATTTTGGTCTCTCATTCTGGCACTGCAGCGTTTTTACATATAGATACAAATATGAGTCTAAATAATAGTTGGTTTATTTCATTAATTTTTAATCGTTTTTTTCGAAGGGTTACTTGGCTCGCTTGGCATATCTCGCCCCTAAGCCAAATCTAATCGTGCTACAAGTGCTCAACTTCTTCATTTTGCCATCTGCTTCGATCTTCTTCTTCTTCTTCCCTTATTCGTCGACTGTTTTGCTGTTTTCGTTTTATTTTTGTTTTTCTTTTTTGATAATTTCGTTTTTAATGCATCGTGTACAACAATTGATTACACTTTATCAACGCGGTTTCACATCGATTTTTTCACCGTTTTCCGTTTGTTTTCTTTGTCTTTTTTTTTTTTTTTTCAAGCTTCGTATCTAGAATCTCTTATGACATAAGGCTTGTTAGATGGAAGCATGTGTACGTAACGTGTCCTCCGAGGAAGATGTACGTGGATTTATCGTTTTTTTTTTGTCTGTTTCTACTTTTTGACGGCATTTAATACACAGTTTATAATAGAAATTCGTAGATAAACACAAGCGGGAATAAAACGAAATTTTGTTGTTTATTCAGATGTCGAGTTCGCGAACGGGTTTCAATAACTCAGCTTATATTTATACTTTTTCTCGAACACACGACTCACGCTCTATACGCAAACGACTACCTCCACTGATCTAAATCCTTCTGGTTCGTTATATTTTCTCCAAGTTGAAATCACGAGTTTAATTGCCAATGAGTGTATTCTCGACAATGATAAATTATTGATATCGATACTAACAATATAGCATAATAATATTGATGATAATATTATAAATAATGATAAATATAATATTACATTTTATTATAAATCGTGAGTCAAACAATTGGTACGACGAATAGCGCTCTCGCTGACGTTATTTTCAATTCAATTAGCCCCTAAAAATCTTGATTTATCATCCGTATTATTTCTTTCTCTTGTTCCGTCAATCTCGTGCGTTGCGTAACACGCTCTCTAAAATTCGCAGTTATCTGCTTGGTGTGTAATTAGCTAAAGACTAATTTTATTTTAGATTTTTCAACTCATTTCACCAGCCCACCACTAATAGTGACTTTTTTTTACTCAGTCACTTTCTTTTATCTTAAAAACTACGTTATTATCGCAATTAAACGCATTAACGATGTCTTTTTGTCGTGTTACTTTTCCCGTTTCCTTCTCCTTTTCGTTTCTGCCGGGCAAGGTGAGCTTTTTTTTTTTAGTCACAGAAGCGAGTGGCGGTATAGATTTTTATAAACGATCATTTCGGTCGACAACGTGGCGATGATATCACGACTCGTTATCAATATTACCGTAACGTCTTCGAAAAAAAACAACAAAAAGCTATTTCGTAGTTCTTTTTCTTTTTCAATTTTCACCAAATTGTCACCGCAACAAAAAAGTTTCGTTCTTTTTTTCGTAACAAAATGTAAAGAAAATAACGGGACAATGTCTCGAACATGATCTTGGAGAAAAAATGTATGTATTTTCTTTTTGTTTTTTTTTTTTGTTAACAGACAGAAAAAGGACAGTTTCGATTAATTGACTTGCGATTATCGCGACAAGGAAACATATCTTTACTGTCCATCACAGACACGTTCCTTGTTTTAATTCATACAGGCGACGTGTCGCAAGAAATGTATATGTATATAGATTTAGATATGATAGCGTAATAATAATAATAATAATAATAATAATAATAATAATAATAATAATA
>JACEOJ010000128.1:36779-156960 GCA_013761285.1 Campoletis sonorensis
TAATAATAATAATAATAATAATAATAATAATAATAATAATAATAATAATAATAATAATAATAATAATAATAATAATAATAATAATAATAATAATAATAATAATAATAATAATAATAATAAGCGCCTCCCGTTGATTTGTATAATTAATCTCGCCAGTCAAACAAGCTTCCATCATAGATTTGTATTTTTTGGAATGTTTTTGTTCTGTTTCGTTGTTGATTTTCCTTCATTCACGTGTCTTGCCTTACTAAACAATTAGATTGAAATATCCGAGGATGATATCTATTTGTAAAGTTTTATTGAAACGGAACGATGAAATTTTCGAGTTGAAAATGGAATGGAAAATTGATATACGAATCGTTATAATGGAAAATAAAATAAATAATGAATTTGTAAAATATTAATCGTTGATAAAAACGAAAATAAATACGAACGTTAACCTCTCCTCGTCACACGCTAAATGCAGCTAATTGATATGCTTCTTTCAGGCTCGCTTACAGAGCACTGAACAAATGATTAACCTTTAATTAATATTCTTTTTATTTGACTCGTCTCGTGCTTTACTTTAACGTCGTCTTAAACTTCCATGTCAAATATGGTTCGCGCTACGATCTACCGAACGTTGGACGAGGTACGAGCTACAAATAATGCTACTAACTTAGTTACCAATAATGATCAATAATTAGCAACAATAATAATTATTATGAATAACTATATTCTTGATTTTTTTTTTCCTTTTTTTCTTGCTTGGTTTCTTCACTTCCCGATGTACTACCAAATCGGGCGGTTACAGTGCATGGAATGATTAAATATATACGTTTACACTGTACAGTAACAATACAATAACGCCACTTGTGGCTGTACGCAATTATTTTTCATATTTTTTTGTTTGCTTTGTCCCTTCTTTGTTTGCTCTCTTCATCTCGCTTTGTCGTCATGTTTTTAATTCCTAGCACACGATGCCTTATTCGTGAATAAAAAATAAACCGGGCACAGAAAGATGAGGGCATCGACCAACGCGTTTAGCCATTCAGAGCCTACCAAATACTTCGATCTTTCTCGATATGAATCTTGAAGAGATTCGAGGTTTTTCAACAAAAAAGCTATTAATTTTTTTTTTTTTTTTTTTTTTTTTTTAAGAGTCTAATAATAAAAATTATTATATCTATGAAGATAGTTAGGCCTCGCTATTCGTATTTCGAAAAATTCACATTCGGCAAACGAAGCTTTGCACCGATAAATATAAAAGGGCAACTAAAATCATAGACTGCACAAATATTCGCAGAGTTTCTTTGATTTACTTTAGTGAGGTAATTTGTGTAGCTTGTCGGAAATGATAAACGACATTTTTCGATAATAAAAAGTCGATGCCCGCATCGCGTTCTCTCGACACTTCACTGCGATTCAAGGTTAGCGTACGATATACATTTTATATATATATATATAATTTGTTGTTTTTTAAATAACATTTTGACACGGTGCATCTTACGAATTGGCATCAATCCGTAAATAATCATCGTATTTACATTATATATTTGATCGGTCATCATCGAGGGTAGGAATATTTTGAGAACGAGTGAAGCCTTCGGGGTTGGAATTAATTCGAAAATTTTCTCTCTTTTTTTCTTTCTTTATGTACAGGCTAATTCAAAATCGCTGAAAACAACAATTTCAGATCAATTTAACAGACAATATTGAGAAGATGACTATTGTGGCGTCATTTTTTCGTTTGTTTACGGAAAAATGTTGAATTTCGAGTGGAAAGAGGACAATAATTATTGAGATTTTCATGATTAATTGGCTCTACAATCATTTCGAGCAGTTCTGAATCTTCCTGTACGTATTCATATGTATAAATAATATTACAATTCGTGACAATATTAGTCATCACTGTATTATATGATTATTCATCTTACGTACGAATAAAGAGAAAAAGAGATTGAAGAAGGGAACAAGGAGATTCACCAGTTCATGATCTTCATGAAAAAATCACTGAAGCTTCTTTTCTATCAGACTACATTCTATCCTTCGTCCTAAATCGGAGAAACTTCTCTCGGAATACATCTCACTCGAATATATGTATATAATTAACGTTTTTCTATACGGCATTTGTCATATCGTAATACAGAAGAAAGATTTTTAAACTTTACACTGTTTTACAAATAATTACCAAGGTGATTTCTTATGGTTTTTGTTTTGTTTTGTTTTGTTTTTTTTTTTTTTCAAACGAGTGCACAAATTTGTTTGCAGCTATGTGTGTTATTTCTGTGTTAACACGACTTTTAATCGTACAACGAGGTTTGTAACAACGTCGATCATCCAACAGCATGACATTTGTCTATTGAACGGCTGGTACCGTTTTGTAAAGGAATCCAAGGTACAATAAATGTAAATATTTGTATTTGTCATGTCTTATAGGAACGGTGGTAGACTTTTCAGGTAATTTCAAACAATTTCCCGAACGTTTTTTTGTTTTTTTTTTCGTTTTTTTTTCTTTTTTTCATGGGTAACTTATTGGAATAATTGTATAAATAAAAATGGCAAGAGTAAAAAATTCAATGTCTTATTTATCGAGAACAAAACACCAGCGATCGAATAAATCTTCAAACAATCGCTCTTGTTTTTTGTTTTCTCTTTTGGCAAGTACCTTGGACGATGGATTAGAAGCGAGATATGGGAAAGAGAGAAAATTTCGTTACAAGTTAGATCGAAGAACATGCGAAGATAGAAAATGGATAAAAATCTTTTGGCAAATCCGTTGCAGAGGATTAACGAGAAATAAAAACGTTATTTAGTTTTAGCCAATCATCGAACAATCCATTAGTATTTGCATTCCCAACCCTGAACAGTCTACCGTCCAAAATACTACGTGGAAAAGTTGCTTTTTTCTGTTCTTTCGTTCAGGAAATCCGAGGAATGTTTTCGTGTGTTTCCTTCACGATGTAGGACATGAGACTCTTTTTTTTTTTTGCACATAGAAAGCTACAGCATTTTTCTCTTGCACGTGTTATGTTTGTGTAATTTTGCAAGTGAGAGTGTGTGGTTCTTTAAATATATATCATTGTTTTTTGTAAATTTGTCGTATTTACTTCATCCTGAATACATCCATGAGCTCGTGCGTGGCGGCATTTACGGCGGCCTGTGTCGCTGCCTGCGTCACTCTCTGCTGAATTGCACCCCCACGACTAAACACACCACGTATTCACTCAGATTTGACCAATCAACTCAATAATTTCGGGTTTTTTTTTGTTCTTAAGCATTTTATGTCAAAATGTGACCTTAAATTAGTTTATATTCAATAATAATATTAATTATAATTTTATTTGTATAGTCATTTTTTCAATTCGTAAGAATGACGAATCGACACGTACGAAATTAGGCTCTGCACAGCTTAGGTCCTCATTTTTTATTAATTATTTTCGATGATTTTAAGTTAACGACATATTGAGATCGTATTGTTGACTAGAACACTGTCCAGAAATGATTTTCAGGATAAAATTAATTAATTTTTTTTTTTCGTCTCAATCGTGTTTCAGTTGTGGAGGAAAATGAAGTTATTCCTTAGTTTTTTATGTTTTGGAAAAACTAACGAACGGAATCATCAAATCTGTTGTTGAGGAAAACATATTTTCGAGCGAAATTTTTTACACGTTTCTGAAGATTCAATGCAGATGTTAACAATATTTTACAAAAGAGAATTAGAAAAGTTTGAAATTTATTTTGGCCTAAAAATCGTCTCTAACGACAGAATTTTAGACAACAATCCAGCCTCAAAATTCAGTTTTCTCATAGAAGCGAACACGCATGGAGAGCTCGGCTAAATAAACTTCTAAATTTTGCAGCAGGCACCGACAAATTTCGTACATTTTTAATATCTTGTTTCATTATTTCTTTCACTTGCCATCACAAGTTTGATTTTGAGAAAAGTGAAATAAAGTAGTGCAACGTCATGGATAAAAATTATACTTAGCAAGTTATTGTCAAGGACGAAAATTGTAAAAATTGTAAAAATTATAAATGAAATCTTGTACTGGAAATCGTTGCTCGTTTTGGCAACGATCAAACAAAATTAGGAGGACAAAAATCTTAAAGCATTCAACTTATTTGGCATTTTTGACACTTGATTATTATTATTTTGCTTCGATCGAATTTTTATCATTTCATTCATGATTCCATTTCCCCAATTAAACTTTTGATGACTGTTAACAATGAATGCTTTCGAAACAACCTTGTGGCACCTTCAATGAGACGAAAATACGACAAAGAAATCAGTTTCTGAACTTTTTGGGCATCCAATGCAACGAATGCTATGGTGGAAATGAAACGTTACGAAATTTTGAAGTTTTATGTACAAAGTTACATTTTTTTAATGTCAGAAAACAATTAAACGCCAAATAATCAGACAGCGGAGCAAAGAAAAAAGATTTTTGAGTAGGTTCAGAAACTGAGCAAATTGCCATGAGGATCGACGAAGCACGAAAGCGATTTTCGGGTTTTTTTGATGTTCTTTTTTCTCTAATTTTGAAATTAGTTTCAATATTTCCATAATTCATGAAATGTCATGCTGTTAGTGAGCGCTATTTTGGAACGAACATTAAAATCTGTGTTTTTATCTCCGAATTTTTCTTTGTCGCGATAACTCAAACAGCAGAATTTCGTTTTTCTTTTTTTCATTAATATTATATACAATTTGTCATGTACAATATAAAGTACACCGGATGTTACAGAGTTTCATGGTGAAAATACGTGTACAAATATTCTATTCGTTCAATATTCAGCCGACAATGAAAAATTTTGAAAACGTGAAGAAGCAAAAGTAAATGCGAGATTTTTTGATTCGTGGAAACGAATTGAAGAAATTTAACGAACCCATGTACAAATTTTTCCTTTTAATCTTTGTAAGCTATTGTAATTGGACCTCGTGATAATGCGTGGGAAATAATGTTGGACATTAACACAGGCTTCGGTGAAGGATGAACGAATTTTTGTTGCATCGAGTCCTGTCACAAATTTTGAAGGAAACTCGAAAAAAAGAGGAATGTTTTTTCATTGATGCTTAAAATGCTTCGTAATGTCTTTCTACTTCTTGCTTAGAATAGATTCGTGTGTGTACATATATGTATATTTATATATTTATACTTCATAATCAACAATATCTCATTATATAGAGGCTTTTGGGGACGTGCCAGATAATCGATAGTTCGAAATATAGATAATAGAGAGGGCGAGAGAGAGAGAGAGGAGATAGTTAAAGTGAGACGATATACAATTCTCAGCAAAACACGTCGAACTCTAAATATGTTAATTAGGACAACGTATATACCGATTAGTTAGCGAAAGGATGGTTAAGTGTAAGTGTTTCTTGTGTATAATGTGTTCTTTTTTTTTCTTATTCTTTCCTATGATTGTATATTTATGTATATGTTTTTTTTTCTTTATGTGGTTAGTGCGAAGACTTATTGTCGGCGCCTGCAATAAAAAGTGAAGTTAGCACCAAAGCCCAAATTACACACACACGCTTTATTTTAAAAGATCAAACTTTCATTTTTGTTTTTTTTTTTTTGCTTTTAGATAAATAATGCTCAATAGTCCAGTAAAGAGGACCGGGGGCTTTGCGGTTATTTACAATTTAGTCACCGACACAGAGACAGCAGCGCTCTTTGTTTATGTTTTATTTTTATTTCTTTCTTTCTTTCTATGCTTAACTTCGTTTTTCACCCTCATGTGAAATTTCCCCGAGCTCACATGCTGGACTTTTCTTTCTAACGTACTGCGAAAAGTCGATTTTCCGAAATATAAATTTTCGAAAATATTGCTTCGTTCTTTGTTAATTGTTTTAGAAACTGGTTAACAATGATTTTTTTCTTTTTATATCGACTGTGAAAAATAGGTTTTGTGAATTTTTATTTTTCGAAAGAAATTACTCTTAGAAAAAGATTTTTTGACAATTTTTATCTTTTATAACTTATTTGAAATATAGATTTTTTTTTTCAATGTTTTCGAATTGAATAGTCGTTCAGGGAATATTCTAATTACATAATTTTTTGTTCTCATATCGTACGAGACTTTTCACCATTTTTTTAATAACATTGGAACAGTGTTTGAACATTTTTTTGTCATTTTTTTCTTATCAAATTTGTGCTTCACAATATTTGAGATATTTTTATTGATTCGGAAAATCGACTCTTGCCTGTAATCGCACGAATAATTCGTAATGAAAAAGAAATGTTTTTTTTATCAATAAATATGGTTTTACTTACGATGGGATGAGAGGAGGGGGGAGGCCTGGTGTGCCTCGTGCTGGTGGCGGTCCACCGGGTCCCGGTCGGTTTGGAATAGCCGGAGCTGGTCTTCCGCCGGCTGGGACTGGAGGTGGTGCTCGAGAACTCGCTGGTGGTGGTGGTTGAGACATCCCTCGTCTTCCGCCGCCCGGAGACGGTGGCGATAATCTAAAACAATTTTTCCATTCCCGTGACCAATTGATACGTGTTTCTCTTCTAATGCGAGCAAAATTTTGCACGTTACTCTGTCGCGTTGTTAAGGTTGATCCTGCATTAATGGCTGTGTGGGAAAAACGGCATAGAAATTTATGAAAATGCATTATTCTTGGCCGTGGTATGCGAAAATACGAAATTCCCTTTTTTATTTTTTGCACACCAAAGAAATCTAATGGCTTTTCAATTTTTTAATCTATTGAATCGAATTTCTGGCTTTTTAAGAAAGAGGAAAAGAGAAAAGGAGACCAGATTCTTTGCCGTTCTTCATAGACACCTTCCCTCCAGATTGCTCAAACCTATTTGAGTTCGTTGCTTTGAAAAATATGCTTTAAGAACAGTTTTCAAAAAATATTGTACTGTTTTATGCAAATTTCATCAATGATTTCAACTCTTAAATGATACTCAGGGTTCAGAATACTCCACATTAAGTTTAAGTCCAAATTTGAAAGTCTGGTTTTCCGAAAATTGATAATTTTCCATAATTTGTTGATGTTTCTTTACAATGAACAAATATTTAGAGAATCTTCATTCCCAGAATCATAATTTCACGACTTCGCAAGTGTGCCAACTCTGAAAATTCTCAGTTTCCTTTCATATGTAACGAGAACCTGATTTCCAAAAATAATAATCTTAACAGGCCATTAACACATTTTGGTTTCGTGGTCTCTACGACCATTTTTATAAACTTATTATTTGCAGGAAAAAAACTTGAAAGATTTCAAGAATCCCTAAGTTCTGAGAATTCAGAGCAATGAAACGATTGGAATTTGTTTTTTTTTTTAATTACAATCTGGCAGCGAAAGTGTTGATAAAATGTAGAAAATAAAATACCATGCTAATGCTGTGCTGCTTGAATACGTAAATTCGATGCTCTTCGAATCTCATTCAAGCGTCTAAAAGGACCTAATTAATGGATACGATCTAATGTGCTTTAATATCGATACATTTTGAGCTGCAAAATTATTAGGACAAGGAAGAAAGAAGGGGAAGTGGAGAAAGGTGGGGGCGAGGTTGAAGAGAACGAGGTCAATACAAGATTTGATCTTACCCAAGACTGTAGCATTGACGTTTGATTGTGTGTGGTAATCACGCGTAATAAAGAGTTTAGAAGATATTCGATTAGTGATAGATCAAACGAAATTTAGGAAAAAACGGTTAAATTTGTTTTTGTTTATTTGGAGGCTTTACCTTGGGTTTTCACCCGACGCAAGCCAGTCGTTTTTCACTGGTGGAGGAACTGGCGTCGAGACTGTGGCCATCGATACGTCACCGATTATTCGAAGAGCCTCTTTGCAGGCGTGATACATTCGCAACATTTCTTCTCGCTTCTGAGCCTCTTCCGGAGATTCTTCCATCATGCTCGACTGTCAAATATCATCAAAATTTATCATTAATCAATCGAATATTCTTTGAATTCGTTAGTGGTTCATTGGCGTGAATGTTGGCTGATTAAATTTTTGCAAAAATCGTTTTAATCTTCTGTTTTGAACATTTCTTTCGCTTCTGATTTAAAAATTGTTAAAATAATGTAAACAACTAGTTCAAATTTCGGGATTTCGGAAGGATTTGTTTAATCATTGTTGATTTGATATTTTTGTGGAAAAGATAAGAATTTTGAATTGTTCGCATTACCTGATCACCACTCGCATAGAGATGAGCCAAAAGTTCACCATTGATGAAATCCTTGGCATTGTTTATGATCAAATGCATGATAGTCTTTGGAACAAGATCACGAGTAGTTTTCGTCACGATCTTCATGTAAGAATCGACGAGATTTCTTATCGTCTCGACTTGACGTTCCAACTGAGGGTCCATCGAGGACTGGCCTTCATTGCCACCCTAGAAAACAAAACAGTCGAGATAAATAAATAATTTAAAAAACGGGTCATAGTTTTATTTTGCAAAAATGCCACGATATCAAAACAGTGTGGGCATCGTTCGTGTCAATAAAACGAACTAAAAATTATGAATAAAAGGATGTTTCTGGCCAAAACTTAACTTTTAACGATAATTCTTTCACAATAAAATCTATTTTGATTGATTTTTATACGAACAGTGCCCACACGATTGCTAAAAAAATGCAACTACGAAAAACAACACTGCCTAAGAAAATGTTGCACTTAATATTTCGAGTTTGCCTCGTGTTTGTGTGAGTGTAGGTGCGGTTTGTTCAAAGTGCATTCTGTAATTAATATTTTGAGAAAAATCGAGCATATTATTGAAGGTGTCTCGTGTTGTTGAATCTGTATCTCGTGAGACCACTAGCGAAATTCATTCAATTGTACAAACCTGATATCCTTCCTTCAATTCGTTTTAAATATTGGGGAAAAAGAAGGAATTTTAATATTTTAACGTTTGTCCAAATACGAAATTGGGAAAAAAAAAATCGTATACGTTAGTGAGAACCAGCGTTAGTTTTGTTAGAAATGAGTCAATTCGTGAATATTGTTCACGGGGCAAATTCTCATGATGGCAACTTCATGGAACATGATTTATTTTTTAATGTTTGAGGTAAAAACGGTCAAACTATGGAAAAAAAAGGAAAATATGATCTCACCACACAACTAACGGGACAAAACCGAGATTCAACTTATCTAAATAATTCGCTAACTCACCCGCTGCTTATCCTAAAAATAAATGAAAAAAACGAAACTCATAAGAATTAATCAATGTACGATGACGTTTCAATTCTCGTACCGATGATGCATTTCTTTTTCTTTCAATTTCGTCTAAATATATATTTCTTTTTCGAAAAATGATATAAATAAAAATTTGGAATCCACTCATTTGGTCATCATTGGTTACTACATTTTTCCGTTTTCTCACCTCGCCCTCGCCGTTTGCCTGCTCCGTTGACTTTTCTGGATATACACCGGCCCTCAGGAACGAAGCTTTCCACGAGTCAACGTCGTCTTGTGTTTCGCAACTAAGCTCCAGCTGCTTGTAATCTTTGTACACGTTTCGGCCTTCCGGATTGAAAAGTGCGAACAAGTGTCGTCGTGACATGAAACCTTGCTCGAGATCGCGGAGCTTTAAACCGTCCAATGGTAACATATACTTCTTCTCACGTTCCTAGAAAAATAAAAACAAAAATATGTTAATTTTTGTTTCTCTGGAATCACCAAACTTCAGAATTTATGAGTTTCGAGCTATTTTTTCTCAATTTATTCAAAATTGAATTGAAACAAAAATGAAATTACTCGGGTTTTTTTTTCGGCAATTTTTGTACAAATATTTATTAAACTCTAATTTTATCCTAATGAGGTTTCAGGAAAAAAAAATCAGTCACAGCTCCGAGTGGATACTTAAGAGAAATAGAAAAATGAAAAAATTACCTCTTCATCCTTGAACCAAGAAATGCTTTCGGAGGTAAGAACGAACCAGTAATCGCGAGAGCCTCCCTTCATAATACCCAAATTGTGTATGCACATGTAGCCTTTACGAATGACCTGATTACCAAGGGTGTGACGTCCAGCCTTGACGGCATTTTCCGAGGACTGCTGGGCGCTGCAACAGAGAAGATGTTGTACTATGAAATTCCTTGTGATATTGTGAAGTGGGATGTATATATATTTTGTCTGTTTCTTCGTTTAATTTACTGTACGCATATACATCATCGTAGCGTTTTTTATTGCACCAAATTGCCACCGAATGTATTTTTTTTGTATTTTTTTTTTTTTTCAAGTTTTCAAACATCCTTCACTAGATGAAAAAAAAAACAAGAAATTATGAAATCTGTTGACAAGATAAAAACGTAAAAGATAACTTAATCCTAACGTGTCTAAAAATCTCTTCTGTCATATTGAATAGATTCGATATTAAGATGGCGCAAAATCAAGCAAACATTTGCTTTTTTGGTTAAACAAAAAATTCAATCACTTGGAAATAGTAATTTTGTCTTTTTCGCTTGGTCTTCAAAATTCATTCATTGTCAGTTCGAGATCATTGCTCGGAGCTGAGATCTAGCGTCATCCCAACACACCGTGAGGCTTTTCACAAGAAGCATCTTAAAAAAAAAAAAGTGCATTTTCGATTCAACAAAATAATATGGACCAAAAAAAATATATAAAAACAACAAAGAATTGCTAGATGTTTGTTTTATTTTTTTTTAAGTATCAAAATCATCAAAAATGGAAAACTTCATTTATATTGAACGCAATAATTCTCATGCTAATAGAAAGCTTAATGAAGGAGCTGTAAGAAAAAAAAAGAAGCAAATAAAAAAAAAATATTTATTGAACAAGAAAAAATATAAATACAGAATAAATATAATTGCGTGACTACCTACGCTTTTTGAGCGTAATTCAAAGAACAGCTGTTTTCTCTTTTCGAGCGTGTTTCATGTGCGTCAAGAATTTGGTGCACGCATAAAAATAAATCGTTAAAGTGAATTGCCTTTTTTTTCTTTTTTTTTTTCCTTCATGAACATATTCAAGAGAGAAAGGCCGCTTCAAGCGTGCTCTATTTGCCTGATACGATTTTTAGTCTATAAATATTTCCTCCATTAAAATGCACTTGCAAAAATTATCGATAGAAGAAAAAAAAAGCGTTTTTTTTTCTCACAACTCGGAAAAATCGTGGCCCAAGCAGAACTGGTGGGATTTAAAATAAGCCTCGATAGATATATGTAAACAAAACAAAAAATACGACTCATAAATATTCATTTATCTTTTTGAATCTCTCACAGTTATTGCAATCAAAGCGTTTTTTTTCGTTTTTTTCGTGTTTTCTTTTCTCTTTTTATTGATTTTTTAAATATGCACATGTCAAACAGTAATAACACTAGACAACTACATTTATACAAGGCAGGCATGAAGACCGGTCGTTAAACTAGACTGTGAAGCATTGTCCAATGACACCAGTGATCAGCAATGACTTGTTAACACTGTGTCGTCTAAATGTGTGCAATGAACTTTATGACGTCACGAATTTACTCGTATTATGTTCTCACACAATACACGTTTACAAACACATTTAATAGACATTTCCTACGATTATAAAAATACGATAATAAAAATAAAAATGAAATAAAATCAATTCAATAAAAATAAATGCTCGAATTAATTAAACCATTTCGAGTGGAGTAATTCTCATTGGATTGGGCCCTAAATAATAAATATTGTAAAAACTTTTTTATAGTAAACGAGAGAGCGAGAGAGAGATTTGCGATTATCGCTTGATTGGGAAATATCAAAAAAACGTGTGAGTCCATTTTTGTGTTATTTGTGTCTGTCTGTCAGTGCTCGTCGGATTTTGTTATCATTTTTTCTTTTCTCTAGTATTATTATTATTAATTTATTATCTATTGTTGATGATACTTGACTAAGACTCGAATTTTGTAGATTTTTTTTTCTCATTGTTGCGCGCGCAGATTTGTATCGATCGGAACGCCCGAAAAGCTATTTATGACATTGATGAGATGAAGTGAAAATTTGACAAAAATAATAACGAGTAAAGAAATCGTCGAAATAGCGCAAAAGCATACACAAAAATATATAAAGAAAGAAAGAGAAAAAAAAAACAAGTTAGAAGAATTAAAAGAAAGAGAGAAGAAAAAAAAACGAAGCGTAGATTTTTGGAAGCAGAAGAATTAGGAGTAGAGTCGAGTTTGAAAAAAAAAATATTATAAAACAAGGATAAACAGCGAAGGTAAGAGAAGAAAAATTAAGAATGTAGTGTAAATTCTCCCTTTTTTTCGATGTATGTTGATGCTCTTACCTTGCATTATGGCAACTGGCCGCCGCGCTGCCGGTATAATTAAATAATTGTTTTTATTCGTGAAGTACAACATAGTTGATTCATGGAAATAGAAACATAGAAAAAATAAAATGTTATGCCGAGAGAGGGGGGCTGAGGGGTTTGGAAGGGCAAGGCGTAAATGAAGCGCAACGATCAACAGTGGATTTCATTTTTTTCTTTCTCTTTTCGTAATAAAAGCATAGAGTTTTTATTTATTTTTTTAGTTCTGCAAGAAATTTGATTTTGCTCGTCAATTGCTATTACGCTTTGCCCAATATTTTTTCTTTTTTCCTTTTAGCATCGATAAACTTTATTTCTTTTTTCATTTTTTTTTGTTTTAAGGTTTTAATTCATTTTTGTTTCTCGTGTAATTTAGGTAGATTGAGCGACTGCGGATCACTATGAAAAAGCCTCTACAAACCAACCAGTGCATAAAGCTAAATTTTGCTATCAAAAAAAAAATAATTCCAGATAAATCGATTTCGATAAATGTCGAAACTAAAAGATAAATGATATTCAAGCGATTTGACAAGGGCACAAAAATGGTGAACAGAACTGTCGTAGTTTTATGCAAAGGTTGTTTTATCGTTCGCTTGATTTCGCACGATAAAGAAAATACATTAAACATGGATTACGTGAAACTGAAAGAAAAGAAGTGTAAACAGTTTTGCGACGGTTATTATTATTAGTTTTATCTTTTTCGTTTTTCATAGGGATAAGTATGAGAAAAGATGCGTGAATGTGGGCAAAAAAAATCTTTCTTGGCGCAATAAATCTAGACTAAATAAAAAAATTACTGATTATAATTTTTTGTACGATATAAACGGAGGCGAGAGGCCGAAGACCGAGAAAAATTTAGCAATAGTTTAGAATTCGTTGCCGTTAATAATAAATCATCGAATGAATTTGTTATTTTCAATTATTGTGTTGAAAATATGTAAAATGTCTTCGAAGAAATTGGACGCGTGGAATGGTGGAAAAAAAATCAAAATTTCGTGACTTTATAATCACGGTAATAAAAAATTCTGTTTTTATGCATTAAATAGTTGATCGCTTTGGCGAATAAATAAAAATAATGTTTTCGATTCTCTTGTGTTTTCAGGTGGTTAGTTGTCTTGCTAAAGCATTTTTTTAAATGAATACTATAAAAACTTTTTCAACCTACGACTTCGAGACACCGAAGAAGAATTTTGACAAAGCATTTCGTTTTATTTTTATCAAAATCTGCGCATTTTACTCGACTTCACTCTAAATTTTCCTTTTTCCATTCCAATTCCATCAGAAAGCCAATATTTCAATATAAACTGTAGCGAGACAACTACGTTAAATAAATAATACGAAAAGGCACTTTACCAAAATTCGATCAACGAAAATATGGGTGTATTGATTCGCGAACAGTTTCCACAATAAAAAAATACGAAAAAGTACGATTTTGTACATACTTTTCATGGTAAATAAATATTTTCAACGTTTTTTGTCGCGTGGGAGTCAATTTTTGTAAACATGCATAGAAAAAAACAGAAAATTGAATAAATTCAAAGTAAACGAAAAAAACCCAAGAACCCATTGTTTTATTTCCGAAATGGAGCGACCGTGACGAGCGAGAAGAAAAGAAATACGTAAATAATAAAAAAGCTGTGAAAAGATGTTATCGATGAAGTATAAACTGATCCGACATAATAATCATGTATGTGTTTTTGGATAAGTGATTAAATCAAATTAGAGAAAAAAAAACAATAAAGAATAGCATGCGATTGGTGTTCTTTGTTACTTTTTGTAACGTAAGAAAAAAAAGATAATTGATGAATTGTTAAGTGACAAAAATATAGTTAAAACATTGTATCTTCAGGTTAAATTGTCGCGAAAAACGTAAACGATAGTTATTTAATGAAAATCTGAATAATCGAAAGCAACGAAAACAAGAATATCCTCAACTGAGTAAATCAATAGCGAAATAAATAATTCGTTGAAATATCTACGATGCCGGATAATAAATAATTGTAGTGAGAGGTTTGAAGCTCAGGCACAATTGACCGTGTCCCAGGAAATAAGGGAATCGGGATTACTTAAACGCGTGAATCGATAAAAAGAAAAGAAAAAAAAAAAGGTATGTGTCTCGCGAAATGAGAATAATTTGCGACAGGGATTTAAATACTACAAGCGATCACCAACGTTCTAGGACAATGAGCACATTTTCGTTTGATTTATTTCTCAAATGTGTGTGTCTTCCACTCGGTGCAAAATACATTATTTTTGTGAGAAAAAAACGGACTATTGTGCATAGCTGTATGTGCGAGGTTTCAAGCGTGAGAGGATATATAAATATTTCTTCTTTTTTTTTGGTTTAACTACGTGCAAAGTATGCTAGAAGTATTCTAATGTGTATATATATATATATAGTTGTCGTAAATTTCGTAGTTTTCATTAATCGAGTGAAAACGATCACGAAAAATCCGGGAACCGATTGTGACAAAAAAAAGAGACGAAAAAATCATGTTCGATTTTAATTATCGAGTGATTTTTATCGATGTTGTTTATTAAAATGTTTTTCTGCTAGCCATTTCCGGGATGCGAGCGTGTCTTGCGCGAGTGTTTTGTTGGGGGAGGGGAAAATGTCAATTTTTTGTAACATTGGAACGAGCAGAGTGTGGAACTTGGCAATATTGTTTAATGAAAATTGTTACTTTTGTTATTTTTTTAGCAACGAATGTTTCGATCAAATTTCTCGTGTTTAGAGAATTTTTAAAGATATTTTCTATCTTTTAAATTGTTTTGTTCGAGTGTAATTATCGTATATTTAGTTAATGCTTGTTTATGTGCGATATTTATACACCGCTTTGGCATATATGATTTGTGAAATATTAAAATAATTATTCAACTACGAATATCATCACTTACTTGGCAAAACCAATGAAATCTTCGTGATTCGTGTTCATATAAGCCAACTCGCAGTCAACCAATAGTACCAGCTGCTCCTTGCACATTTGTTCACGTTGTCTAACGTATGTCGTTATAATACGCTCAGTCTCTTCTCTTAATCTAGGATAACGCGACATCTGTAACACAAATGTTTATTTGGCGATGTAATAATTAACGTTGTTTTAGTCAATGGATTTAGAATAATTTATTATTTATATTTTATGTACGATGCTAAATATTTTTATGCAATTCTTCAGATTTTTTGTTCTAAGCTTGACGTAGAAGAATATCGATTTTTTAATGTCGTAAAGAAAAAAAAAATCGTGTTTCTTTTTATTCGGTTTTAATCGATTTATATTTTTCATGATTAAACGTCAAAAGTTTCAGTTGAATCGATGCTTTTTAATTAAAACCCCACAAAACTGTAATTTTTTCCGAATGAAATAAATGAATGAGTTTTTAATGTGAAATCTACGATTTACTGGAGTAAAAATTCGAGGAATTTACTCACTCGATCTGTACAAATACGGACGACGTTGCTTAATTCCTGTACGACTAGATCCACACATTTGAGACTCGGCTCTTTGAGCCGATTTATTTGTTTCTTAACTATGGCCTCGAACGCCATATCAGGGGTAAACAGACCAACCCTGATACCTATAATCAAACAATTGAAAGTTGAAAGCCAATGAAATCAAAAAAAATTTTAAATCAAATGTGAATTTTACTGAATATTTATTTTGTACGAACCATGAATGTTCCTAATTGCGAAAGCGATTTCTCTCCGCAATTCTTTCTCGTCAAATTCCATTTTGACAATCTCGAAAGGAAAACGTTCGTGAAACAATCGATTAATTTTAGCACCACCGCTGAGTTCGTTCGTGTTTATTTGAGCGGATCCTGAGCCCTCGATTGTTCGTTCAAAGTCCGACTGCAATGACTGGATCATCCTTTAAAGAAGATTTTAGTTAACGAGCATGTTCGAGAAGATAAAAATAATGTGAAATAATGGAGCAGGCTTGATTGTTAGAAAAAGTGGGTAGAGAGCCTTGTACTTTGTACAATTAACAATTAAGTGTAAAATAGACGTGTAGGCCGATTGATTTTTTTTCAACTCTTCCGGCATTGCTTTTGATGAACTATTTTCGTTAAAAAAAGAAAAAATGTTTTCCGTGGTTCGGAATCCACGTAAAAATGTAGGTCCAGGTGGTAATATGGAATTGTGGAAAAAATGTGGGAAAGAGGAGAGGAGTAAAAGAGGAAAATTGTGAGCAATACCACCCATGTAAAAACCCGATAAGGGTATGCATGTAAAATTCCATATCTATCTATCTAAGAAAAAATGTTTTACGGCCGAAACGTCTATTCTATAAATAATAAGCGATATTTTAATTGAAAAAAAAAACTCTCAACGGAAATAAACGGAAATGCACACTTGACCTGCGCAACGTGAAGGAAAAAATTAATCGATAAGTCGTATTAATATTCACGCGGAAGCTATAAAAGAAAAGTGTAATTTAAATTCTCACTCGATGCACAACATGAAAAACTGTTAAAGAGAAAAACAAATTAGAGTGCAATCAAAAGAAACGGAAAAACGAGTTACCTACAGATATAATTGTATTGATCTGAAACCAGAAAAAAAAAATACAAACGTTCGAGGATAATACGTGGCAAAAAATAGTTTTTCGGTCTCTCTACCCATGTCGAATAACATTTGCAAGAAAAAAAATGGCATGAACGTTACGTTCGATTGTATAGTTCGCACGAAACGACAAGAAATTAATGCCAATGACATGTATTGTGTAATTGCGCAAGTGGATGACTTGCGAAGTTTAGTCATGAAAATTCGTCTCGTGCTTTCGTAGTGATAGGAAAGATTTCGTACGTCGAAGAATTTTTGTAGTTCACAACCAATCATCAGCGGTATAATGACCATTTTGGCTTTTCATGAGCACAAATTTTTCATTTTTATTGTAATGTGATAATGACTTACTGTAACATTGCTTTAGTCTTGATCGCTGGATCATCAGGCCTGAAATGTTTGTACTGTTCGACATCTTTTTCAAGGGTTAACAACTGCTTTTGTAATCTGTCACGAAGAGCCGGCAGTGTGTCTCTTATGTGATTAGTTAGTTGCTGATTGAGTACACGTTGTAAATACGGCGTTCCAAGTCTGTCTGCTATGTGCCGATACGATGGATGACTGCAAGTTGAACAAAATATTTTTATTTCAAAAATAACATTTTTAAATAGCATTTATACGTGAAAACATTTTCCGGAGCTTCCGTAAAAAGCAAAATAAGAACCCGGACTATTAACGAATTCCAGAAGTTAAAATACTTTTTTTTTCTAATTAAATGTTAAATTATAATCCTTCGTCATTTTAAATCGTCGTTGAAATTACAAAAAAAAATCTTTTCCCTGGCCCTGGGAACGCGCTCATTTTTTTTGGTAATATATATTTTTAATATTCATTAGTTTCCCTTTTTATGAGTTTTGTTGTCAAAAAAATAATTCAGTTTTTTCTCCCATTGTTTCTACGTTCAGAAAATATTACTGCGTGATAATTGCGTTGCGACGTCACAGCATGAACACCTTGCCCTACATTGCACGCTTTCCTATTATTTTCAAGTCCTCTGGGAATGCGCTATCTGTATCAATATGCAAATCAATATTCGCAACGATATGGAATTTACAAAAAAATTATACTATGCAAATTCTATGAAGTTTAGTTGTGCCCGCGGAGCGAGTTATCGATTCGAGACAGCGCTTCCCTCTCTCGCGCTCCCTTTCTCGACCTCTAGCCATGGCATTGATCCCTAAATATTTTCTTTATCAAAAATCGTTCAGCTGACAACTTGACCCCATTATTTAGCCGAGTCATTCGAAGAAATTAAACATTTTTCAAGTGTCAATCTAGCTTTTTTTTTCAACCTGTCAGAAAACTTGTTTATCCAGGCTCGGAGGCTGTTTTGTTTTGCAAAACAGAGAAGAGATTCTTTGGCCAAGGGAAAAAATCGACTACTGGCCCATCAATGAACTTTTGGAATCCAAATAATTACAAAAACGTCAGCAGCCAACTAAGCAATAAAAAAGTATCGTTTCGTGAATTTAGTTTTTCTTTTTTAAATCAACGCCTCTTCTCACCTGAGGAAGAACTTTCGTTCAGCTGCCAAAGCGTTTTTGATGTCCTTGCGACCTTCGATGTCCCTCTGGCTCCTGTTGACTACACCTATGTAACCTCTGCGTAGAGGAAGTAACTTATTCTCTAAGATGTCTCGGGCATCGGTACCGTCGTCCATAAGATCGAGTTTAGTGATGACGCCAATGGTACGCACGCCTTGGAAGAAAAAGGGTCGAAATAATGTGTTGAAAAATAAATTCCTCAGTCGAAAATTTATCACGAGAGTGATAAGATTTCGTGCGTTGATTGAAAAAAAATATATATAAAAAATAATCTACCCTGTGGATCAACTTCCTTGGCAAGCTTGAGTGCATCGCTGTTGGCGAGATCAGTGTTAGCCGGAGTTACAGCCAATATGAGACAATTGTCTTTCTTGATAAATTGAAATATCATTCCTTTGATTTGAGCCTCGATGTCAACCGGCTGATCGCCAATCGGCACTTTTGTCAGTCCGGGCAAATCGATCAGAGTCAGATTCAAAACTGGAATCAAAATTGTACATTTATTATTATTATTGTTTTTAATTTTTTTAGATAAGACAAGGAGGTAAGACGATATGGAGAAATAAAAAAATGCACAACTCAACTCGTCGGGACTTACCATTGGGCGAATATACCCTCAAATTAATGGGTACATTGGATATCCCTTTGTTGCTTCCGGTCACGCGATCCGTCTCGGCTTCTATTTCCTTCCTGACTTCGTCAAAGTCGACGAATTTTTTGCCTTTGCAATGTAGAAATTCGGCCGATTCTGAGAATAAAGAAAAAGAAAACATAATCAATAGTAAAATAATTTAAAAACAATTAATAAGGCTGTTAAGAGTTGAAGAAAAAAAGAAGTTTATTCTCGAAAAATTTGAAGTTTATCTACAGTTCATAGACCCTTTCGTGGAAAAGTCGAATCGCTATCGAGGTTGAGCGTTATCGTTGGAGCTTGGAGGATGCAGGATGCAAGATAAATTTTAATAAGTGATAATTCAGCTCTTTGGGAGAATTCTGTACGTTGGATAATTTGATGTAATTTTTTTTTGAATACTTCTATATCCACTTGAAACGTCTCTTACACAAAGTGTTTTTAACTTGAACTTGGGTCCATTTAATTCCTATCAAATGAGCTATATCGATAAGATTAAAAAGGTAAATTAATACAAATTGAGAGTGAAGGACACGAGTTTAATACGAGGGACGTGTAGGGTGCTCTTGGGATCACATTTCTTGACCGTATAATAGTAATTGTCACGTGTGTTGGCGGTGAGACCACGATAATTATTGATCATCGATGTTTACTCCTTTTTCTTTCTACCCTCACACACTCGTCTCCGATAAGATTTTTCCACATTGATAACTGATAACTATCCTTCTCACACATTCAGCCATTACTAGAAATTGATCAATTTTTGATGACTCACCAGTTATGCTGTTGATTAGCTGTAAAATGAGTGGTCTTCTCGTGACAATGCCTGAACCTCGCGGCAAGAAATCCCTGTAAAAAAATAAATCATTCAATTTTATAAAGAATTCATGTTTTTTTTATTTATTTAAAATATGCAACAAGAATAACAGATTTTTTAGAAATAATGGGAATTTCAATAGTTGCTTTAAACTAGTTTTTCATCGGTCCTTGTACATGAAATTTTGATTATACAGTCTATTTTTATTCTCTCAGACATTCAGATAAAATATAAAGAATTTCATTGGTTCTTCGAGAATTATTTTTTATTACTTTTCCACCAAACAGGATCAACAATAAACTACAGATAGATAACGAGATTAAAGAGTTTACAATCAAAATGATGGATTATTACTGCGAGTTGCAAGTTTGCAACTTTTTCAATTTCCTGTTCGTTTGTCATCGATTAACGAATTCTTGTGGAAAAATCCTGGGTTAATCAATGTAACTAAACATGTTCACAGTTTTCAGAAATCCATCGATAAATAAACGATGTCAACATTTTTTACGTCGTAATTGCTACGGATTTATTGAAAAAAAAATAAAAAACAAAACATGGTCAATTATAAGGTCAGCTTGAAATGGATAATTGCTGCAAAAGTCTTACTTTTGAAAACGTGATCAAATTGATTTTCTGAAATGAAATATCTTACGTAATTTTTTCTATCGAATCGAACTGATGAGTCAATAATCAATATTCAATGAATTTGCTAAGAAAAGGTTGAAATTTGTCAACATCAGTGTAATATTATTTGTCAATCAAGTTCGAAATCACGAATATTTCGAAAATTTCTTGCCCAATGTTTTTTTTGAATTTCCAATGAGTTTCATTTGGAGAAGTTTGAACCCGACGTTTCTGATGTTGCAAAATTTGGATAATTACTTAGGAAATTTTCTCAAATCTTGATTAATTAGCTCATTAATATTTGTCAATAAAGGACTGGAAAAAACTTGGTTTCTTGTTTTCTGCGAAAGACAAAAAAAATAAATATTGGATGTTTAGTGTTGCGCACAGTTTCTGGGCTTTTTTTGATACGCTGTTAGCACAGTTCAGTTAAATGCAATTAAGCAGACACGTACAGAGATTCTTGTCGGAAAGATTGATCTAATGATTTGACAGGTGATTATAGAAGCAGCTCAGCTTTGAAGATGGGAAAAGAAAAAAAATTAAAAAAAAGCTAGTGATGTCATAACAGTGTATATTCTTGTTACAAATAGGTGCCAGTGTTGTGATGTCATTGGTTGTCTCAAGTGCATCACAACATGCTATAATACACCGCAACCCGAGTCATTTATAGTTTGCTCTCTGCGTCACTTTGATTGAGATCTTTATTCGCTATTCCGATGGTCAATATGAATGGTATTGAAAGTCAATCAATGAAATTGTAATAAAGTTAACAAACTCGAAAACTAAACACCGCCAAACTGTCAAATTCTCTTATAATTTTCTTTTTATTTTGCTTCAAAATCTGAAAAGATTTTTCTCTCTTAAAAACTGGGTCATTCCATCAATATTTATTGTTACGGTATCGAATGACTGTAAATTATTTGTCATTGATAATCCGCACCAATCAATTTGTTCATATACTTTGCACTCAATGATGCGGAGTGATCCCAAAACTTGGAAATTCATGAACCGTCAAAGTTTGTATTTGTAAATGGAACAGAGATTTCTTTTTTTCCTTTTGTAGAAAATTTCAATAATAATTACTAATTGGCGAATTTTTTGTATAGGGCAAAAAAACTAAACCGCGATAAAGATTTTTATGAGCTTGACATTTCAAAAAGTTGTAAGCGATGCGGAAACCGTGAGAAATATTGCTTGGTTTAATGAACTTTGACAAAAATGTAACAAAAAACATTGGTCCAATGTCCAAGGGATATTTGGGAGACCTAATTTCTAAACCAATTCTGCAAAAAAGAAAAATTACTACGAGCTACAACTTGATCGAAGCGCAATGAATTGTTTTTTCCATTACGAGCACCGACGGAACAGCAGTATTTCCAAAATAAGTTATTTTCTCAAAGATCATAAAGCAAGTGTTAAATTTTATTGAAATTCTCGTTCGTGGTCGATTTCGAGGAGGAATGACCCAGTTACGGGAAATTCCAAATACCTCGAATTCGTGCAAAACAATAAATTTGTGTGAAATCGCATAAGACGAGAATAGGCGTTGAATAATGACGTCAAAAATCACGGAGCATGTTATTAAAATGAAAAGTGGTCAATATGGGACTGAACGTGGAAGAAAAACAAAAAATTACATCTCAGGTTTCATTTGACAGCTCGGACTCGTGGCATGACGTCACAGACACGACGATTTTTCGTCCGGATATTGCGAAGGTGTGAGAAATAGGAAAAAACATAAATGAGACTGTAAATCCATGACTTGTCATGCATAAAACGAAACATGGGAGCAGAAAAAAAGCCGCGAAGAGGTAAAGCGGAAACGTATATATTTTCATCGTATATAAAAGTGACGAACTGTCAGATCGATATCATCGATCTGTACGAAGGCTGTACAGCAGCAGGCAACGAGACCAATCGTTGCGTCGAGTGTATTTGATGAAAAAAAAAGTGTAACGGTATTTAGTGTTACGTTGAAACAAAAAGAGAAAGATAAAAAAGAAAGAAAAGAGACCATGCGAGATTTCTAGTGGGTTATTCGTCGCCACGCCTTGAATTCAATCTCGTAACGACATATTATGATGTTATGTGGGATTTTAAGAAAAAATCCTCGCACAAATACGCGACAGGAAGAGGCTTTTTGTTGGAGGGGGTGGTGCGGGTGGTTCGAAATAATATCCATATTTCTACATATGTACACACATTACTATCTATTGTATTATCATTATTATTATTGTTTTATTTTCATGATTATATATACATGTATATGTAGCGAAGATCTGAAAAAAGGAAAAAGGAACCGCGATCGCGAAGGACGTACTCATTGTTGGTTTTTCAACTGGTATTACTCACTTGCCAACGAAATTCTCGAGTACGGAACTCTTTCCCGCACTCTGACCGCCCACAACAGCGATCTGTGGAAGATCGAGTTGCATAGCCACACCAAGCTGGGTGAATGCATCCTGGAGTTTGTTAACGATCGGGATCAACTGCTCCATTCCCGTATTTCCTGCCATTTTTAACGGGTTTCTTTTTATTCACTGTTTTTTTTTTCCACCGGGGCTTAGCCACGGATAATGTGCGTTTTTTTAATTACTATGATTATTTTGTAATTTTGTTTTTTTCGCGATCTCACTTCCACGCACGCATCGACCCGCGGACGACACACGGGACGAGGAGTTTTTCTTTTTTTTTGTCTCTATTCGTCCTTTCTCGCTCGTATATCGAAATTCTCGCGACCGTTGCGTCCCGTGGGCAACACCGAACTGCCACCACCTCCTATCGACGGTAGGGGTAGCTAAAGCAAGCAAAAGTACACCTACTACACGATATAGAAACGCAGATGCTCGCGATCTTTGTTTGTCTGTGTGTGTTATATGGCTGGATGTATGTATTCTTTTTCTCACTATACTAAAATGGCCGATTCGCGGACAAGCGCGCACGCGCAGTCTTAAACACGCGCGCGAGGATGCTTATATTTACGTATATGTCGTATTTGTATATGGATATTGCGTGTATATGTGTGTTATAATATGCATTGTCTTTCACCGCATTTTTTCAAATAATTGTTCGTTACCGACGCGTGCCGGCTTTGAAATTGACAACTGAATGAAAGAAAGAGTGAGAGGATATAATATTGAGAATGTTAGTGTTCAGGACGAGGATGAGAGAGAGCTATCTCGTCGTTTACGCCGAAAGACACGAGACAGCGGATATAATTGCTTCGAGCTTAGCGGCATAAATGAGATCCAGCGGCAAGATTCGCCGAGTGGGAGTCGCGGCCCCAAGAACTCGGGGGAGGAGGAGCGAGGGATATGTGTAACGTTGCAATCGATAATCGAAGCTTGCGCACTACCGCCGTGACCCACTTTTAGGACGTCTTCTACACCCCCGAGATAAAATCCATATCGTTGTAGTTATATACTCCTCTCTCACTCTCTCTTTCTCTTTCGTTCTTTCTCACTTACGTATTCGTACTGCTACAACACACATCGCATACAAATACTTTTTTCACGCGGGTGGACCACGAGTCCGACCCCGGAAGCAAAGACTTCTATATGTATATACGCCCGCGTACGAAATAAATTTATTGATTATTCACACAATCCCTAGTACTATAAAATCTCGAATGTAGAACGATGAATTTTCCTCTACCAAAATTCATCATTTAGTTATTAACTCTTTTTCAAATGATCGAGATTTTTTATTAGATTTGTTATACCGGTATAATTTTTTAATTGTCTTCATTATGAATCATATTGCTGTTGTCATATGTATGTGCGACAACAGCGACGACAAGTGGAAATAAAACAGGAAATTCCCTATTTCACGAACATTTCAAATAAAGAACTAGGCTTTCACCGTTTTTTTCATTCGAGGAAACAACAGTGCGAAGCGTGCGCAACTCCTTGCTCGAATGTTTTTTTTTCGCATATATATAGTTCACGCAGTTTGTAATTCATCGATCTTTCGTGAAACTTGGTTCCGTCTTATTGATATTCACATTCCGATCGATATTTATCCGCTATGTAAATATCAATATTTTGAAGCCTTATAATATTGGTTCTGTTTATTTTTTGTTCCCATGCTTTGGGAAGATGCTTTTGTTTGTTCTTACATTGAGTAATTTTTATTTTTTTAATCCTCTTAACTATTTTACCGAAAATAGTCCAAGATCCAAATTATGCGGAAGTTCTTTAGAAACTAATGTCGTTTGTTGTCCTGAAGTTTTGTGAACGTGGGAAACTTGATTTCGCGCTATCTAGTGTCGATGAATGTCGTTCTATTCGTGCTTCCGTTTTTTCTCAACTCCGAGAATCTATTTACCTATTTTGTGGTTGTGGAAAATTGCGATCTAACCTAAAATCAGTGCGAACTCGACTGTCATTTTTTGATCTCTTGATTCATTTCCTAAAAGGAATCAACAGTTTAGCTGAATTTGACAAATCGCCACGTGTTCTTGAGTCAATTATTGCAGTCTGAATTTATAGTGAGACGAGGTTAAGAAAAAGTTCAACGATTCGTAGACCTTTGATTGCCTCCTTAAAATTTGGTGACAGATTGTTTGCTTTGGATTATCATGGCTGAGGCCACAGCAGCCGAGGAGCAAATGTCAGTGAGGCATAAAAAAGAACGAAAGGATTTACAAGGTACGATTTCAAAGCATTTCCCATATTTAAAGTCCTAGAATAAAATATTTCGAATCACATTGAAATTAAAATCGAGAAACGTCACAGGTGTATCTGATACATTTTCTATTTTCAAATTGTTTTCAAAGCTTTTTTAAAGAACTTTTTGTGGTTGATCTGGCAAGTCATACCGTCATAATATTATGATATCGAATAACTTTCGATTGGATCGAACATCTTTATGGACATTATTGTATAAAAACTTGTTGAAACATATTGATTGTAAAATTCTGCAACACTTTTGGTATCACCCTCGATTATGAATACAATTTTCTTATCTTCATATTTTTCAAATATGCAACGATTATGTGTCAAAAGATTTAAAAAAAAGGATTTTTTTTTACCTTGTCGTCGGATCTGACAATCGGAAGATAAGACTTCAAATCACATGGCAACGAGATTCGTGTTTTCGTAGCCCAAAGACTGATTGTCGGAAAATATTTGGACGATTGTAAAATTGAAAAAAAAAACCATGGTTAAAAAAACATTTTCATAGTTTTTAAACTTTGAAACAAATTGATAGTGTTTTTCCACGAAATTATTTCTCCCTACTTTTCAGCACAAATCCAAATCCTGAAAAAGTCTATTTGCAAGGGCGATAAAAAAAGAAAAAAAGAGGTTGGCGAAGAGATAAATCGTCTGGAGTCAGAACTGGATGCGCGTCATGACGAAGAAGTGGCAAATTTGAAACTGGGTCAAGTCACGTTAACAGAGGCACCTGAAGAAGCATTGCCTGAGCAAGAAGAAGAAGAAGAATCCGTTGAGAACAAAAGTATAGAACATGTTCCCAAAATTTCAAAAGCCCAGAAACGTAGGGAGAAAAAAGCGAATGCTGAGAAAGAAAGAAACGAGAGAATAATTGAACAAGAGGCTTTGAATGTTTTTGGGAAAAGAAACGTTGAAACTCAAGCTATAAGAAAAATCCTGGTTGATCGGGATCTCATGATTTACGAAATTCCCAGCGACGGACACTGGTAATTAAATGAGAAATTTTTACTTCGATTATCAAAAACGATATCAACATATTTTTGATTATTTGAAATAATGAAAAATCGCCTTGAGAATGAATAATATATTTTTTCCCCAGTCTCTACAACGCAATAGCTCACCAGCTCAAAATTCTTGGCGAAATACCATTAGGCCTGAAAGATCTTCGGACTAAAACGTCGATTTATTTGCGCGAAAATATGAATGACTTTTTGCCCTTTTTGTCTAATCCCGATTCCGAAGAATTGTTTTCACCCGAACAGTTCGAGAAATACTGTGATAATATTGCTTACACGAATGCGTGGGGCGGAGCTGTCGAGGTAAGAAAAAAAAGAAACTTCTCAATGTGAACTCAAAGGGATTGAAATTAAAAAAATTCTATAGAAACGTCTAAATAATTTTGCTTTTGTTATCTAAAAACAGCTTCAAGTGCTCTCCCATGTACTTCGATGTCCAATCGAGGTTGTCCAAGCAACTGGAGCTCCGTATCTCGTGGGGGCCGAATACACGGATAGTAAAAAGGTAATTCTCACTTTTCATCGACACATGTACGAATTAGGTGCTCATTACAATTCAGTCACAAAATTCATCAAGGAGGAAGAAAGCTGATAATCATTAACGAAAAAGAAAACAAAAACATGAAATAATCGGTGTTATTTTGTCGAAATTTCAAGTTTTCAACACCGACTACTTTTCATTATCGATTAATACAAATTCACCAAGTTATTTAGATCCTAATAAGAATCAGAGAGTTTTCTCGACGAAAACGAATTGGAATAAGTGACAACTGATTATTTTCTTACAATTATTTCAAACACGATTATGACTTAATTTCGGCGACCGCTTTTTCTTACTATCGTTAATATCCATCAAATACATCGAAGTTCTCGTATTTAGCGTTCAATGCCAAAGGATCAACTTGAACTCGAAATAAATATCATATCTAATAAGTGAATCAATTCTATACAGAATTCAACAAACTTTTTGAGAAACTCTACAAAAATCGAAGAAGCCTCCTGAAAAACAGTTATTCTGTTTCAAATGTTCATGAGAAACCAACAAAATGTCCATGTATTCTCATTTTCAAACTTTTTAAACGCATAATTATGCACAAATTTCGTAAATCAGAAAATCGTTAAGTTTCGTTTACCGACATTAAGATTTGTTCAAGGTTCGTCCTTAGAATATTTTCTATTCAATTTTATGAACCTAAGTAACAGATTCTAAACGTACTTCTGTACAAACGATTGATAAGCTGCCATCAATGACGAAATTAAATTCGATGTAATGCATTGTCCAACGATTAAAGAAAAATTTAAGGATCACCGATAAGTGTTTCGAATTTCGAGGATCAATTTGTGAAGTTTCCTCAGACAAAAAAAAACCAAGAATAATATTGAAAACAAGAATTTAGACGTTAACAGATTTGTAGCTTCGTAAAAATCGTGTTTTTCCGAAGAAAATCAACGTTGGATGTTACGATTGATTAACTTTATGACTGTCAAAATCAACTGCCAAAAACGTAATAAATAAACAGTCGATGTCCATTCGTTAGTCCAATAGCTCTAAATTCTGTTGACGTAATATCATTTCTGTTAGAATATAAAAATAATCCATTAGAATTGTCGATAACGAATACAAAGTTCAAAATTAGTTTGAACTTTAGCAATTAATTGTAATGTGTGTTTGATGAGTGGGAAAATAAACGTACTCTTGGTACAAAAACATTTTTTTCACTCGCCCAACCAACATTAAATTCCCGTTTATCCTAAAAACCAAACTCGTCCCGAACTGATGCAGAAATAATACATTTTTCGATTGAATGGGAAAAAATCACGACTTCGTCTCAAGAATGTGCAACGTTCTGGTCTGTGTGTTAAATTCTTTTGAGAAAATTGATTCGACAGATTTGTCCTAAATAAATATTCAAGATTTCCACTCATGCTTTCAAAACGACAGCCACATATGTCGATTGGAAATGGGAATAAATACAACGACTTCATGAAGTTTATGACTTTATCCAATCGTTTTTATTTCGGCGGTCGCGATATGCGTTTTTTCTTTTGCAAATTATTTCTCCAAGTTATTAGATATCGTGGATTTTTCTTCCTCTGTTGTATCTTTGCCTTTGTTCGGCTCATCCGGTTTCATTGCCGGGAATAGCAATACCTCCTGCAAAAATTAATTCAAATATTCATTCAAAAATTTCCACTCTGCGTTCAAATAAATTTCAAGCATAATTTTTGCTTGAGCGATAAACATATTTTCAGGAAGAACGATTTAAGAAAACGGTTCATCAACTGGTCAAAGTTGCTTTTCAATTTTTGTTTTCCCAGTTAAAGAATTGCAATTTCATCGATAAACGTAAATTCGGTAGCGAATTAAATAATTTACTTTAATATTGTTGGAGTCGGTGAGGAACATCGTGAGACGATCGATGCCCAAACCCCATCCAGCAGTAGGTGGCAAACCATATTCCAAAGCCGTACAGAAATTTTCGTCCACGAGTTGAGCCTCATCGTCACCAGCTGCTTTGTCCTTGGCTTGTTGCTCGAATCTACAGACAAAAGATATAAAAAATTTGAAAAATCAGTTCAGTTGCTAAAAATTCTCAGTACAACATTCGTTCTGGATATTTTTAATGTCTGTAATTTAAACAGAAAATTCCAGGTAATTTTAAGAGTTTACAGATAATTAGTTGCTCTCACCTTTCTCTCTGCACGAGAGGATCGTTGAGTTCGGTGTAGGCGTTACAAATTTCTTTCTTCATAACAAAAAGTTCGAATCTCTCAGTGAGGCCTTTGGCTGATCGATGCCATTTAGCAAGAGGAGACATGACTTGTGGATGATCGAGAATGAAAGTTGGATTAATACAAGTTTCTTCGATGAATTCGCCAACTAGTTTGTCCAGTAAACGAGCTCCAGTTCGAGGTGGTGGACAGTCGACATTGTGTTTTTCACAAATGTCACTGAGAATTTTAACAGCTTCGGGTGTGTTGAGTTTATCGGCTGCGGGCAATTGAACTTTGAGTTTTTCTTCGAGAGTCTGCATCATGGAAACTCGTTTGAAGGGTGGTGTGAAATCGATTTCTACGGATTCGCCTTCTGGTCCATCGGGATGATAAGTGACTTTGTAAGTGCCATGAATACTTTTAACCATGCCGGCTAACATGTTCTCGGTGATGGTCATGAGGTCGTGATAATCAGCGTAAGCCATGTAAAATTCGCAGGTCGTAAATTCCGGATTGTGGGTCATATCGATGCCCTCGTTTCTGAATTGTCTACCGATCTCGTAAACGCGATCGATACCACCGACAACGAGCATTTTGTGGTAGAGTTCCGGGGCAATTCTCATGAACAAATCCATGTTGAGCTCGTTGTGATGAGTTACGAATGGTTTGGCAGTTGCACCGCCTGCGATCATGTTCATCATCGGAGTTTCAACCTCCAGGAAGCCCATTTCGTCTAAGAAACGACGCACGTAAGCAATGATCCTAGCTCTGACGTGAAACTTTTCTCGTACTTTGTCGTTCAGTATGAGATCGAGATAACGTTGACGAAAACGCGTCTCTTTGTCTCTGAGCCCGTAGTGCAAATGTGGCAACATGTGCAAACAGGGACTCAAGAGTTTTATACTGCGTGGCATTATCGAAAATTCACCCTTCTTTGTTTTGCCCGGATTACCAACAACTCCGATTATATCGCCTCTTCGAATTTTTGACGTGTCAGCGAAAAATTTATCCTCGCTTTCGTAACTTCTCGCGTTTACCATCACTTGAATCTTCACTCCCTCGCCTCGAAGATCGTAGAATATCAACTTCGCACCTGATTCTCGTATGGCGTGTACTCGACCCGCGATACTGTGCGACTCCTCCACAACTTCTCCATCTTTCAACTTTTCGCTGTACTTCTCGATAAAGCTTTCCAGCGACGTGGACACGTGGAATTTGTGCGGGTACGGATGATCGTTTGCCGCTTTCAATTGGCTTATCATTTGCGTACGAAGCTTGAAATATTCCTGCAGAAAAATTATATTTATCAATAACGATCATACACAACGAATTAAACGAGAAACATTTTTTTTTTCTGTTCATTATTTCTTTGGCTTATGAATACAACACAACTCTTTCCGGAGCTTACTTTTTCAATTAAAAAAAAAAAAGAGAGCTTTGTGGAATAATAATCGCTGAACAGAATAACTTTCAGAACTGCTAAAAAAACGGAATTTCGTTGCTTTCTAACAATGCAAACTTCAAGACCATGAATTTCGAATTTTCAATTTTAAAGCTATTGTTACTATTGTTATTCTATCAAAAAAGCTTGTGGCTTTCGAATGCATGACGTTTCTAGTGCAATCTGTATGTTTTGAAAATTATTCCCAATGGCTTCACTGATCAATTGTATTTCAATTGATTCATAAATTGTTTTGTCATAAATCTTTTGTTTTATGGAATTCTCCAATACTTCAAAAAATTGCTTCAAAATAAGATGATTATGCGTAATATTTATTTACGCATCGCTGGATCATCAATTTCCATTGTGTGCGTATTAAAAAAAAGTTTTATTTTTTTTTCCGCTTTGCAAGCAAATTTTTACTCAAACTTCAAATCAATGACAAAAGTTTCATACAAAAAAAATACTTTACATGAGGACTAATGTCTTCTTCTTTGACGGCATCTTTTTTCTCTTTGGCCTGCGTTTGGGGTTGAGCAGCGGCTTTGGCAGCATTTTCTAATTTTTCTTTCTCCTTTTGTTCGGCCTTGAGCCGCCTCTTGAGTTCACTGAAAGAAATTGAATTTATAATGAGTCTTTGTTGTTTTCATTTTTTTCAACTCGAATAGAAGCGATTGTTTTTTTTTACGTTGTTTATCAGCCGAAACGATACGCACTTAAATGCAGGTCCGTGAACGGAAATGTGACGTAATTTAAAGACTCCATTGGATGTGGATAAATGGCAAAATACCGGGCGTGCGGTAAACCCAACACTTTTGGTTATAAAAGCGAGCATTTTTGTTCGTTTGACAGAGCAATCGTGCGAGGCACCGAATTAAAGCGTCGAGTACGATTGAGACATTAGAAAAATGTATACAAAAATATTTCAGTCTTAAATCCGCGGGAGAATTTGTTGGTTAATATAAAATTGTTAACCGTTTCCATACGTCAAGCGTAGAAACATGTGCAGAGACAACGTGGGAGGGCGACCGGGATAAATTACAATGTTAAACTTTTCGAGGTTATGTTGATAAATAACCTATCAATAGTCCATTATTATTGATTCGTTATCAATTGCGAATGGAAATTTCACTGTTTTTCACGTTTTAACACACAGTTTACTTACTTTTTTGATAGTTTTTCACCCGCTGCCTCGGCCATGGTGATAAACTTTTTTTAGAAAGAACACGGCAATATTGTATTCTGTTGGTACACCTTTGGCTTCTCTGAAATATCTTGGGAGTCTTTCGGACCTTTCTTCGTACACCGCAAGAGTATTGGCGCGTAAAACTACGATTTTTAAATAGTTTATCACCAAGTACTTTTGCTTAACCCGATATTACAATTTTAATGGATTCCTAGTCATAAAATAAATTCAATTTTTGCATAGAAAGCGTTTTGCTTCAACAATCCCTAGATTCGTGATGAAAAATGTTTGCTCTCATTCTACATTAAAGACGTCACAACTATTTTTTGAAGAACGTCGTGTTACGTAGTTAACAAAATTTGCTCCAGAATTCATTTTGACTGAAAATTAATTTCCCTGCTATTTCGAAAACAACTCAAACAAAAAATGCACTTTGCAGAAAAACTATTACGATGTGTTCAACGTAAATAATTTTTGAGAAATTAATAACAAGTGGTGGCCAACAAACTTTATTATTTGCAATAAAGTTTTGACGGGAAAAAAAAACTCTAGATGCGTCAGATTGTCGGAAAATTCTGTTTTTTTTTTAAATACACAGACATCCATTTCTATTCCGTAGACGTTTCCATAGCAATCGCTTCTTGTTGATACAAATTTTCTTTCTCGTCACCCACGACTAACGTATGAATTTTCATCTAATCGATTTACACAAGGCTTCTTAATAAATAATTCATTCATCGTTAATTAAAGTTCGTCAATAATGGAAGGATGTTTTAGTTTTCAAGAAATCAAAGCACTGCAACAATTGATTACTCCGCCGAAAAATGACTCGGATTCTGAAGACGATTTGCCTCAAGCTGGCGCTAGAAAATTGGGTGAGAGCTTAAAAAGTAGACGATTAATTATAATTCTTTGTATCCAACGAATCTAAATGTGGTTTCACGAATAAATAAAGTTTTCTTGTTCACTGTGTTCCAAACGTTTTCAAAAATTGTAAGATTTTTTGAAAATTTATATTCCCTCAGGATAACAAGTAATTCGTTTCCTTTATTAGCAAGAAACGGCGAACAGTAGTTAATAAAAATAATAAAAATAAAACAAAGAATCGATTAATTCGAATAGAGAAAGAAAAATGTGAAAAATACGATGAAAATTAATGTTGAAGGACCTGGAGATATTGGTGCGCCAAAAGGGAGTTCGCAGGATCATTCAGGACCGCACGCTCCTCTGAAGGGTGAGGGCGATGAAATTTGGCATCCTTCGGAAATAACCGCGGCTCCGACAACGGAAATTCTTGATCCTCGAACAGCTCCGGAATATGAGATCAAATTCAAACAATCAGTGAGCCCTGAAGACGTGTATCTTGGTGTGAGTGAAATTGATAATAACGTCAAGTACCAGAAGGTTTTCGATGAAAACGACTGAAAACGAGTTAAGAGGAAATATTCAAATTTGTTGAATAAAAAAACAAGTTTTTCTTCACAATTCTGCAGTTCGCACAAATGCAACGCAGCGAAATTTCTTTTTTAAATTTATTCCCTTAATTTTCTTAGCTCTTAATATTCGTTGGTTGCAATATTTTTGGTTTTGTGTCTCAAGAAGGCTGGAAAGAAATTTAGGATGATATTTTGTATCCTAAAAACGTGAAAAACTAGTGAGAACTCAAAACAAAGAAATTTCAATGATGCAAACTTCAATATCGTTTTTCCTCATCAGATGAGTTTCAAAACTCCTGGCACTGCGTCCTGCGAGTGGCTAACAGTGCTCGTGAAACTTCCTGGCGAATCGAGAGAGAAAGTCGAGCTGTCAGTGGAATCCGAGTTCATCGACATTCGAAGTCCCAAGTAATGATTTTGTCCATTCGTCACTGTTTCTGTCTCCTGATCTGTGACAACGAAAATACGTGACACGCTGAATGGAAATTCTTTATTTTCCAGATATAGATTACATTTGCCAACACCACATCCCGTTGATCCGAACGCTTCTTCTGCGAAATGGAACGTCGATTCTTCGACCTTGGAAATCACACTCAGAATGACGCGCGAATTGGACGCAATCAATTTTTAATATCGCAATAAAACGAATGATCGTTTAGAAAAGTAATAGAGCATGGAAAATAGTCTATTTAAGTTTGTTTTTTTGCACGTTCCAGGTTACGTCTCTATTTGACTTAGAGACTTCAATTTTTTTCTTTATCACATTTATTGGTAAGCCTTCGTCGCAGCTTATGCGGTTTCCGAACCGCTGTCGCTGTCCATCAGATCTATAACCACTGGACTCTTCTGACTTTCGAACGTTTCCATCGCCTCGTAATATTTCAAGTAACCACAAGCCAATCGAGCCCTTTGGCACTTCCGAATAATGTGAACCTACAACAGAACGTTGAAAAACAATCAAGACTAATTTAATAATTTTTTTTTTTCACTTCGTATTGAAATATTCGTGATTGATAACAGAAAAGTTCTCCTGTACTTTTCTTAGGAATCAAATGAATGTTTGAATGTATGCTTTGAATAGGAATCCGAGCACTCGCCAAGCTTCAAAATTGTTGAGTCTTTTAGCTCAAAACGTTTGTTTACGTACCGCTGCAACAATGTCGTGATTGTACTTTCGGCGACAACTTGCGCCTAAGTACAGTGAATATTCCAGTGTACGAGCTATTTCCGAAACATCCTCCAAGCATTTAATGTTTGTCTTCACATCTGACTGATTCTTGCTGTAATTATCCTTCAATTCAAGCAGCAATCTTTTGTACGCCCGCTCTCGTACCTTATTTTAAAAAAATGGAAATATTTCATTGAAATAGATTGAAGCTCCAAAAATCCGACGAACTGAATCATTGCTTTACGTCAAATTGATAGCATTTTGAATATAGTTGAATAGTCGAAAAACCTGAATTAAAGAAAAAATAAACAATCACCTTTAATGATGGTTCCAATGATTCTGTTCTTCTTTGGGAAAAGTTGTTGGAATTCGATCGATTCGGAGCTGCAAGTGGCAGTTCTTGAGTTCGCTTGCGCTCCCGTTCTTTGATCATCGTTTCAACAGATTTCGAAAAAAGTTTCAAAAATTCGTTGATTCGGTGATTCAAGCCTTTTGGATCACGACAAGCGTCGCAGGTGAAACAGCGACGAGACGCATGTCGATCGAAATAGGCCAATTGTGTTGTTACACGGCATCTAAAATTTGATGAATAATTTTAAGAAACTGCGGAACTCTAGAAACATATATTTTTTAAATTAGTTATTTAAATGCTGAACTATGAGTGGAATAAATATTTGAAAATTTTAATCAGGTTAATTTTACGTTTACGTCACGATGTTGTCTTCTTGATAAAATATTACGATTGATTTTTCACTTTTATTTCGACGTTAGGATCTAACTCGTACTTTTCTTCGAAGCAGTAATTGACAAATTCGTTGAAATGGCGATACTTTTGTTTCACAAATTCCGCATCTTTCTTTGGACCAGCCAAAAGGGATTTAATGTGCAGCTTAATGTTATCTACTTCTTCAATACTGAAGTATATTCGGCTCCAAGTTCTCCATCCGTCCTGGACACATTTGCCAGCATCTTGACAAAGTTGCTGAATGCTCATAGGCATACCCCAGTGGACGACGAATCTGTGAGTTCAAAAGTATAAAATTGTTGAAAATTCCCACACAACTTCGATTTATTCATTTGATGTAATCAATTGTGAGATCGAGGAAATTTCAGGACCTCACATTCGGCCCCCTAAGACCCGAACTAAATTTTTGTGTCGTCGCGATTACTGGGATTTCGCCTGCGATCCATCTTTCGTGAATTGATCTCCGGACCGCTGATGACAAGTCTGATAATAAAAATTCGATTGTCGTTATTAATTAATGTCAAAGTATAAATAAATATTTATCTTGAATCTATAAGCGAATATATCGAGGGAAAATCAAGAATTTTAGATGTAGGAATATTTTTGTTAGTGGCCAAAAATCAGTTCAAATCCTATCAAGAGGAATTCAAAAAGTAAATATAGTTTCAAGAATAAATTTTGGCTAAAACGTTCAAATGGAATAATATTCATAGACAAAGTTCATTGAATAAATAAAATTACACGAATTTATAAAAAATCGTTATAATTACCACCATGATAAGAAACAATTGCAATTTGCATGGCACATAATTCCCTTTCGAGTTTTTTCACTGCTTCTTTCTTTCTGCAAAATACAATGCCACAGTGTGGAGCGTACTGCCACGAAATGAAATCAGTTTTTTGACACATTGTGCTAGCAATTATTTTCACAAAATTCTTTCAAATCTATTACGTTTGCTGAACCATTATCCAGTGGACGCAAACATTTGTGTATAAAGTTTGCCAAATCTTCCAGAGGCTTTTGTAAAGTGTCTATGAAACGGATGTCCTGGCATACTGTCCAAACACTTTTTGAACGTATCAATTTCACATCGTCCATGGCCAGTGTTTGAATTATATTTCCTATGATCTAAAATCCGTAAATTTTTCATTAATAAATTATTTTCCAGGCTCAAATTTTTTCCATATTCCTCATTTCATTAAATTCTATGTTTTTCAAGTTATTTTATGTTTTCCAAATACCTCACGCGTTGCTGTTCCTGTGAGGGCGATTTTTCGAACTTCCGCAAACTTACTTGTTACTTGATTTACAACTTCATCATAAGCAGGCAGGTAATCATGGCTCAATCGACTGAAGCAGTGGGCCTCGTCAAAAACAATAAATGACAAAGCATCCTGCTCGACTAGGGTTGCCATTAAATCCTGAAAAATGAAAATTTATGTTTATGACATTTTGATCTTGAACTTTTAATTATTTGTGATTACTACAACGATTTCTCTTAAAACACTTTGACAGCATATAGAAATATAGAAAACAGGTATAGAGAAAAAGACATTTTTTCAAATGGACAAGGAATTTTGAGGTATTAAGATTGGAAAATTTTAGCTCGTCGATAGTTTAAGTGATGACTATTAAGAAAAAATTATGTTACCTGAATATATTCTGAAATCGTTGTGTCGATAGATACGTAAAGAAACTTCAAATTTGTTGCCTGCGTTGGGAAATCTTTCAGAATAGTTTTACTCAGTTTTTTGTATGTACGTGGACAGAGATACTCTGCATTGATATTTTTTTTTTTCAGCAAATCTACTTGATTCTGGAATATAAAAAGAAAAACAAAATTCATTTTGTAAAAAAAATAATGCCCTTGTTAAAAATTATGATTAGTTTTTTCACATGCCATGCGAAAAGGACTTTTTTTTTATTATTGATATTCCTCATTTGACATTTTTGAAGGTATCTCTGATTTAGAAATTGATTTTAAAAAAATAACATTAAAAATAAGTTTACACACCTCACCCATGGCATTTGTAGGCACGTAAACCACAGTAATGGAATTTTTTTTAAGAATTGCCGGTAATTGGAAGCAAATGGATTTGCCAGCACCAGGTTGCAGATTAATGAGCACATCGTTTTTGCCTGAATATACATCGAGCAGAAAAAGCATGCTTGTATGTTAAAGAAAAAGTTTATTTCGAGTCGTTATTTTTAGGGGTTAAACTTTTACCTTTTAAAACTTCTTTGGTGGCTTTTTCTTGATCGGTGTTTAAAAATTGTCGATATCCGAAGTTGAACTTCAACTCCCTTAACAATGCTTGCTGTACTATTTCCATTTCGGACAGCGATAACTTCGACTTCCAATTTAGAAAGAGCAGTAGACAACAATCTGTTTTCTCTTTGAAATTCACACAAAAAAAATATTGCACAATGTATGCAATTTAGAACTCAAAAAAATAGTGCAATCGTTTGAATCAGTCCTTGTTGCGCAAAAAAAAGTTATCGGTTACGTGACAATTAATTCTGCTACAACAGAATTGTGAATTCGATTACAACTTTTTTTTTTTTCGTCAGAGAAACCAGAAAACACGTGCGCGGGATTTATCAGCTGGTTGAACGACACCGGCTACTTCACAAGGTCACGTGGCGTCGCTCTATCGGTAATGTTTAGTAACTAACGACCCTAACGAACAATACACGATTTTTCTTGCGCTGTTACGTACACATTACGAAGACGCAACTTCACAAATGCTTGCCATCGATAACAAGTTGATTTATTTGTTTGCGGAATAAGAGAGGCATCTCTGTAAAGACAACGATCCCGGGAAAATGATAGAAATAGTGAACCGTTTTCATCAGTTGACAATCTGATTAATCGATTGGATTTCCAATAAAGAATAGAGTATTCATCATAAAAGGAATTTCAATTGTTTCGTATACTAAATTTCGTATTTACGTAAACCAGGGTTTTCATTATAAATATACAATATTAAATTTTGGTTAAAATGCGCATGCATGGAACACACACAGCGGTGGCACAGTGTAAATTTATGGATGCTTTCGAACCAAGGGAAAACCTCCGAGGACAGAAAACCTGCCTATTGTTGGGGATCTCTCATGCTGGTTTTAATTAAACGCGACACGGGAACAGCTAATTAATGAACGTGTTTTCTCCCCTCTCGGACGTGCACGTGTCTAGTGAGGGGAAAACAGGTGTGAAGAGGTTCGAGGACGTAGTTTACAACGATTCGATAGTTTAGAACCATATTTTTGTTATCGAATTGTCCAATGTCGATCTTTCTTTTCCTCGAGCCTCAGCCCATTCGAAAATTAAGTCGTATTTTTTTTTTTTTTTTAATGTTTTGACCAATAAATAATATTGTAATAATCAAATAAATTAAAACCTCTTTGTTTACCTTGAAAAGTTGAAAAATCCTGACTCCAAATCTTTCATAAAATGTCTGCAGATTCATTTCGGTATCTCCCAAAAAACATTTTGCGTTCGATTCCATTGATAGTTAAAAAAAAGTTAGACTTTAATGAATTCGTTGAATCGTTATAATATTTTTCCCATCTTTTTCAAAAGTTTTTGATAAATGATAAATTATAAAAGGATTGCGGAGGAAAGTACGGCCCTTCGCGGAGCAAGACCATTGGTCGTCGGGGGAAAAGAAATCCATCAACGCACCCCGATAAAAGAGAGAACCATGGGGAAGGGATAGTGCGGCCCCGAAACAGTGGGTCTTCGCGATTACGGTAACGAAAGCAAAGGCCTAGATAGAAAATTATTGGCGTTGGCTATTTTTGCCTTAGAATTTAGGTAAACGCCCCGAATTAAGTCTATAAATTAAGGTTACAAAAGGAAAACAAGCAGTTGCAAGGAAATGCGGATCGAGACTTAGGGTAAAGGTTGAATTTTTTGAATTCAGGGAAAATAAAATCGAAGTGGATCGAATCGTCGTTTCTTGGTTCCACTAATGTAAGTAACTTTATTTTCATTGTGTTTTTATTATTTTGCCCCTGAAATATATTTTAAGCAAAAGATATGGTCGGTAAAGACCCTACGGCACTTTTTTTCGGAAGCTTGATTTTTTAAGAGAATGAAAATTACGCTTTGTTCTCTTTTCGTCAAAGAAGGAAAAAAAAGAGTCAGGGATGAAAATTTTGTAATCCAATTAAAATTGAGGTTTTCCTCAGAATTCATAGTAATCAGATAGTCAAAAATGTTTTATTTGGATGGTAACACAATGAGTCGGATGTTTGTGGAGAATAAATGAACTTACGGAATATTTACTCAAGTGTACCTACGCCTTGACATAAATGAGGAACGAGGATATTTGATGCTTTATATTTGCCACGGTTACGGAATTAGAAAATACAGAACACTCTACCCGCGTTTCCTATCTTTGGAAATACATTTTTTTCTGTACAATCCCAAGCCGATTTATACAACTGTGTATCATTTTGCATCATCGTTCGATAAATAATTATCGAACTCATAATCGGGCTTTGCCGGTTACTGTTAAAATAAATGAATAAATAGTTAGTTAAAAGAGCTCAGGGACAAGATAATTTTTTTAGTAATATACAAAGTTCATGTAAATTTCATGGTTTTTTCTCGATTCTTTTATGATTCAAGATTTTCTTTTCAATTAGTTCATTTAATTGATAAAGTCCAGTATACCAAGAAATGCCAGTTCAATTATTTAAAGAATGTGTTTCCTAACTAATGGACATTTAAAAATATAAGACATTTTAAGATTTAATGAACGGATTGACTTCAAAGAGGATCGATAAGAGGAGTAATAAATAAAAATCGTTCTTCAAACTCCAGTTTCTCACACTTCCTGTTTCTTCTTTTTTTAATGAGGAAGTGTATAAATAAACGCTAGCGCTAGCGCTGCTGTGTGTGTATTTAGAGACGCGGCAATCTTTTGATACTCCAATACCAAGATTTGGGGAATTGGAGTATATAAGAGGGAGCTGGCTTTTTTTTTTTAATACTTGGCGTCGAGCCGCTACCGGGCCTACGAATTGTTCTGTGGAAAACACGGTAAGAACGTCTGTATACTTTCAATTGATCGAATAATTTTTTTTCACTAGACATTGATCAGTTTGAATGTGTTAGACTTATTTTGCTTTTATAGATATTATTTATTGAATTGCGTTTTTCAAAATTATTTTAAAATCGGATAATCAATTGTTCCAGAACACAGGCACACAAAAAAGTTGGTTGTGCGGCGGATACCGCTCTATTTTTCCTACACATTTTGAGCTGCTGAATAGCCTTTCGAGGTAAAAATTAAGATCCTGTATACGATTTTTTTGATTCTCTCAAAAAATCATGTATATATTCCATTACTTCGGCTAACTCATTGTATACTTTTTTTTTACTAGCAGAGAAGTATTAGGAAAAATATAATGAAAAAAATTTGAAATATGGTGTTTTCAGTACCCTCAAGTTCCCATCAAAATTTTGAGATGCAACTACTGTGTATCAGAAATACAAAATGGTCGAAATCAGTAGCTCTGGTTCGTTTGCTAACGGTATCCATGGCGTACATACTTGTTTTGGGCACTGCTTCGCCACTTCTAGTAGCGGAGACCGAAAAAAATCTTGACAATGACTCGCATCCGTCCATTGTACCGTCGCTTAATACTACTACACTCAAAGAAAAAGAAACCGTAGAGAATCTTGGCAGTGGCTTCAACTCAACTCCAGGTTTGTATAAACAAACATCTGATGCTAGTATTTATCTGTCCCTTATGCTGAGAGTTGATAATTACGAAATGGGAAACTTTGGCACTTTTAGGTTGTCATGACGATCTGTGCCTAACGCCGGCTTGCATACATACCGGTACGTATATAACGAAATTAAAATAACTGTAAAACGTCAGTAGCTTCAAAAATTCTAACACTAATTCAATCGCCAGCATCCACGATCCTGAAGAACATGGACCCTACCGTCGATCCTTGTGAAAATTTTTATCGATATGCGTGCGGTGGCTTCCTCAAGTCTACGGTCATACCGGATGATAAATCCAGTATAAGCTTATTTTCAACCGCAGCAGACAAAATAGAGGAGCAACTCAGAACAAGCCTTGAGGCTAAGAGCAGTCCTGACGAACCCAAGCCCTACAGACTCTTTAAGAATCTATACAAATCTTGCATGAATACAAGTAAGTTCTAATGGGCGATAATTTGGCCAAAATTTTCTGGATGTACTTCGTGAATATCAAATTCGGCGATGGATTGGAAATAATGAGTAACACAAACATTTGTAGCCGCGATCGAGGCTAGAGGACTCCAGCCGTTGCACGACGTTTTGAGAAAACTTGGTGGATGGCCGGTGCTCGATGGTAATTCATGGAACGAAACTGACTTCGACTGGAGGAGTTCGATATATAAGTTTCGCAATATTGGATTTGACTACGATTCTTTAATCAGTGTCACCATCGATCAGGATCTAAAAAACACGACAAAACGTTTGATCCAAGTACGTTTACGATTTTTCTAAATAAAAACGGATAATTCTCCATGAGAACAAGGAAAAAAAATTATAAACAATTCATTGATTTTTGTGTTCTTTAGCTTAGTCAGCCAAATCTGAGAATTTTTCGCAAATCTTCCTTAAATGGCTTTATCGATCAAGCGCTCGTCCCTTATTACGATTACATGGTTGACATTGCTGTTATGCTCGGTGCTCCGAGAGATCGCGCTGTGGCAGAACTCAAAGAAACTATACGCTTTGAAATTCAACTCGCTAATGTAAGTACTTTTATATACAGTTTATTATTTTTTTGCAATGCTCGAAATGCAATCCAGTGATGGATAAATTATTATTCATTTTAACTGATTTTGGCAAGTGTCGATCTCGAATTCAACACAACCAACTTTTTATACCACGGTGTTCTCAATTTCGTGTCATTACGATTCATTATCGCAAAGGTTTATTGTTTCGAGAATGTGTAATTGTTTGGAATCATGTTTCTTGCCTAAAACAGCTTAAAATTTTTTTCACATTGTGGTGGTGAAAGATTCGATAAATAAAAACTGGGAATGATAGGCAACAGTAATTTAGACTTTTAAACTTGTCTATCTCCAAACAGCCTTAAGTGCAACGATAAATGATACTATAACCGAAAAAAATTGACATATAAACTAATTTTAATAAATATGTTCGATTTCTTTGTCGTTCAGAAGAATAAAATGTTTGATTAATCATCGAAGTTTTCATCGTTATCATCATTCATCATCAAAGATTAATCATCATCGTTTTGAAAGAAGTGTAAAAACTTCTTAAATCGTGATAACTCGTGGGATAATAATTTGTTTTTTCCTGTAATTGGATAGATTTCCTTGCCGAAGGAGGCACTCAATAATATGACAAAATTATACAATCCAATGACCCTCCAGGAATTAACGGCAAAGTACTCAAGCGTACCATGGAAAGAATTCTATACTAATATCTTTCCATCGTCCGTTGTGATTGAAGACAATGAGATTACGAATGTGCTAGTGCCGAGTTACATTGCAGCTTTCGAAAAATTAATATCCCAAACCCCGAAAAGAGTTCAAGCAAATTACGTATTATGGGATGTTGTCGAGGATTCTGTACGGTATCTTAACAAAAAAATACGTGAAAGGCAGTTGGCATACCATAAAACTTCAATCGGACTAACGGAACGTCCGGCAAGATGGAAAGAATGTTTGGACGTTTCAAAGGATTTACCACTTCATGCTACTTATGCACGACAATACTTTAGCGAAGATGCCAAAAAAAATGCACTCCATATGATAATGAGTATCAGAGAACAGTTACAAGACATGATGCAGAAGGTTCGTTCGTAAAAGAGATTTTTCATTAGAGATGACGAGATCAGGATGATGCTTGTGATTAATCTATCGTTTTTCCAAATTGCTTTCCTTGTAGGCTGACTGGATGGATGAAAATACACGAAAGAAGGCCATTGAGAAATTGAGAGCTATGGCCAGTTTCATTGGCTATCCCGATGAGTTGTTGAACGATGACAACCTTAAGAAGCATTACGAAAACTTAGAGTTATCTGAAGACAATTATTACGAGAATTTTTTGAGACGTTCGCGATTCGGAGTCGATGTAGCCTTCAGCAAATTTCGCGAACCCGTTAATAGAAAGGATTGGCAAAATCACGCAGAAACGGCGACGGTGAATGCTTTCTATAATCCATACGAGAACAGTATTAGTAAGCATTTTACATATCTGCCTTAAATCATGATAATTGGATGAAAATATATTTTGATCAAGTTCTATTTTATATTTCACACAGTATTGCCTGCTGGTATTCTACAAGGTTCTTTCTTCAATAACGATCGACCAAAATACATGAATTACGGCGCCATTGGAACTATCATTGGTCATGAAATAACACATGCTTTCGATTCGAAAGGCAGCCAATTTGACAAAAATGGCGATCTCTTCGATTGGTGGGAGCCATCAACCAAAGAAACTTATCTTAACCGCACCTCGTGCATAGTTAATCAATATTCCAACTATACCGTTGAAGAGATTCAGCTCAAAGTGAGTACTTTGTGATGTCGATCTACAATCAGACACTTTCTCAAGTGTCCGTATTTGTTCTTTGGATTTTTTCTTAATTGCTTTTTTCTTACAGATACGAGGTATCATTACGGAGGGTGAAAACACGGCTGACCTTGGAGGACTCAGAGCAGCATATTATGCATACAACAAGTGGGCTGCGAAAAATGGACCAGAGAAGAAGTTACCCGGAATCAACAGGACTCCACAACAAATGTTCTGGATAAGTAACGCAAACGTATGGTGCAAGAAAGACACAACTCAGTTTTTGGAGTTTCGAATTCATAAAGACCCTCATAGTACGGAAGAATTCCGAATTGTGGGACCAATGTCGAACATGCCCGAATTTTCAAGAGACTTTCATTGCCCCCTGGGATCAAAAATGAATCCTGTGAAAAAATGTAATGTTTGGTGAAAATCGTAACCGAGTCAGCGGATCTGGTCAAATTAACATAAAGTTTTAAACGATTTTATTCATTGCAGAGATGTTTTGACCAATAAATAAAATTGTAATAATCAAATGAATTAAAACATCTTTGTTAACATCGAAAAGTTGAAAAATCCTGACTCCAAATCTTCCATAAAATGTCTGCATATTCATTTTGGTAACTCCCAAAAAATATTTTGCGTTCGATTCCATTGATAGTTAAAAAAAAAGTTAGACTCTAATGAATTCGTTGAATCGTTATAAAAATTTTCACAATTTTCAAAACGTTTTTTTTCCTAAATTGGCAAAGATGAAAACTATATAGTCGTAGAATTTTTTTAGTAGCTACAATGTTATGATTTCCATTGGGGAAAAAATGGGCCATAGATGAACGGGAGAAGTACGTAGATTCACACATTGTCGGATCAGGAAAAAAAAATCAATTGAATGTTTTTAAATAGAGTCGTTAACGTCGAACTACTCATTTTTGTGCCTCACTCTCCTCTATACACATCTCGTTAAAATTCCCATTTGATCGGCTAAAGTTTTTTTTTCCCACATTCTCGTTATCTACGGAACATTTTTATTTCATGTCAAATACGCACAGCCGCTCACACAGACATGCACACTCACTCATACCATTTTTTGATGTGTCTCTATCTTTTCTTTCATTTGGGATAAAAATTTCATTTTCATCCCGTACCCCGTTCTGTACAGCCGGAACGAGATTCGCACGCAGTTGCCATGCTCGACCGATGAAACGAGGATTAACGATGATGCGACGTGAGCGTTATTTTTTTATCCAGTAGCACGACAATCTATATAGTTCGCAGCGTTTCCCATTTTCGTTTCCAACCTTTTATCTTCCTCTCTTTCTTGCTCATCGTTTTTGTCAACCAGTTTAATGCATCTCTTTTCACAAAAAAACAAACAAAAAAACACATTTTTTTTTACTGTTTTTGTTGAACCGGTGAAAAAATTGGTAAACATTTTCCACTCGACGGCTATTGCCTGGTGACTCAAGCTCTCACGACCCCGCCGACATATTATGGCTTTATTGTTGACGTCGCCGCACGATTTTACTTTGATATTATTTGATTTGCTTTGGCTCGTCTAAGTTTTCAGTTGGTATACTATTTCGGAATAAAAATCCGCGTAAAATTAAACTGTAAACGGTCTACTGTCTGAATGGAAATAATAATTAAAAAAAAAAATAAAAAAAAAAACAAATGAATGTGAGAGACAGAAGGTATTTTTGAAATTGCAAACGTTTCGAAATTCTCTCGTGTAAATGTCAGGTCGTGTGTGTTTTAAAAACGTCAGTACTAACTGCGATTCTGTTAAATGGCGAACAGTAATGGAATCGATAAAACAGCAAATATGTGAATCGGGTCCATATAAATGTGGAGCGACCTCCAACAATCGAGAATTGAACGAACCGGAGGTTCGGTGGATAAACTCAATGTTTCCCCATTCGTCCATGTAATTTCACATCTCAATAGTGTGTCCCGAAGTAAATTGATAGCTATGTGGAAAATCGATTTGAAATAATGTCATTCATAGGGACGCAGCGATCGTACGACGTAGAAATCGAGTAGAATAAGAAGGTTGGAAACTAGTGGAGTGAAAAGTTCTGAGATAAAGCACTCGAAGGGGTTCTTGAAGAATGTACCACGAGAGGTCATGGAAAATCCATTCACCTATTACACGAACACGCGAAACGTCGTTTCGTCGCACGCACGGAATTCTCCAGAGAGGCTGGCTTACAAAAAAATATATATATCGAGTTTTTCAAGCGGCTGCCATTTTTTTTTCGCCTCAAATACTGCACGACATTAAAGTCAAGGTTAAAATAAATGATGCATCGTTACCACGAGTTTCTCAGGCCCTCGATTATTCAACAAAATTTTGTACATTACACCGGACCTTCTAATGTATTATTAACGATTTATGATGCAAAATTATACTTCGTGTTTCAATGGCTTTGCTCGTTTATGACATATTTTCGAATAAACTTTCAGTATTTCTTTCCATAGCATTGAAAATGCGAATGTTTTTTATGATTTTTTTTTGTTTTCGATAGCATAGAATATTCGACATTGTTAGTAGCGAAAAACCTTGAAAATCGTAAGGTAAAAAATGATACTGATGGTTTTCCCTCGAGACCGTATGCAAAACCGTCTTCACCGTGTTGTCAGACTTCGCAGACGGTACAATATTCGAAGCAATCTTCCTGTCATGTTTGACAAATAACCCGACGATCCAAAGCTCTAAGGGATATAGAAAACAACGAGTACAGCGTTCTCCGTAACTATAAAAAAATAATGCGCGTCGTTTGGCACTAAAAATACACATTGATTCCAGGTTCGAAAAATGCGTCGAACGTAGTTCTATATTTTCAACTTCCAATAGGTGTTACTCGTGTTGGCTCTTTATTGAAACAGCTTTTTTTGTCGATCAGTGTGTCAATAAGAGTTTTCGTAAAACGTGCGAAAAGTAATACTTCATAAAAAAACGATCCATAATTGTTTAAAACGTTTTCTATGTTCCTGTACGTTGGATTTATCATTCGAAGTATCTTCAGTGGCTCTCAACGTCTTTCCTCAAAAGATCCAAATCGTTGAAACAATCGTTCCTCAATACCTCCACCGAGGGGCGGTAATGACTTTTCTTCGACTTAACTTCCATAGTACTTTTCGTTTAAATCGTTCTTTATTCCAATGCAATTAACGTCAACTCGATTCTTAATTAATCCAAAGGTAGCGAAATGTTTGCATCATGGATGCTCATCCAGTGTTTTTAACTCGCGAAACTACCCATTCGCTTCTGTATATCCAGAGCCAATCGAGAACCGCGTTTCTTAAGCCTCTCAAACTTTCCAAATCAGAGCAACTCTCTTTTCCACCTGCTGTTACTACCACCTCATCGGGTGCTCCCCGTTTCACGAGAAAAACTTAGACGTCTGTACCTTTCGTTGAACGTGAACAAAAGCTTCCTCCGTGTATATACCTTCAACTAGTCAAGTTTTATTCTCCTCGAGGAATATAAATCTTTTATAATGCATATATTTCAGTATAGAAATGAAAGAAACTAAAATTAGCAGTGGTAAAACAGAATATAGAAAAGAAAAGTAATTTGTCAGAGTTACTTGCGAGATTTCTTCTTTCCTATAACATTAATAAAAGCCAAACATTATGATTAAATCTTCTTCTTTGATTCGTATCTTTTTCCCCTACTTAACCATTTTTCCACGAATATTTTTCATTTGTTTATCGAGCTTGAATCACGATTTATAACTTCATAATTGCAGAAAAACAGGGAAACGAAAACGCGTGTGCGAGACAATGAAAAAGGTAGTCGCGAGTTACGCGAAGCAATCTGCGAAACAATGTGGGAGTTGTGACGATTTTATAACCTTTTCAAACCGTAACGATAAGTTCGAGGAGGTTGAATAATGAGTTTTTAAGGTAAAGCCACAAGTTTCTCGTTACGAAATTAATGTAGATACATTGTCATGGAAATTGATAAATATACAGAGGTCATGGAGTGGTTGGTAGAAGGATGAAGTGGTGGACGAGTCACGTGAGGTTCGCGAACGTCCAAAGAGGAATTACTTTGGCTCACGAAAGTCCCACTGAAGATTGAATTGAATTTTTAACGAGCTACGGGAATACATTGGGTTGGGCTGCAGAATCTGCAGAGGTTGCCTGCAGAGAAAGCTTGTTTACAGGTGGACGAGTTTATCGTCACAGGTGAGGACACTGCTGTCTGAGAACAGAAGCCCTTTCCTTCTCCTTCTCTCTCTCGATCTCTCTTCCTATCGCTTGATCCCATCTTCAAGAGCTTTTCGTACAATGTTAGAATGTGGTTAGTGCATGCAGATCATATGTAAATTGCTTTGTGAATAGGCCAAAGCAATTCTCGCTAAGAAACCTAATTAAGTTCGTGTTACTCCAACCCAAAATCCATCCATTGAACGATCCTGGATGGTGTCTTCCCGTTATACATGCCGACTCGTACATATCGACGCCCATTAAACGACGTACAACATCGTTGCTGGGTGCGGAGACATAGTTGAAGATTCCATTATATTTGTACACATCAGTTGACACGACAGAGTATAAAGTTCCGCTAGACTGCACTCAGGAGAGCGGACAATCTTTGTGCACAACGACCACTCACTATCATTGTAACTTCGTCGTTAAACTAACTTTGCTCAATAAACACTTTCGGCACTCGGAATATACAGGACGATCATTTACTCAAGTTTATTAATCGCCAACCAATTTCATACATTCTTCAAGTTTCATCTTCACAGGGATATCAACGTATGGAACGAACAGGTCAAACGTTTTGGGAAGCAGGGGACGGAATCCATTAAGGAAAATTGTGTATTTGTCTTGGACCGTGACATTCGTTGTTTTGCTTCGTATTATTTTAACTGGTTGTTGACTTTAGTTACTATTTGGTTTTTGATTCATAATTAATCACTGGGTCTCTGTAAATTTCAGGTAGTTTTTCATTGTTTTTGTTATAGTTTTGAAAATTCTGCTTGTTCAACGAAGAAGTAGTCGAATTCCTTAAACTAGACTCGCTGTGGAAGAAGAACCAGATTTTTTAGTAATACGCAGGAGAAAAGAGGAGAAAACATCGCAGACGAAGATAATTCACAGCCACTTGATGTGTATAGATATAAAAAAAAAAGAAGAAGGAAATCTCACTCGTTATCGCGTGATCGTTATCGAGAATAATAGCGCTGACCTTTGATTTGCTGCGAAAGGGAAAAGCGAGTCTGGTGTATTGTGATGGTAGAGAGGGAACGACGAAGATGCGAGAATGGGGAAATATCGGATGGAAGGCAATTATTGGAAAACGCGAGAGAACCGCATTCGTGGCCGCGGTATCGTTGCGTGAATCTATGCCTTCGTCGCGTCCCTGGATATCATGTCCATTTCCTCGTTGTACAGAGATACGATTATATATCTCAGCCATGATAGAAGCATACGTCGATCTTTATCCAATCTTCTCCCTTTTCAATCAACGCTTCGTTCGATTAACTCAATATAACGAACATTTACACCGCCATTTTGCCTCTGAAATACAATAATAAATATTCAATAAAGTGGCAGTCCCTTTATGTATAAATAAGTAATCAGTTATCTGCTATTTTATAACAATGTACTTTGTGCGACAAATTTCAGTAATTTCCGAACTCAAAGCCATGTAAAGATCAATTTATTAATTCAGGAGCTAGCCTAATGAAGCAGCATTAAATTTATAAGATTTAGAGTCTTTTTCCATAAAAAAAATTCCACATCAATTTTGGTATGCAGGACTTCACGAAATTGGGAATAAATTTATAATTTTAATACAGAAACAGATATGAACTTTTGCTCGAGTAAAAATCTGAAATGGAAACAGGCCAAAGGAAAGTGAAACATTGATTGAAATCAACGAGATTTGGATTTATTGTTAGCTCAAAATGTCATCAACTCATAGACGGTGGAGACGATGATTACATTTAAGCATTAAATGGTTATAAAAAAAACGTTCAACGAACTCTCGATTACTTTGTTTTGGTGCCACGTGAGAATTCAATTTTTCTTAATATTTGAAATAGTGAACGAATTGATTAATTTTCTTATTTTGCATGCAAATCATGAATTATACGGTATTAAAATGTAAATTTAGCTTTTTCCGTTTAAGTTTTAATGGCTCTGTCGAAGCAAAAACTGCAGGTTTAGCGTTAAACGTTCATAACTCGGGAACGAACAATCGTTCAATGCTCGTAACGATATCGATGGAAAACTTGAAGTCTACCGGATTTGATACTGTAATTTTTTCTTCCATTACAGTTTTTACATCGGAAAATCCACTTTAAAAATATGTTCCGATACAATTTGTGAATTTTTTAATTGCACCCGCAACGATCAGATAAATAAAAACTAAATATTTTCAAATTAAAGATCGGATTAAATTTTATTCGGAAAAACAGAAATCAAACTCTGTCCACTTGCTTCATAATTTGAAAGAAAAAAAAGAGACTTTCATTTTTATTGCTCGACCGCAGGATAATGTCAACAAAACAAAGCATTAAGATTACTTTTGGAAAATGTTTCGATAGTTCAAAATTACAAGTAACAAAACAGCTTAAACGTTATTTTTATGACTATTTGCGGCCGAGATACAGCGTCGCGCGAATGGCTTGAAAACGCCGTGCTAAAAAGTTTGACCCTTAGATTGTTTCGACTTTTTAAGCAGCGGAGTTTTATGTGGTATAAAGATTTTTTAAATCTTTTCTCCTTGACAGCGACAAAAAGCTAGGAAACTAGCAAAATACGTAAATAAGTTAAGGGAAAAAAGAAATTGGAGCAATTTATCAGTCGATTTGCCCGATGAGAAACGTGGAAAAATTGGGCACGAGGGACTGTAGGGAAGTGTGTGTAGACCGTTTGTTCGTATATCTTTGCCCAGTGTATATATCTTTCGTTATACAGATGGGAGGAAGGGGATGGTCACGATTTATATTTTATGGTGGGGAACCACGGAAATGATAGAGACGTTAGGTTTAATGGCTTTTACGCGTTAATAGCGCAAGTTTGGGGCTTCGTGGCGAGAGTAACTGCTTGGACCGCTATATTGGTCGATGTAGCCTTTAAATTCGACTCGGGGAAAGTCGATAATGAGGTTGACGAGGGTTATCGTCGGCTCGTGTTGAGCGCAGGTGGCACGAAGTAAAAATAAATCATGTTTGAATTTATCTGCCGGGGACCCTCAAGATTTCACCTGTTGGAGTTTTATTGAATGAATGAATAAAAAAAGTCTTTATATTGTGAAAAGGTTTCGTAAGAGGTTTTATTAAAAGTTTTCAGCGTCTTTTTCACCGTGATTTTCAAATTGGTTGAAAACCTGACTTTCATAGTTTTTTTCTTCCCTTTTCCTCGTCCGGTACCAATTCAACGAAACAATAAATTTGTCCTGACTACGTTCCAACATACATTCGATATACGTATGTATACGCATTTGAACTGTTGAGTCGTGAATACAAACTTTTCCAATAAGTGTCGCACCAAAAGAATTCTTGGCCAAGGGACCACCATTCTTCGCATCCAAACCAGAGAATGCGCTTGAATTATTTATTTCTCGTATAGGGATTCAAAGAAACTGGAATTATTTGCAATCACATACAAATAAATGTTAACACAAACGTGAAGTTCAAGAACAGTCTGTATTTTCAACATTAACATATCGAGAAAGAAAAATAACTTCTCTACTTAATTTTTTATTTACAGCTCACTACAGTTGCGAGGAACAAGTCGCAATTTAAAGGTTTTTTTTTGGGTTCGTGTGATCAATAACATTTTTCGTGACTGCGTTTCATAATTTAATCATTTTGTACTTTCTTAACTCATCGAAAAATCAGTTTTCAATAATAATTAGTAGGAATAATTTCAAAGATCGTTTCTCATGAAAACGCAGAAATTAAAATAACTAGAGATTCTGTGAAACGTTCGTTTCTCATTCTCAACATAAATAAATACTGTTGATTCTCTTTCTTTCGTAATCTCGGTTGTTTGATTAGTCATCAAAGTGTAACACAAACATAGTTGATAGTTTATGTAATGAGTTGTCAAACATAGCTCGCTAGATCTTCGTATCCATTGTATAGAGCAAAAAATTGCACGTAGACCCGTTTTTGTTGAAAATCATTTTTATATTATTGTTGAATATTATTTATAACGATGACTTGTTGATTTTTTACAACTTTTATGTTTTATTGTTATCGTTTATCGATGTTTTGCAGAAAAAAAAAGATTGCCCCCAGAGAGATTTGAACTCTCGACCCCTGGTTTACAAGACCAGTGCTCTAACCCCTGAGCTATGGAGGCTCACACGACGTCATGTTCGTATTGTCGTAAAAGAACTTAATAGCAATAAGTCACTGTTACTCATTCAATATTTTATTGATTTTCGATTTATATTAAATGCTTATTCTTTTATATTCAACAATAATATTAATGATTAGTGCGTTCATGTGATTTTCAATAAAATTATTCAATACAACGAGTTATGTTGGAAGTATAAAGTAAATTGTGTTATTAATTTAAGTTTTAATGAAGTTCCTCGTTTTTATTGTTTGATAAACAGGGAGACGACATTTTCCTGTTTTTTGCCACTAAACGTAGTCAACACCATAAAAATGTGAAAATTGATAGAAAAATTAAAAAAAGTTTTTTATAGCCCAAAAAAATTGAATCGATCTTCTAGATTATAACGACTAGTTTGAGCAATATATTCGTGAAAAAAGTGGGTGACTACGCCTCATCAATTGTAATCCTTGATTTCCCCAAAATTCTCAAGCATTTGATTTCCGGGACAAAATTACTGACCAGTTAAACAAATAGCGTTTAAATCGCAGGATATCCTTTTACCAATTATTTGCTTGACTAATTGCTTTGCCATGTTTCCCGTTAATTACCGAAATCCTAATGGGCGAATTGAAAGCATGCTGTGATTTGTTATATGAGTCCAAACATCCTGTTGGGGGATGGTTTATTTCATTGGATTCCTCTGCACAGAGAAAAATTGTACTCAACCGATAATAGTTTGCATGCCTCGCTCTGCGATTCGAATTAAAACGACGAAATCCAGTGAAAAATAAACTGGGTCAAATGTCGAGCAGTCCTTAGAATATATTTATTAATTTTTCAAATCTAAACCAGGAGTACGTTCACTTCCATGAGCGAAGGATTTCAAGCGAAGCGAAGGATTAACCGCTATTAAATAAGAAAAAAATTTAATTGAGATTTCCTTTTGTTCGACGGATCTGTCGCTGTCGAGGAAATTCGAAGTCGTTAAAAAAGAGTATGGATGATGTACATCCATGCGGTTTCGACCAAAAATAAATATAAATACGGTGAGAGCCATATAATTAGATGAACGGACTCGGTCCAATTGTAAGTTAGCAGAGAGTACTTGGCTTCCGCACGAGAGTTTCACCGAGGGGCTTGTTCCCGTATACAAGTCCCTGATACATTTGCCGGACTCTACCGGAAACTGGAACACGCTCTTGAGCCATAAAGTCGTTTTCTAAGGAAAAAGAAACCCTTCTGTGAAAGGGGCAACTTTCCAGAAGCAGATTCTTTTCCGACGAATCAAAGCACCAGGAGTCTCACAAGTCTAGGCCATTAGGGACCTAAGAACTCGACAGCGATGATACTCCCGTGCTCTCGTACCCGGTAGAATTGCACGCAAACCCATTAAGCAGATACAGCAGCTATCCATGAACAGATTTAACTTATCTAACATCTCCGATACATTTCCACGTCACGAGATTAAATTACAAATCTCTCTTATAGGCTTTGTTCATCCTACAATAACATCGTTAATTTTACCGATAATTGGACTCTCATTGAAGGGGATAACGGCTTAACGATATCTCGAAGCCAGATTTCTTCGTGTAGAACTCATTTTAGAATCGATTATTCAGAATATTTACTCTTTTCCATCAGCTTTCCTGAGGAATTTCGAAATTTGATTATTCCCCATCATCCACAAGTCTTTCCTTACGAAATCATAAGCTTCCATGAAGATCGCCAACATTGTGGCTTACGGAGCTGATGGTGAACGGATTCAGTTATAGGGTTTCTTTGGAAATCGATTTACAACATCGCCAAAATGTTTAGAGAGGGAAAAAAGTTCTATGGTAAGGATCTTTGGCTCTGTAGGAAACGACGATTCAAGGGAGCCCTTCGTCCATTAGGTAAGCCATACTATCACACTCCAGGATCATTAGTGTCCGAGTATTTCTCGACTCGGAGAATACTGCGGTGAGGACAGAAAGGGAAAGTGAAAGAGCAGTGGGTTAAGAAAAACGATTGAGTTTCGGGAAGTCTCTTAATACAGAGACAGCGACGTACACATGCACACGAGGTGAAGAAGAGTGCGAAAAACGAGGAAAACTTCGTGTAAACTGTCCTCAATATTTAACCTTCTCAGCTCAGTAAGACACCAAACGTGTAAGAGTGTGAAAAAACAGGGCGTGTGTGATAGTGCAGTGAAGAAAATTTCACGATGTGTGTCACTAACACACGCTCGCGGTACTTCACAAAGTGGGGAGCCGCCTATGGAACCGAGAGGTTTAACGTGACCCAGTGCCCAGGGCTGCTTACATTCCTTCCCTCGTGAAATTTCTATCCTTTCCTCGTTCTACGATCTCACTATATCGTGTAGAGTCTCAGGCGTGTCATAGCTCACACAGAAAGTACTAACGTCGAAAAGAGAAAGAGCTATAGATCCGAAGCCAAAGAAGACGAGGACTATAAGGAACACAAAGACACCTTCAAATCCCTGAAGGGGTTGAAAGAATTTGGTATTCGGGCATGTGAAGTTACACGTGGAACAATAGAATAATTTTTCTATCTTTATAATTGACAGTTCTGTAATTATACAGAAGTGGTTAGTTTTTGGAAATCCAGAAGGTGTTGAAATATAATTGTGTCGAAGGATGGCTTTAACACGTCTTTTCGAAACTTTAAAAATATTGGTTTTTCGATAATAATGATTCTGGAAAGATAATCGTTAATTTTTTATTACGTTAAAGGTTTTTTTGTAGAAAAAAAATCTGAGTTGTTGTTGAAATACTTCATATTTCGATACTAAAAAAATGTGAAAAAAATAATTAAGTATAATGAATTTGGCAATTTTTTTTTGTATCAAGATTCAACATCATGGATACGAAGTCGAACAAATGGATTCGAAAGTATCGTTTAAAATCAACTATTAAGTTTGGAATTTTCTATTCAATAAAATTGCTATGCGCGAAATTTATCCTTTTGAATATAAACAATGGATTAGTTTTTTTTTCAGTTGAAAAAAGGGGCACCAACGAGATGGTCGTGAGGGACATCAGTAATTAGCCTAAAATATTAAAAAAGTAATGAAAGATTTTCAGTTTTCATAGTGTTTTTGTTCATTTCGGTGGGATTGCTATTATTTATGGATATAAATCTTTCATGAATTTAAAACCAAGTATGGCAGATAGAAGCAGTGAAAGGAAGAGAAAGAGTTTTTAAACAAGAGAGCTAGCTAGAGCGAAATGCGGGGAAGCGTAGGGTGGCCCGAAGGGTGTGTTTTACTTCGTGATGGAGGCGTTGAAGCGACGAGGCTCGAGACGTACTTTAATCGCGGAGGCTTTGGCGTTTTACTTTCAGAGTGTTGCTGGCCTAAAGCCTGGAAAGTTAAAATGGTGCCTTGCCCAGAAGGACTTAACCGATCGTAGTTTGTTCCCACACTTAGTGGTCTTTAACGATTGCGCACACCAGAAATCATGGACTGTACGATGATCCCATCAAATATCATTTATCATTACTTAATACAGAGTATTTTTAATTATATCATAATCGACAATTGATAATTCGCTTGCGAACCTGCTGTTCAAGGCATTCCCAGCAAAAACTATCAGAAATATCATTGCCAATTACATGGCGTAAAAGATGAGAATTTTCTAAAGAATCATTCCAATAAAATGTAAATTGAAACGCTGCAGTCCGTCAATCGTAGAATTACATCAACATTAAGTGTTGAAATCTTATCCAAATGATTCAATATTTCAGATTTTTATGACATTTATTTCGACAGTACTTCCGTCTGAGCTCGGAAGGACTGAAGCTGGAAATATTTCTCGAAAGGATGGCAGAAACGTAATTATGCTAATGCGTCGAAGAGCTTGTTAGGGAACGACTGACGAAGCTTACTTCCTGTTTTGAAGCTTCGGTGATCTTTGAGTTTCTTGACTTCGACGCAACGGCTGCCAAGAGATTTCTCAAGCAAAATCCTCTTTCTAAGTCTGGGTTCGTCTGCTTTTTCAGGTAAGGTTAGTTCGTGGGAGTATCACGAGAACTCTTGCTTTTACATGCAGATATCTGACTTCATGTACGTTCACGAAGTCTGGAAAGTTAATTATGACGCGGCAACTAAGTCGAGTGGTCGTTCAGTGACGCTACCGCTAGAGCGCGTTTGCGCGCTGTGGATAGCGGTCACAGATGTTTCGAATCTGGTGGCTGAGAGTCTACCCGTGTAATAACGTTGTTTTTTTTTGTTTTTTTTTTTTTTCTTATTGTATCGTATAACCCGATCTACGACGAACCGTGATTTTCTTTGTGTACGAGTATGTCGTAGCCTTATTTTATTTCGGGGAGTAAAAACACACGATAGACAACGAGCAACTTTTTCTTTGGCTTTTCAGCAACACGGCAAGTTGAAATAATGGGAGTTCAGTAGAGTTGGACTTCGGTTAACTGCTCATCGGTTTACACACAAATGCTCCGATCCCAGCAACGCTTCCATCTTATTATTTTAATGAAATAGATTTTATTTTTATTTTTCATTTCCAGTTCAAAGTTACTGTTGGGATTCACGAGCAATATCGCGAACAGATTTGATGAAACATAACATTACAATAAAAAGGGGGATTTTAACTTTTTGTTTCACGATGATCGCGGAATTTATTTTGTTTTATTGAAATTGTTGTTTCGGAATACTTTTTAATAAAATTCAAGAAAATATTTTGCAATAATTTCGAAGAGATTTATACGGAAATTTGAAGAAATAAAAACTTGAAACGTGAAAAAGTCGAACCAAATAGTTTTCGTTTTTATCGCATGCTGAATTAGCTTTCATTAGTGGATCTAGCTACTCAATTGGAAAACTGATGTTACTGTGTCCATTGAATTATTTATGCTCATCAGTTCTTGATGATTTTCATTCGATGATTTGTATTTCGAGCCATGCCAGCATGAATACATTTAAATGCAAGCGAGAAATGGGATCACTTGATCCATTTACGTAACACAAAACATAGACGTCAATCTGATCGAACGGTTTGCCCACGTGCCAGTTTGGATTCATCGGTTTTCGTTCCCACCCCGTTACAGTACTTTTTCTTTTTGTTTCAACATTTAGGGCTTTTGATATTGAAAAAAAGGAATCGATCGTTACCATAGTGAGCGGCTTCTTAAAAAATGTTCTTCCAGTTTGAAAGCATCAAGAGTCACGTCAAGAGTTTGAAAAACGAGTTTTCTTGAGAAGAAAAATTTTAATAAGCGAGTAAAGCAAGTCCGGTTTCTTAAATATTTTTTAATGAAACAATAGTGCAATTGTGACTGAATTATTTTTTGTTCGCTTGAGAAATTTATCTTCAATGTTTTCGGGCGTCACTTATAATGTGAACTTTGGTCACGTGCTGTTTCAGAAAAGCTTGAAGGTAAAGTTATTCTTCATTCTTTTGTTATAACTCGGAGTCAAAAGAACGGCATTGGTCAAGTGCTTTAACCAACATTTTTTACTGAAGAGTAGGAAGGCCAAGGTAATCATTTGTATTTTATGAAAAAATACTAATTAAGCTCGTTAAAAAATCGAATTTAAATGTATTTTCGAAACTTTGAAGTGCGGCTTGAAAAAGAATCGTCTCGTGAAAGTTTCGAATTATTGTTTGATCGTTTATTATTTTTTATTAATCTCCACGATATCCTTCTCGTTACAAAATATCGATTGAATGTTTCTTCGGTTATATATTCAAATTATCGTTTGAGGCCAATTTTCCTTAATAATCAACACAGTGACATTCACATGCACGGCCGAATTTTCGAGCGATTGCATAGTCGAAAGTAAGGAAAGCAATCTTTTCTAGTCCTTTTAGTTCAGGTCTAATAAGCACACAAATTTAATGGAGCAATATTCAAGGACTTTCGGCCTCGCTCGGTTCGCTAAATTTTAATCTCCTGTTCACCGTTGCAGAGCTTTCATTTTCAATGCAGCGTATATCAATAATGAATATATCAGAAGCTCGCTACGTACGCGTCCCTGAAATATTACTACGTATGAGTAAAAATCCGTTTCATCGCACTGCTGACATCTTAATGATTCAAAGTTTTCAGACGTCCGATCGGCTTACGAAAAAGTATCAATTTTTTTACAAAACAATTATTATGGAAATGACTAAAACCATGAAAAAGTTTAGATCTTTGAAAATGAAATATCTTTTAGTGATAACGTCGAGGGTTGAATATTGATTTTATTTTAATTCAGATTTTTCAGGCCTCAAGATATTCATTTATCGAAATAATAAATACATTTGGGTGTGAAAAAAAATTACGTTAATGACATAATGCATTGAAAGAAACTAAAAAGCATGGTAGGTTGAATTTCAATTATTATTTCTTCTCATCCAAATATTATTGTCAATATTATGGACTTTTGATTCATTCTGATAAAGTTATATTTTCGCTAATTATATCTCATCGTTCATGTATTACCCACGACTTTTTGACACGCTCGATCAATTACGAATTAATTAAGTATCGAAAGAAAAATGATAACGAATAATGTGACGTTATTTTCTGGACCGAGCTATAATAAAATGTGACTTGATTTAACGAGGCAGTAATTAAGTGTGAATAATGCATTTTTTTTACAATATTATCGATATTATTTTTATCTGGAAATACCGAACAACCATGTCGAAAAATTGTAGAAAGTACGTAACAGAATTTCGCCATTCCGGTAGGCAGTGATGGTTGTTATGAGGTCGAGCTAGTTATCGTACGTAGAAAGGTGCTTCAAATGTGTAGAAAATTTTATTACAGAGAATCCGAGACGAGTTTAGGAAACCGTGTTTATTCTTTGAGTTATTAATTTTGTTATTTTCCCGCGTGCGCCTTGACTTCCTTTGTGTCTACTGCCGGGGTTCCTTTGTCGTCCTTCATGAATATATAGCACCGTCAGTTTATATGTGCATACAGTATGTACATATGCGTATGTGCATGATGGCAGATCCTGTAGTCGTCCTTTAATAATACGGCTCCTTCCTCTGCTGCAACGAGCTCTCTTGGATAAGGTTCGACCTCTACCCCTCTCGCTCTCTCTCTCTCTCTCTCTTTCTCTCTCTCTCTCGCTTTGTCGGTTCCCTATTATTCATCACGTAACTCACGTATGTACCCACTCTCCTCACGAATCTATGACGAGTATTTCATTAGACGCTCTTGAAAACGTCTCGTGCAAATCGCGGATAGTTCGTGCTAACTAAAATCTCATGGTTATTGCTTTTATTGTATTTTTTTTTTTGTAGTACGCGATTATCCAATTAATTATTGTTGAATATGTAGATTGAGAAAAATCCAACGATTGATGATGATACTGTTTACAAAAAATCTTGTTTGATCGATTTTCCTATAATTCGTCGCCAATTTCGTCTTAAAAGAATGGCTTGCACGACCAAGTGATCGACTGGTAACTGGTTTCGATCGATGTTAGTTTTTTTAAGTACACAATTCTATTTAGAGGTGAAAATTCAGAGTCCTTGGGCTGGTAATTCGATACTAGGTCGTGCAAAAAATGAAATAAACGTATCGGAATAAATATCAGGCTATTTTTTCACCCTTCAATGAAATATCTGAAAGCATTACAATAAATTAAATGACTCAGCATAGAGACTGGTTTAGTGAGAAAGAATATAAAGAAGGATTTGTGGATTTAACATTTTTTAAAGTTTATATTCAACATGAGTTTTATTTAAATATCGTCTGTATATAAAATCAATATAAAGCTATGTTTTAAGCCTGACCCCAATGTAGAATGGATATGAGCAAGAATAGAATTGGCCGAAAGGGAGTTTGCATTGGAGCTGAGAAATTGTTCCGCCCTCATGTTTATTCGAGAAGACTGCATTTCCGGGGAGTCATGGTGAGAGTCGCGGCGGTGTAAGGACGCCCGGAATATAAAGTTCACGCTACTTTCGCCATCTAGATATTTTTTTTCAACTTTTATTTTGCTTTTTATACGACTACTTTTTTCAACGGTCATCTTTTTACACTACTTTTTTGGGATATATTCTTGCTTCTTCTTTGGTTCTTGCCGATATATAGGAAAAAGTGTGCGAATAGAAAGGCGGGAAAACCGGCTTACAGACGGCTTGTTGTACTTCGGGACTCTTATTTCGCTTCTCTTAGTCCGGATAAACCATCTTCCGGTAGCCCACAGCCAGACCATTGTCTCTGTCTCTTTTTATTCGGTCACACAACCATTGTTATTCTCGAGTGGCTTTGCTCTAAGCTACTCGTTCCTTTTGAGCTTTTCCTTTTCCTCTTTTCTTTATAATGCTGGGCCGACGTACTTGAACTAGTGAAAAACATCTAAATTACTACACTTTCTGACACCTCTTGAAATTTTATTAATCCTGTCCTTCGTGAATTATTAAGGTTATGAAAAAGCATCAACAGTAAATATATCGTCCTCGACGTTTCGTTGACGTAATAAATTTAATTCAAAAAAACACTGAAATTATTTATTATTTTGTCGACATTAAACCGGGGATTCATCAACCGCTTAACCGTGGCTTTCGTCCGAAAAGGGAATGAGAAAGCACATCGGTTTAAAATATTCAAGAAATAGAATTGTGGAAGTAACATGTGAAAATAATTTGCCAGAACGAAACTCCCCTGGTTGGCTAGGAATTAGGGTATTTTTTCGGAAAAAGGGACGAAAATCTTGTGTAAATACAAGTGGAAACTTCTTCAAAATTAAAGTAATCTATCGGTCTCGCAGTCTGCAAAAAAATCAACACGTTGTGAACGCTCAACGCAATTCGATGGAAAATAAACTTTTTTATTTAACGAGACGTACATGTTCAAAAATGCAAATTCATGATTTTGTACTTCAAACGAGAGCGAAACGAATCCGTAAAGGATTAGTTCAGGCATTTTGAGGTACGCGATGAAATTGCGCACAACTCAATATTAATTGCAGCCTAAGAACTATTACATGGTTTTTTTTACAGAATTTTACAGGCGCAGCCAAGCTGGAGAGTTTCTTTGATCAAATAGCTTTTGATTATGGTGGAGCACTAGATTTAAGTGTACCTAGTGTAAATTTGTTTTAACTTCAAATGAAGTCTTGCATAAAATTGTGTGGAGCTTTTTCCAGCGTTAGAACATTCATTAAATAGTGTATTATTTTTTCATGACCTTTTGAATATGAAACATTCGTAGTAATTGTAAATATAAATGTTTCATTGAAAGTTTGCTTGGGGAAGAATCTCATATTTAATTGAGTTTATATTTGAGAGTAAGTAAAGAAAGCAAGTCGCCACGATGGTTGAAGTTGAAGGGAAAGAATTGATGCTGCATGCGTTATTCCCACGATTCCGTCAGTATAAATGTAAGTGAACGGCTTTGAAGCGCGGGTTACTCCCGATGGTTGTCGTGAGGCTCGTATAAATTTATTATGTTCTTATGCGAGTGGATATACGAATGTGTCGCGTATGTAATTTCTCTCGATCTTTACACTTACGAGGTGCCCAAACAATTTTTTTTTTTTAATGGATTTCTGCACCAAAAGCTTACGTTGCCGATGAGAGATTATAAAAAAAGAAAAATGATCGAAGCCGCAACGACCGAATAAATATTAGTGAAAATAGAGCGATTCTGAATCTTGTTCGAAGTCATACGAACATCGAAGCTTTTACTTCATTACCATATTAAATTTTGAATAATAATGTTCCCACAGATTGGAGTATTTGCATTCTAAAATCGGGCTTCGAATTGGGACGAAAAGTGTGGTTTATAATTTATACATTGACGACACGTATTTTCAAAATGACGTTAATTTCTTCGAACCTTCATTGGATGATCTTAATTACTTCGAAATGCTAATGTTTTTCCGGAATCTCAAGGCGTCAAGGAAAAAAGCACTTTTCAATAATTCGAATAATCACGTAATTAAATCCATCATTCGCAATTATGAAAGAGACGATGATGCTTTATTTTTTTTTTCCATTTCTTATTTTTTCAAAATTACCAGAGAATAAAATTGCAGCGTAGTTCCTCGGCTTAATTGAGGTTCGTTCAGCGTGCAAATATTTCTGGGAAAATTGATATCTTCCAGCAGTATTTGATAATTATGAAGAAGAGAAAAAAATATGTCCTCGAGGTCGAAGGACCGTGAGGACGAAAATTGTATGAAAATAGAAGCGCGAGACTGGAGCGCTAGTATTCTAGACTCGTTCGTCGGTAACGAACGTAACATCGTCCGAGACGCACGTCACGATCACAAAAATACAAGTTTTTTTTTATTATTCTTCTTTTACGTGTATATTAACGAAATTCTCAAAGTGGTAAAAATACGTGTGGACTTTAGGTCAAATTCTTAGTTCAACGAAAAATTGAAGTGCACTTCCTGGTAAATATGTAGTTTCTCAAAACTTCATTGTTTAATGAAATAATCGTTTTGTTAGCACGGAAAGACTCTTAAGTCTATTAAAGTTTATTGATATATTGATTATATCGGATGCATTGCAGTTCCATATTTCACGAGGCGATGCATAATGCATTATTAAATAATTAATTCCTCAAAATATATCGGGCGCCTTCCAGTAAAGAGTAACTACATTTGGTTGGTGCAAATATATATTTAGTTATTCATATATATTTCGTTCCTTTATTATCATTAATAAATCTTTACAGAACATGAATTCATTTCATGTCATCATTTAAAAGCAAACGTTTAGATCTCACGACTGTGCTATGAAAAATTAACAATCTCTTGTATGGTAAATTAGTTCGATACAAATGAGGTCAAATTATTAGAGTACTTCGTTAAAGATTTCCTTGAAAATACGTTCAATAGAGTGTTTATTAAAAGATATTCTTGCGAGTACTTTGAATACAGTAAAGTCGACATTGGCTGGATTTATAGAAAAAAAAAAAAAATGTGTGAACTCTTTGTAATGAATTTAAATTTAATTGAATTTGAGTTTTCAATACCCAGGAAAGCGAGGAGTCGAATTGAAACCGGATCTCAAAGTAAATGGAAAGCCCACTATCAACCATATTCCAAAATTATCCGCGAAACTCCGTATATATGGGGGAAATGAAAATATTGCAACGCATAAATACATTACATTGCAGCATAAAAAACTCGGATGTAGCAGCGGTGGTTTGCATAACAGTTTCACTACTTTTGCTTTATTTTTCTTCATGGTATTTTCGCTCACGAGAACACTCTCGCGGCCCTCGACGACGTAAAATATTTATCCTTCACGTAGGAACTAGTGGCGCTGAGCTGAAAAGGGTTTTTACTACTTTACTCACAGAATTTTCGCGGATCTACGCTCCGCCATGTCGATTTATCTTTTTGTCTTCATTTCCGTCTAATCACGTGAGCCCTGCTTAATGGGGATTTGGTGTCACGCTATTTTTTTTTTCCACTCCAGTTTACCTTGTGGCTTTTTTTCAGTACGATTTTTTATTCCGTCTCATTTAAAAACAATTAGTCCATCTAGTTTGCTGATATCACGAATTATCCCAAATTACAAGGTATCCCAGGATTTTATCGGAAGTTTTAATCAAATTAACGTCCCTGGCGTCAAAACTCGCATCAAAATTATTAATCAATCGAGAGTCGTTCGGCTCGCCACTTTGCTTTCAAGAGAAAAAAAAAACAAAGTTTTCTCTACATTTTGTTTAATAGAAAAATCGTTAGTATTCAAAACCACCGAAAATATCACACGGTATTGACAGATCAATGCAATATTGGAAATCCTTGATAGAAGGTGTTTTTCAAAAAATAAAATATTTTGAAAAATGAGTTGGAGGATTTCTATCAATCATCAATTCGGAATATAGATGCTCCTTGTTTTTTCACGAATCGGGAAAAAGCTGTTACCTCAATTAATCGATTTTTCATTTATTTTTATCGATTATATGATATTTTTCGAGAAGTAGAATTAACCTTCGTTATATTGAGAGCAAAAAAAGGAAAACATCGAGCTGGAAACTCTAATTGCAAGAAACATATCACTATCCCAGTTGAAGTATCGTTAGCTATTTGTAGTAATGTATCATCAGAATGCTCAGCGACCTACATTCACAATGCCCAGAGAAAATCTTTGGATCTGCGAGCAAAATTAATGCACTTGACACAAAGTTGTTACGATTGAACAATTGAGCTGCGTTATTGAAATAGACGAAATAAAATTATTTCCATATCATCGAATTTCCGACTTTATATTTCAGGCGTATCTGGTATTGAAATATTTGCAATCGATGAATTTATAATTATGTGCCTCCGTATGGATATAAATATATGCTTGCCCCACTAATTATCGTTCCCGGATTCACGTCTAGTTCCCTCGGGCCAGAGGGATATTAAATTATCAATAATTTAAGAGAATTTTCCATATTTTCCATCATAATATATCTGCCACGAATGCGAAATAGAAATTTAGACATATTATTATCCAAAATTTAGGAAACCCATTTCAAGGAACCGTCGAGTAGAAACTTAAAAAACACCTTGATCTGTTTTTTTATGGAAGCCACGAATCATTGTATTCTCAAAAACTTATTAATTCCAAAATCAGTTGAACTCGCTATGTCCTCGATTTTGATGGAGCTTGATCGAGGAAATGATTTGAATAAAAACTATTAGCTCGATTTTTTACTCTGATCTCCCGAACACAAATGAGTTCTTATTATCGAATAACTTAAAAAATATTACGCCACAATATATCCACATAAAGTTTGTGTCTGTCATCAACGAGTTTGTTTTTCGAGTAGAAATGCTTCTGACACATCAGAATAAATCCTGAGCAGTTCTCTTATTCAACGATTGAAAATTTTGGAATTTTTCAGGGCGTTTCAAAATCGTCATGTAAGGATTGATTTATTTTTTATTTTTTGGGAATGTAACTGGCAGTGGTAATACAGAAAAACTGGTACAGCAGGGAAGGTTTGGGTGTTGGTTCGGTATAAAAGGCAAGGGGCGGAAGGAAGAGTGGAAAAAGTGAAGGAAAAAAAGGGTTTGCGAACCCGCAGTTTCGCTCGAGTGAGTTTGGACAAAAAGATGAAGGGATTTTCTGTACGGCAACTCGAGAAGTTTGGGGCTTTATCGTCGATACCGCAAAATCGATCGTGTGATTCATTGGTACGAAAGCCCTCCGGGCATCAAATATTATATGCTGACCTATGCAGCTGTGCATCTTCCTATTTTACTTGAGCTCTATATTCATCTGGCGATCCAGGCTAGAACGGATTTGTGGAAGAAAGAAAAAAAAAACAGAAAAAAAAACGATCGACAAATTTTCGATACCGGACTTTGTTCACGATTTATAATCCGAATAAATTATCGTTCATGTCCACGATACTAGACCGTGTCAGAGCCAAAAAATAGGACCTTATTTAAATCCTAACACAACCTAAATTACCTTCGACCAAAATATATCATGCAATGATAAACCATACAAAAGATACCCCACGTCAAAAATATCCCATGAACAAAATAACCTAAACAAAAAAACCCACGATTACAACAAAAGATCCAAAATCATCTCAGTTCATATTAAATTTGAATCACGTTAGGTTTAAATAGTATTTTCTACTATTCACGCTTGAGATGATTCAAGTCTGAGGAGGTTAAAACCGTTTTGCACATGAGAATATTATTCAAACCTGATGTGGTTCAAATCTAAGGTAATCAAAGTCGCAGGTGGTTTATTCCCCGAGGAGGTTAAAACAGTTTTGCACCTGGAAATACTATTTTCAAGAGGTCATTTTGCCGTCATCCGCCAATCCGTGTCGACACTTTTGTTGATTCAATATATTTGGAATAAAAAATGTTGCCTGTTACGGTGAATATGATAATATTGATAATTGGCCAAATTAATATGTTGTGACGAGAAAAATATAAACGAGATACTAACTAAAAAGAAAAGAAAATGATACAAACGTCTGTTGAATTATTAAAAAGGAGTCGTGGATTGTCGTAATGTAGTAGAAGTCTGGATAAAAAAAAAAAGCTTCGGTGCAACGCGACGATGATATGATATATGTATATATTTATGTTATACTCGAGCGAAAGTAAGGGGGTGTAAGGGGTAGAGTTGTTTCCTTTCATCTTATTAATGGAGGTACTTGGCCATGTACATCGCGTGTAGAAAGTCTCGAAAAATTTTCTTCCTCCCTTGTGTATAAGCCACTCGAGCTTTTTGTGCCTTTCTCATTCTCTTTCTCTCCTCATCTCCACCAAACCCTTTGTTCTCCGTCGAAAAACACTTCACTACAACGCTGCTTTCAGCGTCGCCGAATGAAATTTATCACGCTCGATACATAGCCACCGAGAGCTCTTTATTTTTCAGTTTCTAGAAAGAATTTTAAAAATTCATGTTATTTAATTAAACCACATTTATCCACGGGCTCTAAAAGCAGCCATCGATTTTTAAACAGGATACGCGTTTTCTTTGTTTCCTTACAGATTCTCCTGTGTACTTCTTACTGCTTCTAACGAAAAAAAAAAAACAGAAAAAAAAACAATTTATTCTCTTTCTCTTCCCAACTACGTAAACTTGCCATTCGAGAACAATATTAACTACCCTCTTTGTAAGCACTCTCCAATCCTTCCAGGATTTTCTGTATCCTCGATTATCTTCTCGGCACACACAAACAACCAGTAGATTTCGAAACAAAACAGTCTTTCCATTATTTTTTGCTCGCGTTTCCAGTGGCTCCACGATTGCCCATCGGGTAACATTTTCGAAAGCTTTGTTCTCTGATGATGTGTATTTTTTTCTTAACAGAATCGTTTTATTTCGCGGATTGAAATACAACTCAAGAATTCTTTATGACGATAATATAGCCATGAAAATTGATTTTACAGTTTGAATATTTTTTCTTCAACGATCAAGCTTCGTAGATTTTTGTCCAGCATTCTGGCTCGGAACGTATAATAAAAAAAGTCGCTTTTGTCGCGTGGCTGCTGAGATATGCACGCGAAGTTCGTTTGGGGCACTACGATATAAATGAGGTGTGGTTACCTGGACGGAATGTTTTTTTTCTTCTGTTTTTTTTTTTTTCATTTTTATATGACTGTGCGTGTGGATCGTAATCCTTGGAAAAATTTCATTGGCCACGACAACTGTTCGAGCCCCGTGACAATGGCGGCTTTCATTGATCACGTGTTTCTGAAGGTGCCAAGCCATTGAAACAATAATCACGATTATTCGTGTGTAAATTGCTTATATAATTCATTCGAAATAGTAGTCTCGCTACAGTCGAGTTGAAAAATTAACTTTGTCGTTAATTTTTGAAAACTTGTCAACAACGTGCTCCATAATCTGACAGTTTAATTATTTTATGTTATAAGAATGTAAATATACGTATAAACTTTGAGGAAAAACATCTTTTATCAAGTATAGATCGAGGTTTATTTCAGGAGCAATCACTTTTGTCGTATTTAATATTCAGAGTTTGTAATTTCTTATTTCTGAACAAAAACTCCTGATTTCTCTAGACAAACTTTGCAATATGTTGCTCCGTACTTGATAAAAAAAATGGAAACATCTGTTGAAAAGTTTCGATGTTATTCAGTGAAATGCAGTTTTTTTTTTTTCACTCATCCCCTTAAGAACACGTGCAAAACTTTGCAATCTTCGATTACAAATTGCTCGAGCACGGGTCGGTGAATCCTTTTGATATTTTGAACAGTTTTTTGAGTGTTCTGAATGTGTTCTCGACTTTATTCAAAATTCTGTAGTCGAAAGCTGTGACCACTTTGTTAATCTCTCAGATTTTTATACAAGCATTTTATTGACAGTTCGTTATTGTACGGAGTTTTATTTTTGGTTGGCGAGTTTTCGAGTTATGTTACCAGCTTTAATCGTTAAATAAGGGTGAAGGAGATAAGGGGAAACGAATTGAAAGCTTAAGGGATTGTTAAGCAAAGCGAGAGCATGGCTGACCGAGGACGCTACTGCAAGTACAAGTATCTATAGTTTTAATGGTAAAGGAGCTTTGTACATGAAAAAAGATACAAAGAGAGAGAGAGAGAGAGAGAGAGAGGGAGAGAGAGCGAGAATGAGAGAAACAGACAAACAGAAAAAGGAGAGTGAGAGGGATCGCGTTCTTGCGGATCCGAGACGCGGAGGAGAGCTTTTGCGCCACTCACTGGAGGAGCTGAGCGTCACGAGAGTTGCGCGGTGCTGCGGTTCCGTCCTCCTGTTCAACACACACACAGTACGTAACGTGCCGGCATCCCGCGCGTTCTGCCGTGATCAGAACGGAAAAAGCACCCGCAGTGTCTGGTCGAATAGAACTTTTGATCAAGTTTGTAATTGATCATAAAAGTAAATATAATTTGAATAAAAATGTTGAAGACAATATTTCGATACGAAAGACAATGAAAAATGTAGTTTAATTATCTTTTGTTCAATTATTAAAGCAATGGACCATTGAAACGAAAAGCTCTTGCTGAATGCGATCGAATCAATCAACAAATTCAAGAAAAAATTGTTGTGACAAGTGCCATTTCCCATATAAATTGATGTGAGAAATCACGGTGCTGAAAAGTTGCCCGAAGCGGATACTCGAGTCTCGGGGATTCGCGGAAGCTCCTCGAGAAATGACTTGCACGTTCGACCAGTAAGAAAAAAAAAACATGCTCGTTGGAATTTGTTCCCGTTTCTTATATACACGAGTGACAGTTTGAGGAAGGAAGTAGAAAGAGTCAGGTCGAGTGGATAGTGTCCGGGATAAAGTCGCGAGAAGAAAGGACGAACATCAGTGCTATAGATATATTTTATGGACTGTTTGTCCCGGAGGTGGACGAAAGTTTTAGAGACTTTTATCCTTTGCTTTTTGCGAGTGTGTGGGTGTATGTGTTCTTGTGAATATGGATGGTGAACGTGAACGACCCACGAGGACGTAAAAATCGTCAGCTTCTCCAGATCAAACTTAAGCTTCTTCTTCCGACGTATTCTAAAGGCGGGAAAAATTGGATTGAATTTTTTAAGCTCCTAGTTACAGCGAATCATCATCGCATTTTGTATAATGAACAGTTTAATTCGTTGGCTTCGATTCTCATCATTTTGTTTTCGCTAAACTCTGTTTGTGCATTAGTGAAAAGTAAAAGTTCAAATCAATTTTATTGAACGTATGATTCATATTAACCAGTGGCTTAAACAGTCAAAAAATGATTTTGAACATTACGACTCATGGTGAACATTGTAACTGCAGACTTTTGTCCAAATCAGTCAGCAGTCTTTACGTAAGTACGATACGTTTTAGTTTATTTTGCTTTGGGAATCCTTAGGAAAAATCGATTTTTCGAAAACAGCATTCTTCATCGTGATTATTTGGAAGATATTATTAATGATCATTTGGAAATTATTATCGAGGGATTATTGCAAAGTTTGTTCGTCAATTTGTTGGTGATATTTATTCACAAATTACATCTTGGGGTCACTTTACAGTTCAAAGTATTTCGGAAACCTCAATTTGTGCTTTTTTCTTCTTATTTCTCTCTCGTACCATCGATCAATCACCTTCGAATGAAAAGAAAAAAATGTTACGATTTGTCTTCTGATCAAAAGTCTTTGATAAATCAACGATTAGGTTCGTTCTGTGAGATTGGCCACTCAATCAAAAGTCTTGAATTTTGACTTGTCTTTCAAAGTGGCTTTTTTGACGATTTTGGAATTCTTCATTTCCAACATATTCCTTGAATGGAAGTAAAAACCGAGGAACAATATGAGAAAATTGAACTTAAATACTGTAGTACCGGAAGATTGGTTCGAAAGAAAAAAAATCTATGCTTTTGTTCACGATTAATAAGTTCGACGGAATCTGAAAGCGAAATGAGTTCCCACAGTTTGATGAGTGAAAATTGTTTGCCTTCGCGGAAATTCTTTAGAAACTTGAAATAAAGCGATGTTTTTCTTGGTGAACCGAACTGGTCCAGCCCAAATTCCTGTCTTGGCTTCGAACTTTGTCGAGCTTTTTATCTTCGGTCGGGAAATTGAGCAGGAATTGAAAAAAAATGTAATTAAGAACTTGTGAAAATAGAGACTTTCTTCATCAACGCGGGAATTCCACTGAAAAAACATGATTTTTTTTCTTTCAGTATCGAAATATCATTTGCAACAGAGTTACTTATTATTTCATCGATTTTTCCGCTGGTTCGTCGACACTTGGAAACCATAAAATCTCGAGATGCAATCGTTAGAAAAAACTCTACGTATTCGCTCGTTTGTGTTTATTATTCGAGCCTTCATTATCACTAATTAATTAGTACGTTCTCGCGGTTCACTAACTCTTTCCCTTTTTCTCACTCAAGGCTACACGTATAAATATATTAATATAATAATATAGTTTAATATGTCGTGAAAATCAGGTGAGCATTCGTAACAATCAAGACTGTGAAATTGCGACGTTGGTTCATCGAGTTTAACGCTTGGTTAAATGACTAATTAATTCGCTTTTTATTGTTTTATAAACTTTCCGGACTCGTTAAAAATCATTATAATTATTCGATAGAAGTTAACAAAAACATTAATTCACTGTAGTGGAAAAATTCATTACTGGAAGATCGTGATCGTCAAAGTAGAATGTGAGCTGAACGATAATTTATGTTTACAGTTGACAACCCAATAGATTAAAACCCTATAATTTTTCTCATTTGTTTATTTGTATCGTTAAGTTATGGGCCAAGGTTCAAACAAAAAAAAAAAAGACTGAGAAAAAAATCGCAGTATTCGAAACAATATTCGCAATTTCTTCGCAGACAATCTTGAATCTTTTGGAATACTTTCTTTTTTTTCTGATTTATTGAAAAGTGTAGAAGTACATTGGACCTCCACATCGTAGGCAGAACTTTCGCAACGGGATTTATCCCTGAAATTGTTGCTTCAATTTTCTTATCCAATTGCCAAATAACGACAAATTAATTATAATTACATTTTCATTGATTCATTCAATTTGGAGGGATACGTTTCATGATTACATCGAAAATTAACTACCCACTATAATGAGCCTGGTACATGTAATGAATCACGTTACATATTGACCTATTATAGGCTGATATAATTATTCATTATTTGTACATATTATAGTCGATGTTATTGATGCTGAAGCTTTAGAATCGATACATTTCCAACTGGAGCATAGGGGCTTAGATTTTCTATGAAAATGCAATATCAATGTATTCGAGAGAGCGCAATTGAATGGAAACATTTGACACATCGTCTGTTCACAAAAATGTGCTTTTTTGACATGTTTACTTCTCTATTTCGGGACGACAAAATTAGGCCACATAATGTCTCATTATTCGTGAGTATCGAGGGTGGAATAATGATGGATTTTTTAATTGCTTGCTTACGGATGCCGATTATTTGAATCGGAAGAAGATTTTCATTGGTATACAAATTTGAACAATCGAGGTTGACATGCGTAATTAAAATGTCAATTTTTCAAGTTGATAATTGAATGTGAAACCAATTCCGGTCGTGATGACTCTTGGTTTAATTTAGAATCAATGTATTTTTGAAGTAATTGCTCAAAATGAACACGAACAAAGTTCGGAAACAGGCGATTATTTGTTTCGATGTATCGACGGGATCGAATCGACATCGTTATCTCTTAGTCAAGGTTCTCGAGTATCCGATGAATAATTGCAAAGCAATTTTTTTAATTATATATAGTTTATGATAAATTTATACCGACGACTCAATGAGAAGCGCAGTCTCGTCATTTTTACCTGTGCACAAAATAATACATAGAAATTACGGAATACGTCGTTATGGAGTGTTACATGCAACGAATGGAAAAGACGTAGTCGTCGCGTACATAGAACGTTATAAATAACGAGAAAACTTAACGAACGTGTAAGTTATGTGATCATAAGTTTCACAGGTCTGCAGTCTAAGGCAAAGCTTTCTTAAACTACTAGTCGGAAAAAGTAAAAGCCTTTCCGTCGAGACTTATAGCACGTGTATATGGACTGCAATCTATTTTGTGCTTTCGTGCTTCTCTTTGTCTGTTTCTGTATTTGCTCAGCCATAAAATGAGTCAAACAAGCACCAAACGATCGATTTTCCTTTTGATGTAACTTTGCGATACAATTCTTTGAACGAGACTACTACCTTGACAAATAAATAAACAGTATCCTGGGGTCTTAATCTTTATTAAGAATTCCGCGTTAACTACAAATTTTAATCAATTAATCACCGCGAAAATCAATTGATAACGAATAATGATAAAACTTGATAGAAATTTGTCAGGTTCATGATTAGTACAAAAATGAAAGAAAAAATATCAATGGTATGAGTGAATTGAAAGAATTTTGATCCAATGAAGTACGTGAGATTTTTTACTACTAAGAACTGATTGAAACCACAATATTTATGAACATTATTTCGTTTTTGTAAACACATCGTAAAAAGCGATGCTTTAGCTTTTTCTTTCCTACACTCGTACACACCGAAGGAACAGTGTTCTTGGGTGATTTTATCCAAAGGTGGAGAATATACGAGAAGATTTGACAGTGTGGGGGTATGGGATGAGAAACAGGAAATAAAACAGCAACATGACAGGATTATTGAAACGACTTTCGATAGGATGTAGCGCTGCATTGGGGCTCAAACGTGGTTGGAATTCTGATGTTGCCGTTGCTCCAGGTGGTGTTAGCGGTGTTTTTACGAAAGAATCGATATGAGCCAAGGAAAATAGCGGTGCTGGAAAATCCTTCAATTTCTTTATACTTTACGAGAGTGGTCAAAGAATGAAATTCTTTTGCAATTAGTCTCATTCACTGAAATCTAACGAATTTTCTATCGAGCAGTTTTTCGAACAAAGAAACACGCAAATAAATGTTGGATTTTAATTAAGATTGAAATGAAATGCAAACAAATATGAAAATCGTATTCCAAATGAATGAAATTTTCTCATTAACAGAAGTTGATTAAACCGTGACAGGAATAACGTTATTGGATTCTTCAATCAAAACTCATAAATTTATCAAACAAAATTCTCTGTGCAGTCGGTGCAAATATTAATAAGAGGGAATGGATACTTTTGTGAAGTTTCATAAGTGCTGAAGTTGCTTTGGTAAAATGCTGTTGGTTCCAAAGAATAAAAAAATCAAAATACATATTCAACATCAAAGATTACATGTTGAAATTATTTGCAAACGCAGATTGAAGTCATAAAAAAATATAAATATCGATCTCGCTATGAAGTGTATGAGCTTTACCATGAAGCAAATAATAAATGTATGAGGAAAAAAAAAATTCGGTGAATTCGTTTGACAAAATAAATAAGTGGAGGTAAAGTAAATTTTAGGAATCTGTTTGATAAAATAAATAGAAAGAGGCTTCGGTTGCGGGCTGCTAATACGGTATACGAGAGAGTTGCGAATTGAGAGAAACATCGGGTAGAATTTTCGTCTTGGTGTGTGGTAAACTGGAGAAGCCGAATGTGCAACCCCATTACACAGGGCATGTGCAACATCGAAATACTTCGGTGTGTGGCTCGGTGCCCACGCTCATCAGGCGAACTTGTTTGCCTGCCTTTCTGACTCGTAACCGTAAATGCAAACATAAACGTTGTCGTCGTAACGACGTAACTACTAGGCATGGTACTATGAGATAAATATATCTATATATATTATCAAATTTACGAGTAACAGACGTACCCAAATTTAGGTTTGAATAAAAAAGGCAAAACTATAATAGCAAATGAAATGGAAAGGCAAAATTAATGGGTTGTATAATATGCATCTGTATTTTGGTGTTGACTATCTTTTTACAACCTTTTTTTTTTTATACAGCCTGTTACCAACATTGTATTCAAGACGTAGAGCAAATTTTGATCTCGAGTTTGTGAAAAAAAATGCACCGCATTCAAAAAATGATAAAATTATAAAAACTTTGCTAAGAGTTGCCAAAAATAGTGTCAATTTCGATCATTTTTTATTGTTTTTCGAAAAAAACTATAGATAATTGTTGGCAAATCCGCTGTACCAAATTTCAGTAAAATCAGTGATTTAGTTTTTCCAATATAATTGTAAAAAACACCATTTTGAATAAAACGATTATCACAATTTTTCAATAATGGATAAAGTGTGACATTTTGAAATAACCGAATTTTTGAAAGCTCGAATTTTTTGACCTTCCAAGGTGAATATGTAAGTCGTTTAGATGATCGTCAGAGAAAAGATAATTGTTCGCATTATCGTTGTAATGAAAAAAGCTGTTTTACTTATGCCAACTGATACGACGAGATGAATACTTTTATAATATCGTTAAAGATTTCTATATTACAGTTAGACACCGCAGGCTGTTGCTAATGGTAATAATACTAGGTCCATTTACTTTATCAGCAAGTATTCGTAAAATTTCACGTTTCTCGCCTTCGTGTAGTTTCCCTGCAGTTTTTAGGCATATGCACACCGGAGGGTTAAACGTTGTCGCGCCCAACCAGCGGAGTCTCGCGACTCACTGGTACGAGTTATTGCTCACTTCCCTTGGATTACCCTCATTTCAGCTGAATACAAGTTGAGCTCGTGCAAACTGCTGCAATTCCAGCTTTCAGTTCTTATCAATTTTATACTTTATGCTTCAACAATGTGTCTTAAAAGATATAAATCGCAGTGTAAGTTTAGGGCTTAGTGAAATATTGATCTGTTGATTTATTTGAAAATATAATGTCCATTTTCAGATCAGCAGTTGAGAAAAAAAAAAATTATGCAATTTAAGTGCATGTTTTGTTGGTTCTGTGTCACCAAATCGTTTGTTTTTCATTGTGTGACCGTGAGAACGAAATTTTTTGAAGATTTTGTTTATATATTAATTCTACACGTTGAACGGAAACTCGAGTAGACTTAAAGTTCGTAAAGTCTCTGGGGCTTATTTTTCACGCCATTTTCTAAAGTAGATATGCATGCGCCAAAATCCGAATTCGCTATATCTTAACACCCGCAACGTTTCACTCTCATTCTCGTACTATATGTACGGTACTCTTTACGATTTAAAAGAAATAAAGCAAGACTCCCAACGGTGAAACGTTCGGAGATCTTGCAAAGTGCGGTTTCGTGTCGAAAGACGGCCAAGGCATTCCCCACCCTTTCCGTTTGCCTAAGTTATTATATATATATATATATATATATATATATATGTTTTGAAAACTTTGTGGCTTCCGTTCTTGACTTCTTTGCAAACGTTACCACCGCATTTTCGATGGTACGAAAGGTAATAATTTTGGCATGCATTCTTTTCGAATACATGGAACTTCCGCGTTTATGATTCCTTTTTAACCATAAAGCACGTGCTTCGTTTTTACCGAACGTACAATTGAATAAAAAGTTGAATTGATTAATTTTTTTCACTTGTTTTGGATTTATCAATTGTTTCTTCATTCGTATTCACTTCCATTACCTCATCCATGAATAACGGATGGTAAACTCTTGTTCACTCTGATCAAAGTCTTGGATAAATACTTCGTACGATAAAGTATTATTTATAGTCATGACCCACATTTTTGAACCTTATGTTGAACCCGCGGATACCTTAGATGAAATCCTTAATTGTACATCGACCAAGCTGATGCGTTAAATTCTGCTCCATTAAGTTTGCCTCGTCGGATAAAAATCTAGTCAAAAAAAATCGGAGAGTTGAACGTCCAACGAAGTCGTTAATGTTTAGAAACAGATTGACTAAGTTTTTTCACGAATCTGATAACATCATTTTACCTCAATATTCAGAAAATGAAGTAACAACATTGCAAAATGACATATTTAAATAATTGTTTTTTTTTCGAAACTCCATTAGTTTTTATATTTGGCAACGTCATTGTGTTAAAATTCTAAAAAAACATTCCTTAAAAGAAAAACGCAAGAGTTATCAACTCAACATAACTTCGAGGATTATATTTTGACATGTTGTTTTTTAATTCTTTTCACGTAGCTTTTACTATCTTCAAGCGTAACCGAACTTTAAAATATATTTTTTTATCGCAAGGATGCAGCGCGCGTATAAAAACAGCGTCACGTCGGAATGGCAACGAGGTTTACTGGGCAAACAAACATTTATTCCCTGATACGAGAAGTGTATTTTAGGCTTCACTACTAAATTGTATTTCAATGATTTGAACACCGTCGTAAAAAAAAAATATATATATACTTTTGACGTTTGATTTCGTACGCGTTGAAAGGTCAATATTAATTTGTCTTACGTTGATGAAACATTCGTCTACGTAGTTTGCAAATAGAGCTGTCTTCTACAGAATTTATCCGATTTCACAGTAGCATCGACGTATACAGCGTTTGAAATAGTTTGTGGAGCGGAGCAGTTCTCTCTCATTTAGCATTTCGATCGGATAAGATTCTCAGTGTGTTTGCATATATATAACATATATGCACATAACCAGTCATTGGGGACCGGAAGCTCGCTCGACCGGTGTCCAGTAACGCCTAACGGAAGAGAAGCGCAATCATTAATCACCTTGGGAGTCGGATTGCGAGTGCAATTAATCGTCTCTCGGTTCGATCGAAGTCTTAAGGGAGCGACCTAAACTTCTCTTCATTCGAGCAGTCCATATATACATTCGAATAGAAGAGAAGCTGTGGAAAACGTAGACATATCTGTTTGGGAACAAATTTCCACATATCCGGGAAATTCATGTGATCGAAAATAGACTAAAATATAAAATAAATTCAGTGAACGATGCTTAGGTTAAACGTATGGTCTCTGATCTTGAAAAAATCGTACGCGCATGACATAAAAATCTATTTCAAAATCTTCGATTCCATGCATCGATGTTTCGAACGACAGCTGTATTTCTCGTCTGCTTTACGAGGGACGAACGTACGACAATCGAGATGCATGATAATAAACGTGACTGACGTTTCGCTGTGCATACAGGTGTATTAAAAGATAAGAAAGATCTAAAGTCCGGTAACTATACAGAAGGAAACGAAAATAAAAAATAAATGGTGAAAAAGTTTAGGAGGAAAAGCGCATGCGAATGAATGACGTCGAAGGGAAAGAACGTCATTCGAGCATCGTAAATTTGTCACTTTATGGTCTCGTCGCGACCCGTTGTGCACACACATTTTATGTATGTATTTATACAGTGTGACTCCGCAATATTCTTGACGTTCGTACCGAGTGTTGTAAAAGCAGGGTTGTCTTATTTAAAGCCATTTCGCACCCTCACCTTTTTTCTTCCCCTGAGACACTTTTTTTTATATGAGAGTTTTTTTTTTCATTCATACATTTCATCCCCTTTTGCACATTATGTACTCCCTCATGAGTCTTAACCTGACGTTGAAACTCGTACCTCTTTCACCGCCTCTATCGAGCCTTGTCACTTTCCAGCAACACCAGAGAATCGTCACCCTTTTTCACCCTCATTCGGCCGTTCCCTCTCTTGTCGCGTTGCTTCTGCGGATATATCTGACGCAAAGTGTTCTATCTTCTCGATCGAATAGCCTGCATCGTCGAGCTACACGAGACTAAATCATATTCTGTTCAACGTAGACAGAGTGTAGAAATATTCCTTGTTTACAGCTTTTTCTTTTGAGAAAATAAAACTTATTTGAAAAACAGTTTATTACGCTTGGTACGCAGGGTTTTTTTTTTAGACATCTTCCAACAATTTTCTTTCATAAAATCTGTTTTATTCCGTCGCGGAATAAATTCATAAATTACGTAAATAGCTGATCTACAATTTTTAATAGTGATAGTTTTTCGAGTTCCGGAAAATTTTGAAAAAAGTGTTTTACCCTGAAATTGTTTCACTTTGTGTCGATTTTCCTTGACCCAAAGAGGTCAAAATTCAGGAATTAAGTGTGTTCTCTAGATTTTAAATTTGTTCTCTGGGGATAGAATCATTCAATGGCCACGTATTTATGTCTGATGGACAGATAAAAATGGTTATCAGTACGAAAAAAAAGGAAAATATATTTTCATTGTGAACGTGACTGCAAAATAGAAGTGTACGTATATTTAAATGTGGAATTTTTTTTTTATAACAAGAGAGTACAGAAATACTTTTTCGCTTGCGAGAAGACATTCTGCTACACCCCTAAGCCCCGTTTTTTGTTGTCAGTTTTCATAACACTGGCAGCATATCCGCGAAAGTAACGAACCATCCTTCCCGCTTCTGTCTTTCTCTCTCTGTCTGTTTTGGATATTTCTTTTCATACCGATGCAATACTGAGCAAAAGCGAAACATGAAAAAAGTGAGCTTTAGATCTGTTTGCTGACTCGTGACAGTCGCACGAATCCGCGAACGAGGGTGAAAACAGAGGGGGAGAGAGAGAAACAGGTGGAAAAAGCGGCAGACGGTTATATGTATGCATGGGAGAAAAGTGCAATAGAACGAGAACGCGGAAAATTATATAGAGCGTGAGTTCAATAGCAGGATCTCGCTTTGATGCTGAAAAATTGTCGATGGAAATGTTGGCGAAAGAAACTACTGTATAGATTCATGATGTAATTAAATTTGATTGAATCATCAAATAAAAGTAAGGGATGATGGTACCCTTAGACGAGGTCATACGTTCCACTCGATCTATTCCTCTTCTCGAGCATGCTAAAAATCTCAAATTAATTGTAACAGCCCTACCAATCGTTCATTCTCAGTGCATTGTGCTGCAAAAGCAGGCATACCTTTTTTTTATCGATACTCTCACCAATTCGATTCATTTTACTCCAGAAGCATAAAAGCACGCACCCATTTAATTAGATGAACGATGAAAAGTTTCTTTTTTTTTGTACATTTTACATATTGGAATATTTATTAAAAGGGTCGTAATAGTATTTTTTATGGATCGATACGTTCTGTTGGAAGATAAATGCCTAAAAATTCGTCAACAGGCTTTATTTCAACAGAACATTGCAAAATTAATTAAATAAATGAATATCGAGTTCGGACCCTTCACATCTGACAAAATTATATTTTCCGATGATTTATTTCGATTTATGTAATCATTTACTTTATCGTCTTTTTCAATAACTTTTCTATCGGTCTCATTTCTTTATTTAAATATGTTATTTATCACTCAAGAGATTGTCATGTAGTGTTGAAAATTCATGAAACGTGCATGACGAAGCATAAATAATCTGGTAATTTCTTAATGTTTGTTGCTCGAAACTGTGACTATATTCTCAAGTTTTTCCCTGAGGTCGTAACCTGGACGAGTTGTTATTGTGCGACAGTGCTGTTTGTAGAAAATTGTTGTTTCGGAGAGTACAGTTTTTCGCAACGATTGTACCAAGGGTTGGTTTTTCGTGTACTTGTTCACTGGAGGGTTGTAAATGGCTCTCTTCGTCGATTCCAACTTGAGAAGTAGGTTTAGGAAGCATTAAACCTACTTGGACGATACTGGGAAATCTGGCACATGTGATTCCATGTCTGGGAAAAGTTACACTTTAATTTTTTACTTGTCAAAATTGCAACATTGTTAAGAATTTTTATTAAATTTTTACCTGACGATATCGACTTTTTTTTTGTAAGCTCTTTATGAATCTTTGAAATCACAAATGCTCTGTGAAAGAACAACATAAAGTTCAGTTGCAAACTTTTGTGTTAAGTTATAATTATTTTCAAACGAAATGTAATTGACGAATGATGAGAAGCGAACGAACGGTAGAAACGAACTTGCAAATGAGACCGGAAGGAAGAAACAGAGGAAAAAAGAAACGAGGGTTGGGGATTTTTGTTCAACGATGCAAAATGTAAATGACATGCGACACCTGTGGGAAAACGTGCCCTCAGGAGAGATAACGATGAAAAGAAGGAAGGATGTACCTCCTTTCGTGGTTCCACTAATTAGGTCTTCTCTTCGTCGAGTCCCTGACGACGAGACGTTCACGACGATGGTAACAAAGAGAATACAAGAGAATGTCACAAGAAAAGTCATGGCAAAGGAAGCATATCGAAAAAGAAAAAAAAACACTAGTAATTTCGACGACATTTAACATGTTAATTGTTCCTTCTTTACTGGATTTCCTTAACGGAGAGTAGAATTAAAATGAAAAAAAGGTATAAATTCATTGTAATCGAATCTTCGCCTTTCAATTATCGACGATATGCTATAAACAAATTGTTGTCTAGGTTTTTCTTCCATTTTTTGATAAGCCACTGATTCGTTGCAACTTTGATTTATTTCACCGACAAGACACAGTCGAGACAGTAAAAAAAAAAAAATGCAATTGTGTCTTCTTCTCGAGATCTGAAACAATTTGCCGCGACAGACCTTGAGAAGATCGTATCAATGAGTTTAATTGAAAATGTGACGAAGGCATGGCTAAAATCGCACTTCGTAACGAACTTTGATCCTCTGAAGTGACTGTTTCAATTTATACGAATCTGCGAAGTGGAAAATGGCAATCCAAGTTGGTCATAAAATAAAAAAAGAAGCAGGGGCTTTTATGATACAATCATTTTGTTTTTCTGTCTCATGGTAAATCAGATAGATGGAAAAATCAAAGTGCTAGGAAATAATCTCGGTAAATCAGACGTTTTCAATTATCATCAAAACGTCATTAACTTTATTAATGAGAATTTATCATGTATGACAAGTGAAAATGACTCGTCAAGTAGAACTAATAAAGCAGAGAGTTATCTTACGAGCTCTTGGTCCGATTGCTCGCAAGAGCTCTCGATTAATATCCCTCGAGTAGTTTGAAGAGACGAGTGGTTTCGAATTGACTTTCATCGGATTTTATGAAAAGATTAGTACGCATCGTGTATTTGCTCTCCATGCACGTTAATCCCATATAATGACGTATTTAACGAGAAGAAATATTTGATCTCAAATAATTAGTACTTCGAAGGACAAAAAAACAGTGCCACAGAATAAACCCTGCGCGATACTGATAAACGAAGCTATCAAGGTAAGCTGAACAAGTAGAATCGGAGTGGGATGGCATGCGATGGTGGGATCGTAAAAATCTAAAAGCGAATACGCCGGAACAAATTGAATTTAGAAAAAAAAAAACTTTAAGCTCGCCTTATTTATGTTATTAAATAATTTTGTTAGCCGTGTACGCTTATCCACGTAATAAATTCTAGGGAACTACTCTAAAAACCCCATTTTTTTGGAAATGCAAATATTTACATCGAACAACATTATTTTCGGCCATGAATTGAATTTATTTCATTTGCACAGTATATTTCTTGTTGTTTAACCAAATACACTGTGGAAATTGATATTTTTCCTCTTAGCAAAGATTTTTCAACGCTGATTCATTTGATCAAGGGTCAATGATTTTCTTTTACGTTGCTTTTCCACAGTTTCACTTTGCAGATTTTTTGGTTAGTCGTAATGAGAATATAATCGATTGTAGACTTTGTGGAACTAGTTTTAAATGGTTTTATTTATTTATTTATTGGAGTAAAATATTCTTAATACAGACGAGTTGTTGATACCGGAGTCAACATTTTTAACTCGTCTTTTTTTATGAGGAGGATACTCGTTAAAATTAAAAAGGGATGAAGATTGCCATCGTCGTCATGTGACTGGTACATTGGCTCAGATTTTTTGTGTATATAAATGTATAGAAAAATTAGAACGTGATGTACAGTATTTTTACGGCAATTCAGGGATCTTGGCGCGACGCCAAACCCCTGAAATCCGGTGCGGTCGAGAATCCCTCGACCTGCCGTAACCGTCGGCCGACATCGCTCGCAAACGTCCCTACCGCAACGTTTTGTTTCTCGTTTTCTCTCCCCCCTTTCTCCTTTTTTTATGTGTATAAAATTCTATACGCCCGGAACCACTTCTTTTCTACCAGGAAGCTCGTCCCTTGGTCGAGTGATATTTCGCGGCATCAGACTCGTTCGACCCAGCGCTACCGCGAACTGTACAGAAATTAGTGGAAATCGTCTTTTTTTTAACGGTTAAAAGCGAGATGTTAATAACGACTTAGAATGCAACATTCGAAGATAAAAATATGGATCATGGATGCAAAAAATGAACTTTATCAAAAACGATAAAAAATAAGTCATTCGTCATTCGTGACTATTAATGAAGTCAACCTCGAACTGCGAAAGAATGGGAAAATCAATCATTTTTCATTTGCAAATGTAATCCAATATTTTTATTATTTTCCTCATCACTGTGTCAATATATTGTTACGTTTGAACAACCACAACACTTTAAGATTTCTAAAAACTGTACCGGGCGTCAAGAAATATTTGATATCGGTGAAATGTTGAAACGTGATCGATCGAAATTCTGATCAGTTCTATTTGGAAAGAAAATTCCAAGAAATAAAAATAATTCGCTTATAGCGGACAAATAGAATTGACACGTAAATAAAATAATGTTAGTGGTTCTGCTGACAGTTCCAACGGGTAGAATTTTTCATATGGCTGACTTCCGCGGAAACTTTTTGGAGAACAATGAATGTCTCATTTCTGCGGGAACTAGCGAATCGTAGATCTTGACGTTAATGTTCATTGTCTTGAAGTGCCGTCTGCAAAACTCTTCGGAACGCACGTTTTTTTTTGTGAGCAGCAAGACGTGGGCTGTCACGTTCAATCCAAAGTAGACAATGGACCTTAAAAAAGAGGAGGGTGGGTTGGCAGGGTAGAAATGTTCGAGAAACAGAGAAAATGGAGTGAGAGTGGATTTAAGAAAAATAATGATTTCCTAGTTTAATCTCCTGGAGAGGAAAGGATAGAATTTAATGGTTTTAATCGCTTCGATTCCTGGAGGATCGCTGTCGACCATCTGTTGCCATTATTGAACGAAACATTGTTGGATTGAACTTATTAGTAAGTTTGGGCTGATCGCAAAAATTTTCTTCAAAGAAATTCTCGTGTCTTTTTGATCATTTTGAAATTTTTTCTTTGCCTACATGGTAGGATTTCCCAAAAAGAAGTTGATATCACGATACCTTAATTGTTAAGAACTCAAAGCTGGTTTAGTGTTTCACTCGTTAAAAAACTATTCTATATATTTGTAACGGAGGTAGATCTAGAAATTTAACGCTCGTGAAGCATCGGTAGTAAAGCAAAAGCTTTGGTGGAAAGTCTGAGGAAAAGCTTCTCGCATCTCTACGTTCGTTTCGTCCAGGACTATATGTTGCAATCTGGAGTCTATAGCTCGTAAGACACATATAGTTGCAAAAGGCTTCCTTCTATGGCTCAGAGGCTCGTCTGCTTGAGCGTCCGATCTTCGCCAGCTGGAATTAAATTCTGGGCCGTCGGTTCGTTATCCAGAAACGTGTCTCGCTTTCGTTGCGAGAGTACATCCCTCTTCGCTTTCGTATAAGCCACTACCTCGCTAGGAGCATTGGATCCACCGATTGCCACGAACGAAGCAACATCGTTCGCCCATCCTTTGCTTTTTTTTTCTCTCGACGATATAGTATTATCCACTACGTTATCCCATATGGACAAAAGTAACTCGGTGCTGTTTCGTATCATTTTTTTTATCTCTCTCTCTCTCTCTCGCCCTTCTTTTCTCTCGTATGTTCGCGAGCAGCCGACCGAACTGCACCCTGATTCTTCCCTATCGAAGCCATCTCTCTGCTGCAGCCTCTCTGCATCGGTTATCCTTCCAACCGTAAGGTATCCTCATGGGAAAATGAAATTGTAACGCTCTCCTTTTCAAGCTCTTCTTCCCCTTCGCTCTCTCTCCCTCCACTGGGCCACTTGTTTTTTATTTTCAGCAGCAAAAGTACCTCGTTTCTCTTGCACTCTCTTTTATTTCGTACGAAGAATTCTATACTTATGACTTTTGTACCATTTTCTCAATGGATTTTATTCTTCGCACTGTTTCCTTATGGGGTTCATACTCAATGAGGATTCCGACACGGGAAAACTTCCATTGAAACGTTGGCTCGAGCTTTAGACTTGTATTTCAGCCGGAAGTTCGGTAAATAAACTATCATATCTGTCAAATCGTCCGAAGCCATGATCATCCGTCACTTCAAGAACTTACAACGAAAAAAATATCACCCTTTTTATTATTTACGTACCGAGAACGTAACGAACGACATATGTTTTGGAAGATTATGTTGAAACTTTCAAAACATTCCAGAAAATTTAACTCCAAAAAAAAAATAGTACAGACTGAGCAAACGATGTCTTTATTTATCTTGTACGTAGCGTACGATTAATGCCCTGCAAAAATAATATTTCTGTTTACATTTTTTATTGATAACAATGAAATTGATATCCGGGATGAACTTCAATTTTTTTGATTAGTATCAAAAGGCTTTAGATTTTTCTATTGAAAACGAAATAAAAAAAATCAAAGTTCGTCCCGGAAATCAGTTTTCTTGAAATCTACTTGAGACATTTGAGCGGCTTTTTTAACGTGCATTTCCTCGGTGGTTATCTCGTGCTGCTAAACCTTTATCTCTCGAAGCTCGATCGTAAATAATTAATATTCATAACTTATTATGTGGAAGGCGAGTTCAGGAGGATTGGCGAATCTTTCAAAGAGGTTTTTAAAGTACCTCTTGAATTAATTTTTTTCCATCCGCCTCAGCATTCGTTGGGGCGTTGAAAATAAAATGACGATGGAGTTAATAATTATTTCGTGATTAAGGAAGCAACGAAAGCTGACTAACTTTCCTCACTTATCTTTCAGAATATTTCCATGTTTACTTCAGTTGAAATAGTCATTTATTATTCCCTTCTTTTCGAAAGAAAGTGCCTTATTGCCATTTTTTGCAATCGGCATTTCGATGGACCACAAAAATTAAAAAAGAATCGGTGCCTTGTCACTATGCGAATGGAAATTCAATGAAAAGGATCTTTTCTCATGTATATAAATCCCTGTTGCATAATACAACATTCATGAATTATCTACCATTTAAAACGTCTTGTATGTCGTCACCGCTCTCAATTTGAATGAAGGTTATTACGAGAACGCCATTTATCCATTTTCAACAATCTCTCTCCATTCTTCTTTAGATCCAAAAATTATTATTTTACTTATACGTATCGGTTCATTATTGGAGAGTCATAAAAATTATGCAGTCAAATTGGACATAAAATATTCATGAAAATCTGTATAAACAGATTTTTCCGATAAAATTTATCCAACACAGAATATCACTTTTTTTTTGTTTTACTGTCACGCGTTTATCTGTACTGTAGAATATTTTCCACCCTTTTAAAATATTTTTTTTGCGACAACTTGTTTTTTTGTGCTCTTGAAAAATAAAACTTTTTTAGTAGTTATGTAGTTAAAACCGAAACCAAAAAAATTAGAACGGAAACAGATGAAAATCGTTGTTACGGGATATTTTGAAGGGTTGAAACTGTAGAGAAAATCGATTAGGAGAGTGATTATATTAATTGTACTCCGGTTCCATGAGTAGCTTCAAAACTTGAGTTTATGGTTTGCGGAATTTTCTGTCAAAGTGCAGACAGCACAAGGCCTTCATCACTAAATGGTTCAAATTCTCAAATTTGGAAGTGATCAATGTATAAAGTGAATCGCAGAGAATCGTATTTCCCAAAGGTAACTAAACACTTAATACAATGTTCGCGCCAAGTCGACCAAAACTGTCCATTGTTTAACATGTATGAACGTAACATGGAGAGTGCTCTTTGAAACCAATCTTAACATAATCCTGAACATCATCCATAACGGAAATTGTAGCCTCCGCAACGTGCCAGGAAACTTCCAACTTCCGTCTCCCGTTCTCTTACGCTTCGTTGTGTGACGTTCTACGTGTCAGAATCTTCCCGAACCGGATAAACACATGTTTGTAAATATACATGACAACAGATCCATTTAAACAATAAATATCTGTTCGTCATTGGAGAACTTATCACAAATAAGAAGGTCCAGATTTTTTATCGAACTTATTGCAGGGACAGCAGAGTGTAATGGACATTGTCCATTTCCTCTTTTAATTATTTTGCAACATCTTCGTCCTACGATATTTTTAATTCTTATGAAGCTACAAGGAAAAAATTGTGACATCTTTTTCTCGCATTTCAATTATTGATTCACGCTTCAAACTTAGCGTTCGGAAGAACTCGAGTAACTTTATTTTAAAAATGGAGCACGATGGAGTAACGCGGAAGGCATTACAAATTGTCGTGCGTATTGGAGATGAAAAAAAGCACGAAGTTCCTTTCGCTCGCGATGATTAGACGCGGGAGAAAATTAAAAAAAAGGCAGTTTGATGGGATGGAAGAAAAACTGTAAAAAAGTGCAGCGTTCCCGAGTGTCTTTCACGCTTTTCCCGGACTCATTTTAATAATATCGTCGTAGAATTTGCATCGAGATGTTAATTTGTATTCAGGAGCCGGTCCACAGGGAATGACGGTTTTTATTACACCGCGACGACAGGATTCGAAAGTTTTTGAGACTTTCATTTTTCTACTAACCTTCAAATATATACGGTATCTCTTAGAGTTTTATTCCATTCAAAGTAAAAGTTTTTTCGCAACTAAGGAAGTACCGCTTCTGAAGCTAATACGTTTATCTGTAATAGTGCCCAGGATGCACAAAGAGTTATTATTCTACTTTTTGTTGGTTTAATTTCGATCTGTATTCCTCTGTGACAAATTCTACTTTAAATGCATCGACTATGGGAAAAGGGATCAGTCGTTCTGTATTTTTTTTTTAAATATCCCACGTCTTCGTCTTACAATATCTTCAGATCTCGAGTCTCTTGTCAACGATCTCAGTGTATAAAGAAAATTTACCTCAGATGGAGACTCGTGTGATTGGCAAGGGTCCATAAAAAAATATAAAAATTTAGTTCATCTCAAAACGTACGATAAAAACAATAAGTTTTGATTGATTATTACAACACAATAATTGTAATATAAAAAAAGCAAAATTTCGAACGAATTCTAAGTTTCATTCGAAACAATGTAACTTTTGAAGTATAGGGTCCAAATTTATTACATCAAATTGTTCTTTTTTTGTATTGGAATAAACAGATTCGAGATTAAGGGATCGGTTCGACTAGAATTTGGACAGAACATTTTTTATAGTTTCGTTTCGAAGTTAGAGGAATGTGGGAAGAATAAGTTTAATTATCAATATTCGTTACTTGGGCAATAAAATTTCAGGATAAACTAGAGACCTATATAGCAATGTTTTTGAAAGTTGGCCTTTATTTTCGCGGTCTATCGCTGATGAGAGCCTGGCAGTGTGTCCATCGTGATAAGCGGGAGGAAAACTTTTATCAAATCGTCTTTGGAAACCACAGTGGAATAAAGTCTGGATATTTCTCTTGGTGGAGTTATCCTCAAAGGGAATCTTTTGCTTACCTTACAGACAGATCTTATCGAATCTTTTCACGATGGAGGCTCGGCCCCCTGTTTATGTGTGTATTTCACGAGTTTTTCGAGGGTAAAGCCGAGTGCGAACTTCCTACAGCTTCAAAAGATAAATATCTTTTATCTCAATTACTTACACCATTATATTATACCAGTTCGTATACAATGTAAAGCGAATATTCCCTCGTATTTTAACTCTAATGATATCGCGGTCCCCAAAAGTTCGAGCTTTCCGTTATCACGAAAATTATTGTCAAATAAAAATAGAGTGTTTATATCGCTACATTAATAGCTTTTTCTTTCTTTCATAATACATTCTTAATTGCTAATCTGCTTGAATAAAATTGAGAGAAAAATATATGAATACAAATGACTGCCTTCTTGGAGCTTGGGAATCGTTATCAATATTTGAAAGCATCAATCACCTGTTCAACGATACGCTATCTCTGAAAAAATATCTAAATAGCAGTCGTAGAAAAAAAAAACATTTGAATAAAAGTTATTTCTTGTTTTTAGAAAGATATTTTTCAACTTCTTGTGAATACGAAGCCTGAAAAATGTCTCTGCAGTTTTTCTTTATCAATCGTATCTTTTGCATAACAAAAGTACCGTGTGATCTTGACTCCTGGGTAGAAATGGTGAAATATTGAACGCCGACACGAAACGCGACTTGTGTGTGTGTGTGTGTTCAGACCCTTCTGTACTCGACAGGGCATGAAGCTTGTGTTCCTTGCGTCTTTTAATATTTTTATTTCCGCTTGCTCGACTACTTTTTCTCATCTCCCAAGACTCGTCGCGCGAGGTAAACAAACTTCTCTCACGTAGCCTCGTACACGCCGTTGCTTTTACTATCAAAAGGATTTGTCCTGAAAAATTTATCATTCGGTACGAACCAAAACCTATTTTCCTTCCCTCATAAAGTAGGCTGTTTATTAAAATTTTAACGCGTTTCAATTGTTTTAGGAGAGGCCTTGTTTGCTTTATGACACGCATTCATTGAGGGGTAATTTGGACCCCCCTGGAGTGTGTGTTTTTCTTGCTATTTCACGAACAAATCCAGTTCTTAGTTTCTTATCTGCAGTAATATCAACTTCTCCGCCTTGTAATGCTAGGAAAACGTGGACACCGTAGTTTTGAAAATAAAATGGACCCAGATTTTACTTCGATCCACACATTTCTTTCACTATTCAAAGTTACAATAAAACATAAATATTCTGATTAATCAGTCGCAGCCTAGATTGAAAATATCTTACGAGGTTTAACGCCAATAAAATAATAAGCCAACAAATAAAAACTCTTAACGTAAAATTCCAAAAAATTATACCTTTTTACGAGAATAGTATAAATATTCGACAAATGGGACAAAAACCTTGGTCATAAAGGAGCAGCCAGAATTTTATTTTTCTTTGTATACGTGAATTCTGTGAAGTCATGTACTTTTCGAATAGCTTGTATATCACTTCTGCAGAATATTAAAAGGAGCCAAATTGTCACCCATTCCAACTGGAGTAAAGATCGCGACTGGGTCGACGAAGGCGTTGGGAATACGAGCAGATGTTGGATGCCATTTTATTTCTCGTGATAAGAATCGCCCTAGTCTTGATTGACAAAAGATGAAAAGCAAGATGTGACCACAGCTTTTTCATACAAACATCTTTTTATCTATTTACCCGCAGCTTTCGGTGCGACGTTTTTTAATGACGCAATTTCTCGTTTAAGTCGTAAACCTTATTTATTTTTCAGTTTCCTCTTTTCACTGCTAAACAACAATAAGAAACAAGAAAATAGAACTGCTTGCCACATTTTAAACATTTGACAGCTTCGTTAAAAAATAGTTTAACAGAATTTCATCATTTTTCGAAGATCTCAAGTGTCCTTCGAATACTCATTATTCATATTCTTGAAGATTAATGAAGAGTAATCATGTATTTAAATATCTACGCAATCCATTGAAGTCAAGTCTGGAAAATTGACAAATAAATTCGATACTTGTCAAGTCCAGTGATTAAATTGTTGTATTCATTTTTGCAATATTTTGAAAAAATACTGCTTGGTTACATGCTGGAATCTCAAAGAAGTGGATTTTATGAGAGAAAAATATAGGAGGTTGGTATGGGAGTTGTCCTGGTACTGCTGTAATTGGACAGGAGAGCCCCGAGGAGGAGTGAGCTTCAGGGAGCATCCATGTGGAAGTTATAATGTGATGGGTCAAATATTTATATACATCATATTTTTCAAATAATAAGGTTCACTACTCTGGAACTTAGGTATAAGAAGATTCGACTGGAAAAGTAATTGGAATCGAAATAGTAGGAACTTGAAGATTTTATTTCGATCTCGATGTGGCTACAATAAAAATATTGCTGGTAAATCAAAGGTTGCCCTGGTATGGTTTTAAGGTGTTTGAAAAATGCTACTTTTCCAACACTACAGGATTATGAGATAAGTCAGCAACAAAATTTGAAGTTAGAAAGAAAGTTGGAGGATTATTTGTTCCGATACGATGATTGATTATTTATTCGGTAAAAAAAAATTTGCCACAATCTTCCAAGCGATGTGTATACACATATCCTGTGGAGTTAGCATGTTTTTTTTTCTATCGTATTTTCGAAAGAGTGTCACGAAAACTTCCAGACGAGCAATTCGGTTCGAACGAGAGCCGACGATGGAGCGAGAGTGCTCAAAAGTTTTGGCACGTTGAATCCGAGTAAGTAGGTGCGACGGGGATTTGTCTGACGGGCTTAGATACGAGGGTCCAAGCAAGACCGAGCCACTGTGTGGGGTTTCAACGAATTTCCGGATGTCCCAAGTGTTCGATGTTGAGATTGCAGCATCCATAGGAAGTGGCTCGCGAATTTGGAGAACTCGTGAACCGAAGCGTTCAACATTTCATTTCGTTCAGCGCAATCGGCATTGTCTCGATTGTATATAGAAAAACAAACATGTTCAAAAGAAGTAAATTTATTACTTCGTTATGGAGTAAGAACCATAATTGATTCTCATTTATTTTGAAGCTTTTGGTGATTATTATTCAATCGAATTAATCTCCATTCAGAAACTGATTTGGAACAAATTCTTCGGATGTTACCGAAGCATTTGAATTAATCAGTAACACATTACTTACAAGGCATTGACGTCAAAATGCCTGACGGAATCTTCGTCTTAGTTCATAACGGAGCATTTCCTCTTGACTACAGTCACAAGGAAGGTTAGACCACGTATAGGATGCTTAGTCCACGGGTATATGACGAAAGGTCGTCTGCTTGAAGTCGGTAGCGGTGATACAAGTGCAACCGGGTGGAAATCCGATGTGCAGGCATCTCGGAAACCGTCGTCTCGTGGTGAACTTGCAAATCCTTATACGAGAGCAGTGACAGTCGCGCATGGGTTAGGAATGCTGGATACAGCTTGAACGATAGAGAGAGGAGAAGAGAGAGAGAGAGAGAAAACGTAAGGCCAAAGAGAGTGCGTCGTGTAAGAGCAACAGAGACAGCGAGTTAGGAATGAGACTAGAGAGAAGCTTCAGTTTATCCATATTAATGCTTCCAATTAAGCTTTAGGCACCCGAGTTTCCTCCGTTTCGTCACACCTCCGTCCTTCCAACTTCCCTCAACTTCTCGCTCCCTTTTGAACCCTCCTTGTTTCGCTTTTCCATGCTCATGCACTCACACTGTAAATATCTACGTATCTTTGCTTGTATTCGCAGATACTATTTTCCTCTGAACGTAATGCATCGGTTAATAAGAAGCAGAAGGGCGTAACGTTTGTACTTTAGAAAATTCATACTGTGAAAAAATGAGAATACACTGTGTTTTTGAAATTTTACCTTTGAAGTTACTAATTGTATTGCTTTCACTTCTGAATCGTTATAACAAGCCACATATTTGGGCGCTGACATGAATTATCTTCGGTCATCTGATGAGTTACAACCGAATGTCCAATTTCAACACATTTCCAATACCGTTTCACCGCAAGGATTAATTCCTCTGGGATTGTCACAGCGAGTTAATGGAGAAATATATCTTGGTCGTAAATACATAAACAATTGCAAAGTGCTGAATGTATTGACAAAATTTAATCTTATGGTTCAACCAAATTGTTCTCAATCATTTTACAATTGTTTGAGCAAAGTTTTTGAGCAAAATGCTACAATTTTACGGAGCATATTAATTGAGAAAAACAGTTGGAGCCAGCAATGTGGGTACGTAAATTTTGGAAAGTGTATTGTTGCGAAAACTATTTCCGTCAACGTTGACTCGCAATTTTTTTTGGTCGCAATGCTGCGATAGCATGCGACGAGTTATGCGATGAGAAGTTAAAGAGCTTTGAAAAGAAAGAGCCTCGGTTCTATATGTCTCTTGCGGATCTCTGTGATTTTTTGCTATTAAAAGTCAGCGATATTATGGAAGGAAAAGAAAAAGGATCGAGGACAGATAAAGCCTCGGTTCGTGTGTGCCTCGTGCTGGGATGGACGAAAACGCGCTTTGAATATATATTTCGACGAGGCTCGAGAAGCATTTGCCTGTGTTCCGGGCGAAGAGGCCCGCCAACTCAGAATCCAATAAAGTTTTTTTGGATTGAATCTTTCGTCTGTGGCTCACAGCACAGCGGGGTTAAGCAAATATGTATAAGTATACATTCGTGTTTTAACGGATAAAAAAGCGCGTTTGTCTTGCTTCCCGACTATAATTCGTATTGAAATAGCTCGTTGTGGATAGAAAGGTTTAAAAAGCACGAAAAGAGGCAGCTAAAGAAAAATTTTGATAAGGGAAACCAAGAGAAAAGGCGGATTGAAAGAAAAAGGATAAGAGATTGAAAATGTAATATGAAAATACGATTCACCCGAGCCGCTTGAAATTCCTTTGACTCTGAGCTTCATTAACCGACATCGTTACCTTTCATTCCAACTTGGTCATCCTTTTTTTTCACCTTTTACTTCTTCTACTTCAATTTTGCTGCATAGGGCCACATGCTTTAGCTCAGGCGACCTCTAACGATGAACTCAATTTCGACGATAATTACTCCCGGACTATTCCGCAGTGTTTTATACACTACGACCTCCATTCATTTATTATGATGAGGATTTAAGTCACAAATTCATTTTGAAAGTACATAAATGATGGTTTATCCGATATGGCCATTAAGACTATTAACATTTTTGATATAAATGGATCTCGGAATCCCACTGTGACAAACAGTACCAATAATTTTTGTATTATTTATCCTGTTGCAGGTGAGAGCCACTTCTTCATCAATATACGGAATAATTGACGGGTTTAATCAAATGGTGAGTGTAGTTCCAACTTTCATTACCTTTTTTTCGTTATTTCGAGACGAAATAACATTTTTAATTCAATAGAATATCATTACGGGTAATGCTGTTAGTACAGCGAAGCAATTGTTGAGTGGAGTCGAATTGCAAAGCGATTATGTTGCTGCATTTCCTCGAAACTGCTGATGGTACCTATCCGAAACTAGTGAAGCTCCTTGTCGTTTATTTTCACTCTACTCTCCACGCCTGTTATCTTCTAATTCTTGTTCTCCTTCACTATTGGCTTCTCATACTACGTTGTTTTCAGTGTATACGCCAGAAAGCTAGTACAGGAATCGTCTTCTTACCCTTCAGTCTCCCTCTTGTTTCTACAATACTCAAATAGTTTGCTAGTCGAGTCTGGGCTCATGTACTTGTTCAAGAACGTCGTACATCCTTCATTATCAGCACAGTCGACTTCACCGTTCTAGGTGGTGAAAGTTCATGTATTCCTCACGTATGAAGAACGGATTTATTTTTGTCTACATTCTGAGCTGCCGTTTAATTATAAATCTTTTTGACAGTTGATGACGTTTCGTGATTTTATCACATTTTTATGACCGGTTGTAAGTTTCGTAGGTAATTTGTTGCGAATGAACACCACATTTTCCTGGTTATTATTATTATTAGTTTTAAACAGTTTATTACAACCATGGTTTTTATTAAAAAATTCTATTAAAACGTGCCCCTTATTTGATTTATTTGAACACCACTTGTTTGACCTTCCAATATTGACTGTGGCTCTGGTTAACCCGACCATATGTTACGTGTCTCACCACATATATACGTGTGTAGTTTGCCTCAACATTGTGTCGAAGACGGGTTCTCAATTTGGGTCTCACAGATGTCGCTGCGAATTGAAATTGCGTCTGGTCTTTGCAAGTTATCGCAAAGCTTGGCTATAGGTGGTTAGGTTGTTCGTGGTGGCGCGGACAGAGGACGAAACCAACTGCGGATTCTGCCTCATTGTCGGTTTGGACTATTCGTAGTGCAGCTACAAGTTTCTTGTCCAAATGTGGAAGAGCCCTGCGGCAAGTACATGGCTGCGAACCAAGATTACCTGATTCTCGGTCTTTCCAAAAGGCTCCAAAGACAATAGAATTTTTCAGTGTTTGTTCCCTAACCCACGCAATGTCTTTTCTCTTGATGACAAACACAAAGAAAAGTTATTCTTGTCTCAAGTTTTTGATCGATCCAATTTCGTTGTTGTTATTTGCATTGACTGTCCAACAAATTCGTTTCTGACGTTTCCTTTTAAGATTTGTTTGGGTTTGTTTGGATATTTAAGTCCGATAATACATGCTCGGCTTATCACAATCTGGTAAAGACCAAGTCAAAATGTGTTGAATGACAATTATAATGATTTTTGGGTCTAACATGCAGCTGTATTTTCATTCACTTCCATTAGTTGGGATAGTGTGCTCGAACTACCGTTTCAGATAAACAAACATCTTTGAATTCGAGAGTCACAGGGCTCTGGGAATTCCATAAGATCTTGATCCTTAGAACTGCCACTTTAGACGCTATCTTTTGCTTTACTCCTGTAGCAAATGCACCGCAGCTACTTTCCGGGCCAAGTAGGACGAGTGTTAGTTGAATAATGCGAATGTGTGCCGTTTGTAGAACAGATATTTATATGTATATATGAGACGTAGGCAAACGCATGTAGGTTTCAGACGAAGAGCTATGGAATATAAATGTGGCAGTAGCACAAACAAGAGGTATAGATATCAAAAGGATTGGAAGCCTGCAAAGCTGCGAATAGTATATAACAAGAAGGAATGCGTCCAAATCGTATACGACCTTTCTATCCTGAACAGGATATCCTCAAGAGATATCGAAGTACATGTTCGGGGATTGAATTGATGCAGGATAACCTAGATGTCGATGCAAGATTATCGGACTGAGCTTTGGCTCTCTGGTATCTCTGTGGTCTTTACTGGCTTTCTCGGCACCTCGCCTGTTACAGCGTGATACGAGAATGTTCTGTTCACAACGTACTATGTTTACTGTGCCTCGAACAATCTTGGTGTTATGCCCCTCTCGGTCTTCCTACCTCCTAACGCATCACACTCTGCACACATTCAAATAACCAAACGGGTTAGTCGAGACGGCAGCATTGTTGCTACGTGAGACTTGGTTTGGTACGTGAGGCACTTCTTGACGAAAGACGACCTTGGGCTGGAGGATAAATAGTTTGTGGTGGTTTTCATGTTACCACGGTTGGGCCACTTGTCAACAGCTAAAGTATGTGATGGTAGTCAGTTTAATTTGCAGTAAAATTACTTTTTGACACTGGGTTGGCAGTGTAAGCTATCTTTTGAATTTGTCGGTTTGTTTGTATCGTGGCGACCTCTTTATGGCTTCATAATGAAATCTACTTAGCCCGATGCAATAAATAATGTCGCGAGTGTGCACATCCACGTACGTTCATTCAGGAATATCATCTCCAATTAGCAGAAACTATGGATTAACCAGATGACCTGTTGCAGATATACAAATCCCATTGATCATATCATAAGCTTATGATCCACCAATGATGTTGGCATAACCGAACTATATTCAGTGTCTGGTTAATCGCATACCAGTTCACAGAAGACCCTGCAAGATCGACCAACGAAATATCCTGAGATCCATTGTATCGGGGAATCACTTGAAATCCGGAGTGTGGTTAATTAGCGGTTCGCTATGAAATTGGGCTTGTGGGGAACGAGGAATGTATAGCGTTCTATTTCGTGCCTCCCAGAGACTATCGACCATTTCGATTATACCACGCAAGCCATTGCTGGTTAATACTGCGGCGCCGTTAATGTGGCTTTGCGGTTGGCAGTCACTAATTGCTAACATTTTTTAACACTCCCGATTGTCTTTGCTGCTTTATCACTTCTGAATTCTTTTCAACCTTCGACTATACATCCCAACGGAACAATCCATCCCTTGAACACGACTCTATCAAATTCATCACTATTTGCTGCTTATGTAATAAGAGATTGTAAACTAGATCGAATCGAGGTTATGGCCTACAAATCTGCATCCATAGTGAACGCTTGTCTCTTTGATGTCCATCAACGTTTAATCTCTTCATTTGGCATCGACTGAGAGCGAATGTGATCCTGTACAAAGACATTCTATTTTACCTTTGTGGAAGTTCATTTGAGGATCTGTGGAAATGAGCTTCGTCGAACTGATTCCAGTCAACGCCAGATTCGTTTTCTTCGCTTTTGTGTTATTTGGAAAATCAACATCCAATACATTCGGCCAAATCTTTGACCTACGAAAGCTGAACTACGATGTTCTGTCAATCTTTGACAATTCATAATTCTCCGTTAAATCACTACGTTTTTTTTTGTCTGGTACTCGTTTCTTCGAACAACGAAACGTAAAGCGAACTGTAGCGAGCGAAACTTGGACGAGACGTTGGATTTTCTGTTACATTTAAGACGTACTGCGGGTTTTCTGTGCAATCTCGATGCCTCGAGAGTCTTTCGCTCTCTCGCTTTTCCTTCATCCCCTTCTTCCTTTTCTTTCATCTCTCTTGGTCCGTACCTTTTGAGAAGCTGAAAGCGGAATAATGGCGAGCTAGGTCAAGTGTACAGCGAGATGCTGCAGTAAAGCTCCACATACTCGCATTGTATAGGGCCACCAGTTGGGTCCGTATGCTAAAACATCCTCAGGCGTGTAAATCATCGAGAATCCAATGGGATCCGAGCTTGTATACGTATTGTACGATAACTGCTCCGTGCATCGCTTACGTAATCATGGAAATCTCCGCACACTAACAATAATTGTCTTTTAGCATAATATCGTTATTACCAATCGTATTGAAAGATATGAATGACCACACCATGAGAATGAAAAGTACTCCTAAATAAATTCGATCAAAGATATTCATTCAATTCAACGATGTTCTCATCGTTGATGATGTTTTATGGATTTCAAGAAAACTCCGGCGATTACAAAAGGAAAAATTCTTGTTGATAGTGATACAAAATAAATGAGATCAATAGTTGAACGATGGACAATGTTCTCGTTCGAAGAGCGAGTGTCAGGAATTTCTCCTTAACATAACGCGAATATTTTCAAAGGAAATATTAGTATCAACAAAATGAGGGAGAACCGATCGATGCGGGGTCGAAGTCCGGCTTCAGCGAGCACCAAAGTTAAGCAGCAAAAGGTCAATTCTTGGTTAGGTGACCGCTTAGCCATGGGACGGCACGCCTGCTAAGTGAGAGGCAATCTTTCCTGATTTCCGATAGTGCTTATCAACTGGAATCCTTTGTCCCTCGAGCAAAAGCTATACGGCAGTGGAATATTAGGAAAGATTGTCTGCAGGCACCACTTCGGGGTGTCTCACGAGACTCCGAACAGGAACACTAAAGTGGAGAAAACGTAGGGGTCGAAGTGATGAGATGGGCTCGTAAAAGCCCGTGAAACTTTACAGAGGAAAAATAGAAACAACATTTTTTGGAATAAATAAGAACGAAATTTGAACTCTGCATAAGAGATGGACCGAATCCTTTGTCGCTTTGCATATCATTTTCACCTGTCTTCGAAATAGACTGTGGCACTCGACGGATCGCAGTAGCAGTGAACCGTGCAATTGGGGAATAAGTTTGTGTGGAATGTTGTTTGGGATCTGGTGGATCTACATGAGCGGTTGAGCATATAGAGGGTCACCTAGCATGGACAATATCCTTCAGGATTCCGAAGCATGGAATCCCACAGAATACGCTTAGTTCATGGGTTTTCACAGCTTTCGTGTATATACGTATATCGTGTGTTGCATGAAAATGCCCTTGATAGCGACACGAGTTACTGGGGGGGTGGTAATACAAAACCTATTAACCCCAAGCCGTTATGTGACCGTATAACACCCTCTGTACACGCTAACCTTATCCCAAGCAATGTGGGCGAGAGTCCTCTAGACTGTAGATGAGGACGTCAGGTTTCCTTCGAAGGTCCTGTTTGCTCGGTTGCGCTCATGTAGGTGCTCCTAAAACCGCACAAACACCACGCTTGCCATCGTATAACAGGCGATCCCAGTTCTCCTTCGAGCCATTTCCTATATCAAAGCTATTCGCCTCCCACACGTACCTTTCCGTTAACACCATTTTGCAAAGCACGAAATCCTATGACTCGATGTACCACCAAATGAATGATACAACTATCTCGACGAATTGAATAGTTCATTTTCACCACGTTTATCTTTCTGTATGTACTGCATATAAATTCATTTATATGAGACAGCAATGTAGCCTGTAACACAATACAGGGCTTTATGTGCACATACAAATATAGACACGAACGTGTAAAATTCTGTACAAATGCAATACAAGAGCTACCTTGCCTTCAACAGGTTCATTTTTGAACTTTATTTTGTCTGGCTGCTCCTGCCACGTCTATTGTTTTCGAGCACGATTTCAAGCCATGGCACGTTCTGATGAACTGAAAAAATTAGGCTTATTGAAATCGAGGCTATATCTAGTTACCTGCAATCCAAGTCCTATTGTTTATTCCAGTTTAGAGAAAGGATGCCATGAACACGGCCAAATTACTCTATTCTGTTATAGTTTACTTTCCATTGTTCTTTTCTCCTCGTTTTTTGGTCTTGCCTTCTATTTTTGATCCGCCACTACAATTATTATTTGAACATGTTCTCAACCCACGAATACCCATAGATTTTACAATCATTGCTTCGAAAATTCAGCAATTCGTGTAGTTGATCTAATAAACGATTTTCGATGATCCAGACATCGAGTAATTGTGCTATTTTATCGTTTGTGTAAGCTTTCGAAATGGTTAAATAGCTGGAAGCTCCAACAGCAGAGCTAAGATAAATGCAGATGCAAGAAAACTGATTGCATCTGGGATTAAGACCGAGGTAGAAAATTTTTCAGTCCTATGGCCAAGCATGGAAAGTGTGCTTGTGATAAACGTTCGCAGAAGTTGGGCATATATTTTTGCCTGCCACTTTTCCACTTATCTGTTTGGCAACCCCTGCATTCCTCCTTTGTTTCCTTATTCTCTTTCTTGCTATTACCCGCTGCTGGAAAGCACCTTTTTTCGCGGTCGTTCACGGTAATCACTTTCTGGGCCTGACATGAAATCTCCGGGAGTTTAAACACGCTGCTCGTTAACCAGTGCTTGTTATGCCATTGAGTTTTGCATTTCGAGCCATTATTTTAAACCTCGTTGCATTTCTTTTTGTGCCTATTACTGTTTTCATTATTCTCTATTGATTCACAAATTATTGTCAACGCACGAGAATTCTTCGAGACTTTCAGAGTCATTCTAGTTTTAAATTCGTTATTTCTTAGTGTTTTTTTTTCAATTATTTTTATTATTTATTTTTCACTCTTCAGTTATTATTTCCGGTAGATTTATTGGCTCTATTCTCGATTTTGTTTCACCAACTACTCATCCAGCATATGCAAACCAAATATCGCGGTTGTCTCTACGACGAATCGATGAATCTATCACAATTTCGAACTGTGCATTTTCACATCGATATTGACCCTACATCGAATACGAATTGGAGAAATTACCGTATTGGGACGAGCTATTTGTAACAGCATCGACAGCCGTCCAGAGCAATGTCGTCGTGGGAAGGTTCTGCTCGTACATACACACACCCAGTGCTTCCATAATATACGTAGATACCTATCAGGGCGATCCTGGTTACATGTGCACCGTTACCTCTTGTCGCACGTAAAATTATAGCTCTGCCATGTTTGTTATCACTAGATACGTTAATTCCACCATTTCAAATAAATACATACGTAGTTTGTCCAAGTAAACATAACGCATTAAACCCACGTGCCTCCAAAATAACTACAATGTCAATAAGATCGAATCTCTTTTTGATTTTTAACATTTCTTCCAAATTCTTTCTCATGGGAACAGTATTTTTGGGCTTCTATCGTCAGTAATGAGTACGGGGTCAATGTGTGTCTTCGGCGATCACTAAAATAAAATTGGGTGACAGTTAAGCCATCCACCAATTAGCGTATCAATCGCTGGCTGGGGTACGGAAGATTTACCACAGTTCCCTGTGGAAACAGAAACCGGAAGTGAAGCTGAGGTGGACTTGTAAAAGATCGCCAAGGATTGAAACGTTAATAATAATAATAATGAAGAAAAATGTATTCTTTGGCTTCATGAAGACATCAATAAATCTATGTTTTTAACGAATTGAAAAGGAATGCAGACAGAATTCAACGAAATCCATTGATTGAGAGTCTGTCTATGAAGAAAGTCATGAAGTGGATGAATGGTGAAGTTGCGGAACCTTTGACACGTAAATTGAATTAATCAACAATTGTCAATACAAATCAAAGACGTTGTCGCGAGGATGACAGTTTGAAAAAGTCTCATTCGTTTTCTTTATACTCTATTTCTGACTGCATATATCATGTCGTACGTTGTTCCAGTCCGTGTTGTATATAAGGTGTGAACGGATGCTGGATACATGCGGTACGTGGATACTGTAATATATTGTTGGGAGATTGGTATGAAAACGTGGCAGCCGAGTATGGATTTTACTGGGTGATTGAGAATGCATCTTCCGTTTCTGTATCCTTACAAATATACGAGTATAAACTCTCTCTCACGCGATTCTATTTCACACTTGAGGTCGAAGAACTCACTGAATATGTGGGAAACGAGTGTGAAGCGTTGAATTTCCTTCGCCATCGTGTGTTCGAAAATATCGCCGCACAGTTATGTTCAGTGATACTTCAATACATATTCAAATTCTGTATGTCGAAAAATCCGATATTTCCTGTTTGTAGTTTTCACGTGATAGGAAATAACAATAATGAATATAATGATAATAATAATAATAATAATAATAATAGCGACAGCAATGACAAGAAGGCTAACGTAATGTCAATGATTTAGTTTATTTTAAGCGTGAAATAAAATAGCCAGGAAAATATAAAAATACTGAGAAATCGATATGTCTGTTTATATATTTTTCGAAATAAAGTTTCGTATTTATATTTGCACTCGGTACGTTTCAAGTTCCACCGAAAAAAGTAAATCCTTTTGAGCCTTAAATAAATAACCGTAACTGCCATGATTTCATTTGATTTTCTATCTCAAACAATTATTATCCTCGTTCACGAGAATGATAAAAAATGTTGTTCACTTTCTATTGATTTTTTATCACCAAGACAACGTTTACTTATACTCAAACGATTTAACCCTCTTTTCCATCGGCTCATTTTATAAATAATAAATGTTTATAAAAAATGTTGCATCGTTTGCGGAGAAAGGTACTGGAAAATTTATTTGCTTGGCGTAAAAAAAAAGCATCTTCCAACCACATGAGCCAATCTTATAAAACGTATATAAATACACATTCATAAAAGTGCAATTTACACGTAGAGCTCGTGCAGTCTGTACCGTAATGGTGATTCATAGGAACTCGTTACGAGACGCGTGCTTGGTTGAGAGGCAGCAACTTTGTACCTCGAGTACGAGCATAGTTTTTTTTTCGCTTTTCCCTTCATTCCCTTATACTTCTCATACCACTTTTCTACAAGAACGAAATTTATGGATACCGTGGACTCGGGCTCTACCGATTTTACGGTCAGTACATAAAAATCCCACAGGATTTCAAATCTCGAATCCACTGAAATTAGCTCGTATTTTTGTTCTACTTTGTTCGCTTATTCACAACCTCATTCATCTGCACATTAGTTCCCATAAGTTAGACATTTGCAAAAAGTTTTTAAGCTTCTTTCAAGCAGTAAATTACGATTTGACTCTTAATAAATTTTTCTTTTCATTCAACTTTATTCCTCATTTACCTAAAAATCGTTCCTAGCAGATGCACCAAAACTACATCGAGACACTGACATTCATTGTATCCTTCACTCGAAATAATCAAATGCAGTGAAGCTTTGTACCAAAATATTGTTGAGTTAAAATCCTCTTTAAAAAGAATCGAATAATGAATTTGCTCTGTTTGGAAGCTTTTTTTGCTGAATGCTCTCTATAAATCAATTTATTCGTTTGAAAGAAAGTGTTCTTTCAACGTCGACCTACAGAAGTTTCCCAATGGATATTGAAATCGCAGATACTCTGTTGAATAGCTCTCTGGATAAATGGCGCCATTAGATAAAATGTTTGATCGATGATCTAAACGACAGTGCGGGGTTGATTGAAAATTCAATTTATTAGCATGAATCTGTTCGATGAATTGAATCATAAATGCGTTTGTACTCGTGAAGATTAAATGGTATCGATAAAAAGAAAAACAAAAGGTTGTTTATTTTGGGAAATTGGATATAACAGTTGCGGATGTATCCGGATAATACCAAAACGACACCACTATGCAATGAATACCGACAATTATTCTCGGGTGGCGTCCGGACCTAACCTGCGTATATAGGCGATCTCTACCAAAGCTGTAAATTTGGAAGGTATATGCGGAACGAGCGTAACAACAGCCCCAACGGCGGAACATCACGTGTAGCTTGGGAGTATCGGTATTTGGTGGTGGTTGGAGTTCTGCAAGGCGTTACCCCGGCCTAGAACCTCTCTCATGCATATTCATTGAGTCGCGGGCGTATCGCGTCCCAAGGGTAGTTTTGGTGTCGTAGGTATTAGGTATCCACTTGGATATATAGTTGGACGAGAGGTTTTCGATCCTCGATATCGATAGTATACAGTCTAGAGGTAGAAGCTTGAATTTCTTTGGATCGAAACATATACGTATATAATAATATATGGAATAGAACAGAGAAGGAATCGAATTTCGTAAAATGGAACGGAAGGAAAGCGAATGGCTCTCTCCGACTTAAAGTCGTAGGTTTAGACACATAGACGTACACATGGAATATGCTAAGTCAAAAGTTTACGAGCTAAAATCGTAGTTGGAAAGTTCATGCGGATGATGGTAGAGCAGCGAGCAATTTGCTATGCAAAGTTGATGCTTTACTCGTAGCATTATTGGAAACCGACTAGTGGAGAAGAAAATATGGCCAGAGTCCCTTGCTACTGCTTTATTATTCATTTTCCAACATCCAGACACACGTTGAAAAGATGTTTATTAGGACTCAGAAGATTTCAAGTTCTCTTGTCGTCGTCTACGGATTACCATTTCACTGTGTTTGCAAATTAATTACTAATGAAAACCTTCCAACGCGATTTGACGTCTTTATGACTCTCTTTCAGGACGAAATCGATAATGTACTCGGTTCAAATAATTTTCCGATAATTTTAACGTTCCTATAGGATCGTATAAAGACAACAACACTTATCGAAAGATTATTGAAACGAACGATTAATTCAATTACACTCACAAATATCCAAAGAAACGATCGAGTCCAAGTGCGAAAAGTTAGCTCGTTGCTTTGCCAGGATCCCATTCAGCGAATGGTCTTTCGCCGGTACATTTTCATTTATATACATTTTAACGTTCCCATTTGCCAGTTAACCACTTCTGTCCTATCAGATCATACAACTTTTCGCACAGCTTCAATCTATGGGCGCTTATATCGATTGAGTCGTGGTCGGTCGCAACTATAGCCATTGGAACTTTATCAAAGCAGTCACAGAGCAATAAAGTTATTTACGGGGAACCGACATAACCACAGACTCTAAATACGAGGTTATTGGGGCAACGATCATAGAAAACTTCATCCTGACGAGCTCTGAACTTCTCGTCTTTTTGGTCCTTCGGTGGACAGCCAAATGCTTTGGAAAGTATTCAGTTCTCGTTCCGTCCTTGGCAGGCATTTATATCCTTATCTGGACACTATATCACCACGAAACTTGGGACTGCTTAGAACGTTCAGGGACATTAGAAAATAGTAACAATCCAAAGAAATATTCTTAATAAAATAGATACAGCTTTGTCTTCTAGGAATTCATCACTTTTTCAAATTTGTCGTCTACTTGCAGTCGAATTTGAACGTTTCATTAGTAATTTATCAAACCTGAAACGTTTCCGAGTGATTGTTCATCGTCAAAGAGAGAATCTTTGATTCCATTTTACACCGAATCAAGAAAATTGCCAAATCGTCGATGCAGATTTCCATCAGTGGGCAGCCAAAGGGGTTGAAGGTTGTATCGTTAGGTTGCGAGGGCAATTTATTCCATTATTTGGTATATTGCTTAATTATCCGAATATCAAAACGATAGAAATGAAAAATAAGTGTTATCGAGAGTTGATGATTGCCCGCTCGCGTTCATGTGGATGTGTGGATATTTGTGCAGAACGTACCCTGATCAATGAGGATTAATATCATGTGGATTTTCGATGTTTCGACACACAGCTTTCAAATTTCACTGCACGGCAGAATCATTGGTTCAACAAAATAACGCCATATTTGTATGTCCAATACAGGATCCCAGTGCGCTATCAAATCGGTTTGTTTATAAATACGCAATCTTTCGTGTACCGAATGATGTTTAAATCGTTTTAACCATATTGACGTACAGGTAACCATGAACGATCGGAATCGATTTGGGGAAAACTCCTATCGGTAAACTTGGTTACTATTGGAATATGGTGAAAGAATAACCAGTGGATCGTATTGGTCAATAAATATTATAACATCATCGGGTTACTGCGCGTTAGCAACGCCTCATTATTTTCTGATAGCAAATTACATGACATTGCATTGTTTGAGAAGGTCTGACTGTAAGATTCTCATTGTTACTTTTTCATATGTTTTGGGTGAAAGTGGAATTTTGGGCAAATTTTTAATTGCATTCGTTTAATCGCGAAATGATAGAAACGTCACCCATGGGAAACATTTTCCACAAATATTACGATCAAATTCCATAAAAACCACAAACGCCTGATTCCAGATTCGAGGAACAAAAGAATATTGTCTCATTTTCTACCGACTGTCCAATGCATGCGAAGATTCATTGGCTGCCGAATTTTTATCTTCAATTCCGCGGAATGAGTTGGTTGATTTAGATAAGAGGAAAGACTTTTCCTCGGATTTACTCGTAATTCAGAAGTCGAGCAGCACAATCGGTACGAGACAAGCCAAATCCTCAGCCATCGTCGCTGGCTCTGATGGATGTTTTCAATTTGTGCTCACGAATGTAGGGGAACCTGGTCGAAAATATACGTCCATAGAATCAAGAAGAAAATCTTTAGCTAGAGAGGGACGGAAAATTTCCACATGGTAAATTGCAACAGGATCATCAATGCTCTACGAGTCGATATCGAATCTAGCTCCACAGTTTCGTGTTATTAGGGAGTTTCGGAATGGTCGAACGTCAGACAGGGTCAGTGATGCTTCATGGTCTCATGGAATGTTGAGCTTCGTTGTTGCACATGGTCAGCTTGGAATCAGGGGTGCATATTTGATTGGATGACTGAATTCTCATGTTGGGAAGACAGAGATGGAATGAAAAGGTTGAAGACGGAGGCAGAACCATAGAATTAAGGAGATGGAGTGAATTTCGAAAATAAGAATCTTTTATGATCTGCTGATCAATGAAAAAAAGGATCAATAATGTTATTCATTTAAAAACAAGGAATTTCATGAAATCCTTGTACTTCGTGATACTTTGGCCAATCTCCTTGCTCTTCTTTTTTTAATTTTCGACTCTTAAAACAGAGATAAATAATTTAACAAATTCGTTCTGAGTGGCTTGGAAAAACTTTGAATAGTAAAATGCAAGAAGTTTCTCGATCGACAAGAAATGAATAAATGAAAGATCAACCCCTACATTGTAAGTGATAAAAATGGTCTGAATTAAATAATAAATCATCTTTGGAATTAAAAAAATGTTGAATCAATGACCTTGAATATAATGTGTCATATAATACGATAGATTACATTGGAAAACATACAATAACCGCGGATATTTACAGCTTTTGAGGAAATCTAATTTTTCCATCCGGTACAAAGCCATGAAACATCTTTATCGGGTACGTCGGACTAAGCGCGTACCTTCTCTACTGGTGGCAGACCATAACGTTGCTTATCTACTGGCCCCGGTCACGCTCCAGGTTCTATAAGCTATCGCAATATTGACTGTGGTACTTTGACTCTTTTTAAAAACGTTAAAAGTGTATTATCCGGAGAAGAACTTGCAGCCTCGTTCGAAACTCAATTTAAAAAGTGTCGTGACAGATTTTCAAAAGAAAAAAGAAACAATTTATCATGTTATTTGACACGGTAGAATTTTTTCAAAACACTCGACCTAAGCACGCAACAGCATTTTGTTAAAGAATTAGGAAGACAAATTTCTAACATGCACGAGCACTGATCTGATCGTTCCAACAAGACAAAATTTTGATCGACGAGACTGGTCGTCTTGCGAATAACTTTTATGTCTGTGCAACACGACGAAAACCCCACGGAATGGAACTCCACAATCGTTCAAACTGGAAGTTGAGTATATGTAAATATAGAAAAACTTAACAAAAGTTGTTCCAATGCACCCCTACAAAAATGAGGCTACGTATATTCCTTCGACTGCGGTATTTTGGTCCATTATATACCTGTTTATATGTAAATAAATATACGTGGGTATTCGTGAATAGTTAATGTTTTCACGATTCGTGACAAGAAACTGGGACGTACGAAAACGATCCTATGAATACAAATAAATGCATGGCAACTTTTACGACAAAAGAATTTATAAGAAGAATAATAAAGTAAAAATACTGTGAATGGTGTAAACTGTAAATGAAGTATAACAATCATTTGAAAATCCTTGAATACCAATATGATTTATTCCTTAAATTTTCTCGACTGAAAATAAAAATTTTGCTACTGTAAATATCGTAATAAAAGTTTTCCTTGATTACTACGAAAATGAAAAATCAGCTGTTCGTTAATTTCGAACGTCAATCCAAATTCTCCTGTTACAAGAATACTTGGCAGTAACAATTTTCCCGTGTGACATGAAACTGACGTCAATTATTCCTAAATGACACTAATTACAGCAAATTTTGATGCATATTTTTATATCAAAGTTCATTCTCACATCATTCTCGATCAAAAAAGTTTCGCACCTCGTCAATATATTTCTGGACATCGGGAGAACGTGTGTAAACATTCATCGATCTTTCGTTTTGTACAAATTGAAAGGCTTTTATGCATGTATATATATATCCTTGGATACGAAAACAGAATGGCGATGCAACACAGAGACTCGTTCGATAAATGAAAGGCAAATCGCGAGCTGGGCGTTAACGTAATCTGTCTTCATTTGTACTATTCACTTGGGTGGCATTCTCACCAATATGTAAACCTACCTTCGGATTCACGGTTGTGCGAATCTCCGCATTGAGTTTACCCGCGATACATGCTGTACGATTGAAATACGAGGGCGTCACTACGAGCTGTCCAGGTGCAATCGAATTCAAAGCGAGAGAGAGAGAGAGAGAGAGCGAAAGAGACAGAACGATATGAACCTGTTCTAATTCATCATTGACACGTCGCCACGTTGCGATCTCTCACCTTTAATTAACGCGTACCAGAGAGCGTTCAACTTCGACAACAATATTTTTCCCATTCGTTATGTCTTTGTTTGGGTTTCTTTAATAAAAAAAACGACAATCCTGCCGAAGGATTATAATTTTTCAATGTACCATGTTGACTTCGTTGTACTTATTATTTAAATAAATTTAGGGCATCATTGTCGAAAAAAAAATCGATGACACTTTTTTCATAATTTTTAACGAGTGTAGTTGGAATTTGAATAAACTTACTCGAAGATCGTTCATGAGATTTAAACATTCTAAAATACATGCAAGAGTTATTGACAAATCGACCGTGCTCTTTTAATTAAATTCTATTTGTTATTTTAATGAATTTCGTGTCAATAACGAGAAGGTTATGCATGGGATGGGCTCATGCATGGTGCCTTGATTGATTTTCCAATGTGTGCTTACTCGAGATAGTGCAATACAGTTCCGATTATTATCGTGTCACTCATAAATTCAAGTATCGTTTAGTAAACACTTTTACTTCCGATTTTGCCGATGAAAGGCGCGGAGCTCCTGGGATTAAACGGTTTTCTTTTAAATCAAAATCCATGGTGGATATTGTTTTAGAAAACTTTCTTAAACCACAAAAATCTCTTTTCTTTTATATTATTTATCTCTAACCCTTAGAGAGCGGAGCTCGCGCTAATTAGCTTTCTGTAAGTCGAGAAAAGGGCAAACACATTTGTGCTTTCGATACGTAACGTTATACATTTTTTTTTGTACATCGTCGTAACGAAATCTCTCGAATATCCTTAGCGTATTTAGAGTCTTACGTCCTTAGGTAAAAATCGTTGCGTTAATAGAGAAAAAAGAAAAGAGTGAAAAGAAGGACAAAAAGCACGAGGTTGAATAGTTGGAAAAAAATCGTTATCACCCCACCGCTAACGATTATTAGCAGGAAGTAATTATCGATAATTAGACGGTTACGTAAGAACTATGGTATTATCCAGTGCTGCTCGTCGTTTACGAGAGCCTTCTACTCTTCGCGGCTCGAGAGAGGGTCGTATGAAAATTTTACTCATAGCCAAGTCGCCGCACTCGTCCCATCGCGGCTGTACGATATTCCCCAAGTGCAAACTCAGTTAAATGGATTAAAGTATAGCGTTGGGGCAGGGTGACCCTTTAGCAAAACTCTATATAAGAGATTATACGTGTTACGTGCTTTTACTCATCGTGACTTCTTCAAACGTTGGAGGGACAAAAGTTTGCTGAGCAGAAGAATAAAAGAAGAAGAAGAAAAAACATATTCCGATGAAAATTAATTAAGGAAAAGTCAAAGCGTGTGAAACATTTTGGTGAGAATTTCAAGGGAGCTGTTATTTCATATTAAATCTTACCGTCATATGGTACATCGGTGTATCATAATATTAATTAATTTTATGAATATCTGACAAATACTCTCTCGTGAGAAGAAGTTTCTCGATGCTTATATATTTTACGGGAGTTATTTTTAATACAATTTTCCAAAACTCTCTCTTTCGACAAAGAACACTTTGTGCAAGATTAAATCCTCGACAACGTCTTTCTCGCTAATTTAAATGAGTTTCGAATTGAACGAAGAAGGTGCTCATTCGACTTTCTGTATTGACATTTTCTTCACGAGACTTACAAAAATCTCGTTCACCAAGAGATTGGCACAGAGAAGAAAAAGTCAAGAGAGAACCACTGTCACATTAATCTTACTTTCCAAGGACCATTCTCTCAATTTATCTTATTTTCATCTTTTTGTTTCTCTTTCACCCAAACCTACTCTCACTTTCTCGTTTACATATGTATGGCCTAACAGCAAAGCCGAGGATATTCATTTCCCATTCGAGTTGACTCGGTACAGAGATTAAACTCGCTACTCGACCCAACACCGAGCATTAATCTTTCGAATATAATTTTCCGGCAGCACAACTCTCCGGTTATTATACCTCGTCCAGCAATATCCACCAACAGTGCTCATAATAACTTGTGAAAAGTTGTTCAAACGTTACCGATCTCTAACCGAGAGCGAGTTTATTGTCATTTGGCATTATCAATGTCAACGTTCCTTCATTGTTCCAAAACTTTCATCCTTCTCGTTTTTTTTGTCCTCATAGAAAAGCCAAAAGAAGGAACAATTTTTTAACAATTGTACTTTGTAAATCGGTCGAGGCCCATATTTCAGCGTTAAAATAAATAAAAATTCCCAAATTCATCATCTTTTTCGAGAAAATCTGGCAGTCACTTTGGAAATTTCTGCTCACATTTATCGGCAAATTATTTCCAGGGCAAATATCGAAGTTGACAGACTCATGGTTCGTTTTTATTTTCGGAGTTTAGCGGAAATTTGTTGATGTTAATTTTCCAATGAACTTTCTAGTCCTCCTCAAATTTGGACAACGATTAAGAAGATCGAAGATGATTGAAAGGTTTGACTACTGTGGTAAAAAATTAGAAGATCTTGAGGCAAATTCGAAAAAAATTGAAGGACATTCGTTGCATATATAAATGATGATACATATCGATATATGTATACACAGTAAATAATGGGGTCCATTATTGCGGTTGAAGAAAGGTGTTACAATATGGCAAGAGACATGCTTACAATTCGTATCGGTTCGACGACAGACGTTTTCGCCCTCTTGCCGATGTATATTGGAAAACGCTCTGTGGATACGGGTCGCCTCAAACTGGTACGACAAAGTCAGTCGTGAAGGGAAAAAAAGGTGCTTTTGGGAGGGAAGACACGGTACCGGCTGTTGCTGTATCCTCTCAAATCTTTTGGGCAACATCGAAACGTTGGAAAAATCCTTATTCGAGAAAAGGCACGACTCTGTGAACCCTCTGTTCCCATTTTTTTTTGTACGAGACGAAAATATGGTTGAAAGTTGTACCAGATTTTTAATATTTTCAAAGTTCGAAGAGATAAAAGAGATAAAAAAAAATTTATGAAGATTCTTTATTAAAAAATTGACGTTGCTACCAAAGATTCTGATTGTTTTTCTTCGTTAATTCATAAATATAATTATGTTGCTAACAAACTTATGCGTTATTCTTGGTATTTTTTTTTGGTCATAATCTTCTTCATAAAGTTTCTTCTGATTCGTGACAATTTTCATTGACACACCAGGAGCTTTTGCTCCTCTTCCGATAAACTTTTACTACAAACTTATATCAGCATGTCACCCTTCGGGAATGGAGCAATTTATTATTTTTCAAACTGCAAGGGTCGAAGGAAAGCTTTGTCGCGATGGAAGGGATTTTCTTCACCAATCGAACTCCATTTCTTCTTATACTCTCTATCGCACTCTTGTCTCCTTTTTCTCTCCTTCCTTCGTCTATCTGTCTATTTCTCAAATTTGTCCTTTTTCATCCTAAACTTCTTCCGAGTGCATGAAATTCGAGGAGATAAAGTTTCGCATGGACGCTTCGGAAAGGCACTCCATGAGATATACGTATGCATCGTGCAAGTTTTCTCGAAACGAGAAACAGACAGAGAAAGAGAGAATAAGGAGCGTTCAGGAAAACGATATACAGATTTATTTCCTTACGAACTCCGTATATTATCCTCGGGTACACTTGTAGCTCAGGATTTAGCGATTACACGGTACATACGGTTTATGAACTGTTGGATCTTTATTTGCACCCAAGGATTTTATTAATCACGTTAGCTATTGCCATTTTTTAAATGACTGTAGTGCGGCAAAATATGAAAAAGAAAATAAAAATAAACTTTCGTTCGAAGCTTGAGATATTCTCGATAAATCAGATTAAAGTTGTTGTGTTGGGATCGGCGTTCCCAAAAGTTTGTATCTGCCAGAGACACCAGCGTCATACGATTTGATATAATCCGGATAGTTGTCTTCTGTCAAAGATTTTTAACAGTTGTGACAAGCAGAATAAAAGTCCATCGTTTGCTGTTCTTTTTTTACCACAAAACGAACATTTTTGATACTATATTAATTTTTTTTTTCTACCCTTACGACTTTCAAACTTTTCGAAACTTTCGACACACTCTTCATTCAATGCTTCGAGAAACAACTTGCACATTTTCATTTGATTAAATGTTTAAATTATCCTTTCAAAAGTCCCAAAACTATGCAAAAATCTGCATCATCTCATTTTTTAAATTCTCTATTTCGATGTAACGACACCATAACATTTCCTCAATGTACTGAACTGCACGATAAACGAAAAAAGTGCGCTATAAATTTTCACTGGAATTTCCTCTACGATGTTAATGGATTTTAATGATTGTCATTTTCTTATGTTACAGTTGACGTAAAAAGAAAAATAGTAATGATGAGGTGCCTATGGATATGGATCGTTTTCGCCACCGTTCTGCCAGCAGCAGTTCCATGGCAGGCGGATCGCAGTAAGCCCAGTAGAGTATCTTTTACTAACACAATTAACAACTTAGCATAGAATATTCAGAATATTTATAAAATGAATGAAAAATGAAAAAATTTGATGAAAGTGATAATAATAATTGTCGTAATTGCGAATGACAGCAAAAATGCAAATATTCGATTCCATTCTCGAAATGATCGTGACCAGCACGTTATTTTTGTTCGTGTCGAGCAGATCGAATGACGGAATTTTGCGAGATATCAATCTCTTTGACGTAAAGGGTCCAAAATAGATTTTTCTAACGCGCTTCGTAAAGAAACGAAAGAAGGATGAGATACCGATATCTCTTGGTACAGAAGGTCTTATCTCGTATATACTATAAATGCGATGGTAAAAGTATCGAATACGACTCCGAGTCTCGCGGTAGACGACGTTGAACCCACTGAAGAAAAGCTTTGAAACTTATTTTCTCGCTTTTCGTAGAAGGAAACCATCGTGACGAGGTCGAAGACGAGACGACGACGCGAGAGATCCGACCCGCATGATACCTTTTCGCGAATCTCGTGTCTCACTGCCACGAGGATTTCGTTCTCAAACGAGATTATATACAGATATATATATCTACGTATTTACGTGCGAACATGAATTCGGCACCAAATCCCATCACCCATAAAAACGAACGAGTATCGTAGGTTCCAGGATTACGTTATCAAATTTAAATTACATTTGAAACCGAAATTCAATACTTCGTTAATTTCTCAAACTCGATTAATCGGCCTTCATATGATATAAAAATAACTAAAACTTTAAATCGCCTTCAACCCTTTTGTCTGTTCACGAAATTATTGACTGTTTCGGACACTCGATTATTGACACGGATTTGAGCCTTCGTCGAAGCTTCATTTAAATTACGTGAAATATTTTCAATAAATTAACAATACGAACGATGTTTTTATAATGATCGTGATGTAATGATCAATGTACAGGGATCACTTTGGAAAAATACGAGTGTTAATAATAATAATTGTTTACGAAGTCAACAAGAAAGTTATGACGATGCTGAATGTTGAAACGAGGGAAAAAAAAGTAACTAATGAAAAATGGAAGTGGTACAAAAGCAGAAAAGCTAGAATGTGAATTTTTCTATGTTTACAGTGCCGCGCCTGTACGGCGACAGGATTCCCACGAGGGTATTAACGCCGAGTAACAAAAAAGTTCAGAGAAAGATCGTTATTTACCACAACTTTTTTCGAACTCGGGTCACCCCAACGGCAGCCAACATGCTCGTTATGGTAAGCTGTTTTCTTGTTAAAGTGATTTTTTTGTTATCAATGATAATAAAAGGGCTCCGACATTTGGAGGGTTTCGATAGAAAAAAATGAGAATAATGATGCAAAAAACGGGGGAGAAAAAAATCTATTCTCGTTGGAAAATGTTTATGGACAGAAATTAAAATATTACAGAATCTCTGTAAATTTTTTGAGTCGACTTTCGAATGGTTACTTCGATCGATAAAAATAAATTTGTACTCGGAATATTTCGTGGCACTTGTTTATATTTTTGTGGAGCTTTATTTAAAGGTCTTTCGTGCGAATAAAAAATTCCTCGCCACGAACGATCTTGTGTATTTTGTCTTTTTTTTTAACACAGCAAAATTCTTTTCTCGAGACTTTCCTACTTTTTTAAGCACGAGAAAAAATGCCTTTCGTGACATGGTCTTCCTTTTTTTGGTACTGAATATGTTTGAAGAATGTTTTCAAAGCATTCTTTGTAGGGAGGAGGAGGAGGAGGAGGAGGAGGAGGAGGAGGAGGAGGAGGAGGAGGAGGAGGAGGAGGTTGAATGTACGAGAGGGCAAAACTTGCTCTGCGGAGAAAAGCATCAGTGGCTGACCACGTAATCGTTTCACCTCTCGTACGTTCACTGTCTAAGAGAAACGAAGGGCGGAGAGAGAGTTGTTTGGCTCAGTCGCATCCCGGTGCAAGTTGAACCTCCGCCAGTCGCTAGACCACCCTCACCAGGATGAGCAATTAAGAGGGTTCGCTTGTCGGTCGAAGCTTTTGCGGTGATCTCGTTTCCTCTCTTCTTTCCCACTCGATTTCTTTCGAAACGCGATCTCTTTTCTTCTGCCTCTCACTCCGTTCACTATACGAGTTCCCCGTTTATTTTCATTTTATTCTCTCTCGCCCCTTTCATTTTCTACACGGGAACGTAAAGTCGACGCACGCGCTCTTGCCTTTTCAGTGAACACTCTTTTTCATGTTTTCACTTCTCCGGGCGTGTTTTTTCTATTTTTATTATTTTTATTGCTCCACACAATAAAAATACTCCAGCCAAAAAAATATCCAAAGAATCTTTGCATCTGGCTTTTATTTAATTTCAGACCAGAATTCTCTTTTTTCTACTTTTTTGTGCCTTTTTTTCCGGATTCGGATTCGTGACTCGCCAAAAACAAATTTGAACGGTGATCGATAGTTCGATGGAATAACCGTCGTTGTGACATTTTTGGAACGACAGAATAATTTATGCACTGTAATTCAACTTGAAATCTGACCCGCGACGCGCGCTAAGTGCAACGTCATTACGAACCAAATGGAACCACGGAAATGTTATGACCGAACTGTCATTTTCATGTGTTACTCGTGAATACTCATGAATTTTATAATATCAGAGGACATCAAATTCGAAACTTCGAAACTTCTTCTGCATTTTCCTGAAATAATGTCAGAGTCTTTTTTTTCGTCTTTTGCTTTCTCGGACATGCCAAGATTTCGTTTAATTGGTAAATAATCATTTATTGTTCAAAATTTATGACAATGTGGTAGCAGAAGGCCTTTGATGACTCAGCTTTTTTTTCAATAAATTTTCATTTAATTTCAACAGATTTTGATGGCTCCGTATTTCTTCAAAGAAAAACCTATGAATATCAGGCAAAAAATCATGTTTAAGTATGAATTTTCACGAATTTCCAAAGTCGTTTCTCATTTATGTCATTGTCGGCTTGAAACTGCGTTAAAATTCTGTTTAACCCTCACAAATAAATCGATTATTCAAAACCAGAGATACGACGTTGCGAAAACCTTAATTTCACAGTTTCCACGAGATCTGCCATTCTACGAAGTTATAAGACGATTGAACTCTCGATTCAGGAAACGTGGTTCTTGAAAAATGCCCAATACAATGAAACCCAAGCCAATTAAAGTGCTTCCACACGTGTGTCAAACACTTGTCAAGCGACAGATGGCAATTTTACAGTTTCCTAACGCTGTGACACAATTTTATACGTCAAATAAGTTTGCTCAAACGAGTAACGAGTTTCAGGCAAGAGTTATGTGTCTCCATAAATTTGTGGTGAAAAGCAGCCTAAACGAGTAGCTGCCATACGTGCAAGCATTCAAATTCTAGATATTCTTCGCCTATTATCTTACTCGATTAAAAAAAACCCTTAAAAAGCACGTTGAATTTAAAAAAAAATACCAATTTCTACTAGAAAATCTTGGATCGTATAATTATCGTATAAAAATGAATTCGCGTCGCATAAAGTACACTTAATGCAGTTTATTTCTATCTCATTATTATTCTTATAACTCGTTTTACGGATTGTGGGGTAGAGAATATCTGAAATCTACATAAAGCAAATAAAAAAAATTAGAAATGAACGGATTACTGTATAATTTAACGTCTATTTCGTTGATGACCCGGTTGAATTGATCGAGTGATTGCGCGGATTTCGCAAGCTCAGCTCCCCGCAGAGAATTTCCTCTTTCTCTTCGTGTAGCCTGGAGGGTCGTTAGTACATGAGCTATAGTGCATCGTTATTGCCAGGAGCTGACTAACAGCTCCATTACTTTTACGGATAAACGACCGGAAAAATATCGGTCAACTTCTCGCGTTCCTATAACATAGTGCTTAGTGCAGTGGGTTTAGGAAGGAAGCATTTACTCGGGCGCATAATCATGACCGCGTTAATAATCTGCCTAATTATTTCCAACATAATTACTAACGTTACTGAATAAATAGCTTGATTATGTTTCATCTGATTTTTCGTATATGAAACATAAAAAATTCGGTAATCCTTTGAACGATTTCTACGGGCAATTTCAAATTTGTTATTCAAATTTAAACAAATGAGATTTTTGAACGAGCGAAATTCGCTTGTTGATAAAAACACTTTTCTGTACGACAAAAATACAAATCGTACAGAAATTTCAATGGAAACTAGGTTTACATTTTTCACCTTCGTATTCGGTATTCATTATTTCATTATTTTATATCATTGTGTGTGAATCAACAAATCAATTTTTTATGCAATTAAAGATCCGTTGATAATTACGTAAATTTTCAATATTAATTATTCCAAGATTCGTCAGATATGCCAAGATTTCGTGAAAATGAACATTTTTACTCATTAAATATTTGACTTCGTCGTTAAAGAAAAAAAGCAAATGACATGCGGGTTTTTAACGATCGTTGGATTATGTATTTCGAGATTTCGTTATATCGGTTTTTTTACAAACGAAAAATAATGAGTTCTAGGCAAAAGGGGATTTTTGTAACACGATTGAGTATGGATTTCGACAAATGTTCAACTTTTTGAAAGATTTTGATGCTACATTGCGTTGAATTATCTTCAATTTAATAGTAAATGGTCCTTCGCGAAAAGGGGTAAAAATAGCAAGTTCATATTGATGGGCTTGCCGAATTGAGAGGTGCAAAATTCCGTATAAATAGACCCTATCATCTAATGCTCTCTGCCATTTTCCTATCGTACATTCTGTTCTCGATTCTCGGTCCGTGTGATATGGAAATCCAACATTCCAAAGAGCATTCATTCGTAATATCGTATTCGCCGAATGCTCTGGAGTTATATGCCTCATTTTTCTTGCTTTCTGCTCTGTGCTTCATCCCGTCACTCTTTTTCCGGTGAGTGCAAGACTTCTGCCATAAGTCAAGCGAATTTTATTTTCAATTTCGTAAACCCGTTGCGTTGCCACTTTTCGCGATCGTGAGACGTGAAGAAAAAGGTTTGAGTAGTGAAATGAGTGGGGCTCGAATTTCCATAGGAAATCAAATGACTCGCGTGTATTCACGTCCGTTATATTGAACATAGAAATGTAATCGTGATACTTTTTGGGTCTTTGAATCGTTTAAAAAGAATTTTCTCATATTCTATCGATTTTGAATATATTGGAAAAAAAAAGCGAGCGTTGGATGAAACGTCCACCAGATTACGAGCTCCTGAGCCGATATTTTTCACACGAATGCCCAAAGAGTCAAGAAAATTTCGCGATTGGATTTGATGAAGACGATCAAGATTTATTGGATATTTTTTTGCAACCTATTTTTCAATTGTTTATTATTTTATGGCATCGTTCAAACATTAACGTTAACGAGAATAAATAATTAGAAGTGAGCTTTTCACGCAGATTTTTATTAGGAGAAGCCACTGCGATGCTCGGAGAAAGGTGATTAAAGATCGAAAAGCTCTATCGAGATTATCATCGTACTTCGTGCTGGAAAAGAGTAATCAAGATTTTATTAGCACTTTGCCCCACGAGTATATCCGTTGTAAAATCGAGAAAATCAGGAGTAGAACAAAAGAGGTCTATCGAGAGAGGACGATGAGGTCTATAAAGCACACATACCATGTTTTATTAGTTCTCCACTCACTTTGAATCGAAAATTTTACGATTTCATGTTCTGGCATCAAATGTTATATCTGTAAACCATTTGAAACTCGAGATTCATCGATTTTTCATGTTTCGTGTTACAGAAGTGGCACAATGGAGCTGCCAAGGCAGCCCAACGATGGGCTGAGGCTTGCTACGCTCTGACCCATGACAATGCAACTGGACGACACATCGATGCATTCGGAAGTTGTGGCCAAAATATTTTCATATCAACCGCTCAAGTCCCCTGGTAAGTCAATAAACTCAATGACATTTTTTCATAACCAATGCACTGCGGATTGTTTGTACAATTTGTAGTTACCTCAGAAACTAAAGAAAGACTTCAAAACAGAAGGCGCAAAAGTCTGGAATCTTGAACCGCAATCTTTTGATCATCAAAACATTATTTTTGCCACAGTTTATTATTTCTTTGCAAATTCACGGTTTTACGTGATCAAAGAACCTTAATCCAAAGTTACTAACCAACGTCATGAATAAAATATAACTTGGGAACGTACTTTTGATTTGGATTCCAATATTTAAGCCCAATTCATCAACGCTGCTTATTTTTTTCGGCTTTGAACTGATATTCATAGTAAAATAAGCAGATAGAAACTTTGAAAACAAAGTACGAGATGAAGTCCGTTCATTCATTATTCCGCTTGTGTAACTACTGCTTCGGTTTGCTTATCACCTCATCCTTTTATCCTGCTGCCGTTGTTGGCGGTATTTTCAAAGTACTTGCAACTTTTTTTTTCTTCTTTTTTTTCGTTCTTCTTAATCTTCCCTCTGTTTCTGACATTTCCCAGGGCTATTTTTTCCTAAGAACCATTATAAATCTCGAAGCTACGATTTTCACGCCACCGTTGAGTTACTGAACCACTTAGCAACACCAAGTGGATGAGCAAGGTGTGCTGTAAAAAATGCATAAAGCCGTAACTCGCCCTTCACCTCGAGCTCCTGTTCTCCGCTTTCTTTTTTTTGTACCGTAAGCACTAGTCTCCTCTTATTCTCTTAATCCTCTCCTGTTCGTTCGTTTCGTTTCGTAACAAAATTGAGTAAAACCACGTTTTCAAATGCTCAAGATTGCCCACGAAAAGTACAAAAAGTATTCGAAGATCTTAGAAGTCTCGAAGTTGTTGCTTCAAAACTAACGAAACACATGAGTATTTTAATGGTTCATTAAAATTCAACGTCAACCATAGAAGTTTTCATAGTTTATAGTAGAAGAATTTTTTAATCGTTTTTAGTGAAATACTGGTCGACGGTTATGTCTCTTTCTTGAATTTTATTTTATCTCCGAATTTCGCGACCTCGAAACTCCTAAAAACGCTTGATTTTCAAAGTTGGCTAGAATTTTTTGACGTTTTTAATCATCGCATCACTGCCAAGAAGCAAATGTGATTTTCACAAGTACCACGTGCACCTAAAACAATTCAACGCGTTCGCGGCTCAAAAATTGATACAATGAAAAAGTAAGAAGATTATAAAATATCAAAACTTTTCTAAATCTGATATACTTGAATCCAGAAATGAACTTCCTAAAAAAATTCAGCAACGGTCACCCAATTTTTCTTTCGTTAAAAAGGAAAAAAAGTTGAATCACAAATGACAGCGGAAGCGAACGAACAGGCGGTGGAAACGAAGCCAAGATATTACATAGCCCGGAAAGGAGAGGACAGTTTAGGAAAGTGGCCGAGTTGGTTGTATACATGTGGTATATACGCGTTTTCTATCCTCGTCCTGGTTGGTATAGGAGCGTTGCAGGAAATTGCAACATCGTGGGACTGGAACGCCCACGCTCGACCCGTGTCCTACGATTTTCTGCTCGATCCAATCTCTGAGAGATTCTCACAAGTAAAACCGAGAAGATGGGGAATATCTTGTCGGGAGCGCGTACCCAGCGTTCCACGATTTGGCAGACTGGTATCGCTTGGACCACGCTTTCGAATGCACACGCTCTATTGAGGCTCATTTAATTTTATAGCGATGGCAAAGCGGACGGACAAACGGTTGGAATCTGCGGGGCGAGTCTAAAGAAATCCGCTTCGTTCCTATATCTACATCGCTTACGCGTCAGCATTTTTCCTCCACCAAACTTGCCGAACTAGTCTGCCCAAAAACTTTTCCTCCCCTCCGCAACATTTCTGTATCTTCGTGAATATGCAACTCGCCTCATCCTTTCGTTATCGTCTCCCAACAAGAATCATTCGACCTCAAACCCACTCCTCCTACACTACGTTTAACTGTACTCAATGTATATCGAAATCTCTGCAACAGTTTCACCCACAGCTTTTGTCGTTTCTAGCGCACACAGCACTCGCCAGATGAGCCACCTGTTGGCTCCATCCAAATCGACAATCACTGTGTTTTCGGATTATCTGTATCGCATCAACCTTTCGGGCTTACTTCGTTTTTTTTCTTCTTCATAATGGTCAACATCTACGCTTTTTAGTTAGAAACAAAAAGGTTCTATTCCGTAGGAGGCTGGCTCTTGAATCATATACAACAGACGTGAGACGTTTTTTTGAAGAAATTCGACCAGATCAGCCGAATTATGAGCTTTTTCTAATGTGTCATAAGATTTAAATTCTTCGCTTTCCATCCAGTTCGGTTGGACAATGAGACTCAAGGACCGATTTGGTCGTGTCAACCATCAAATTCATTTTGTAATAGAAATTAAACGTTCTCCATTGTTGATCCACTCAATTATTTGTTCGAGGGAATAATCAAATATTTAGTGGCCCTTTAATTATATTCAGTTGAGCGTATTTAACAAATAATTTGACAGCAAATATCGATTATCCCAGCAACGAAATCAGTTTTTCAATACACATTCGTACGATATATTGACAATTATAATTTTCGACAAAACTGTTACTCAACCTGGATATTTTTCTTTCAACGTGTTTCAGGTTCTTCGCCATAAAAGCTTGGTATTTGGAGAATCAGCTCTTCAAGTATGGACCACGAGCAAAGAACGACCTGAGCAAGGTCGGCCATTATACGCAAATGGTTTGGGCGTCGACTCATCGCGTTGGTTGCGGTTGGGCAAAGTGCAACGGTACGAGAGGACCACGTGGCCGACCTTATTTCAGCTACGTGTGCAACTACTGTCCCTCGTAAGTACCATTGGCACACCTTGCTAAACTGAATTGCACCAGATTCCCATCTCCCCTAACCATTCAAGCGTCTGTTTTAACCACTTGGGACCATTTAAATCGCAATTACTCGTTATGCTCTTGGTGAAGAATATTTCTACCTGTATATACATCGCGTCGGTTGCACAATAGCTGAATAACAAAGTCACCGGAGTTGAGGATACGAAGAACAACGAAAATAGCTAAAGACATTATTCTAAAGTCATAAAAATTCAATATTCCATGAAATATAAAGTTAATTCGTGACCGTTTTCCAAAAATCTTTAAACTGAGGTTTAAAAAAATGAGATTCGACGGTGCCGCTTCCCTGATGCTCTATATTTAGAAACTAGTTTAGTTGAGGATACAAAGAAGA
>JACEOJ010000128.1:156970-340202 GCA_013761285.1 Campoletis sonorensis
ATATTTAGAAACTAGTTTAGTTGAGGATACAAAGAAGAACGAAAATAGCTAAAGGCATTAGTGTAAAGTCATAGAAATTCAATATTTCATAAAGTGTGAAGTTAATTAGTGAACAATTTTCGAAAATCTTCAAACTGAGGTAACTGGAAAACGAGGTTCAACGGTACTGCTTTCCCGATGCTCTATATTTGCAAACTAGTGGAGGTTCATTAAATAAAAACGTACTTCTTAATAGAATGAAGAGTGAAGCCCGAAAGAAACCGCTACCTGGCGTGGCATTATCAAATCTATTATCGCCGAGGCGGAAGTCGAGTACAAATCGAGTATCTCTCCGAACTTTCAGTCAAATTGTATCGGAATAGCCATGATTCTCTTCCAGTCTTACGAACCCCAATCCCTCAGGATAGAAGAAAGGTTTTACGAGGATTTTTCGACCTAACTGACTCGATCGATAATTAAATAATTTAGTGTTTCTATCAACCTTCAGGTAGAAACTTGGATCGATTCAAACCTTGTAAAAGTGCATTTAAAACTATTAATTTTTCGTCTTTATTAATAAATCTTGCTATCGAATTAATGAGTTTACGAAATCGATTGGACATCGAACTCCACGTTGACGAATGTGGAATTTCCAAAGCATCTTCATCAGTATTTTGAACGAGCCAACGACTAATTCATCAAAACAATGAGCTTCGATGTTTTTTTTACGATTTCAAGTTATTCAATGTCGAAGAGATTTAAAAAACTATTTATTATCAAAATAGGAAAGAAATTTCGAATTTTTGGAGGACTACAAATTCTTGGCTATCCACATGTTTTATAAATATAATTTTAAATCCCATAAAGTTCAAATCGAGTTGAAAATATTTTTTGTTAGCGTGTTATTGGATGAGAATTTATTAGATTGTGATAGTTCGCAAAGGCTGGAAGGAATAATTTAACAATTTGACACTTCCCCTCGAACGAGCACATTCGTGTTTCCGGCTGATACCAGACGAACGTGTACAGGCGAATAAATCCATTTCTTTGTGAGATGAGACTGTGGCTCCGCAATTTTACGTGGTTAGGTTGGGATGCAGATAAAACTAGCACGGTTGGCAGCCTCTGCATAATCCTAGAAACACTGAGAAAAAAGAGAAAAAAGAATGGCCACCGAAAAAATAGAGAGAAAAGGAGAAAGAGAAAGAAGAGAGAGAGAGAGAGAGGGGGAGAGGGAGAAAAAGAAACAGAGATGGTGAACGCGTACCGGTTCGAATAAATTCAGAGGGTCGACGTAATTCACGCTTTTTACCAGAGCTGCTGCACTGGTGAGGAAGGTACACGCGCTCGGCGTATACTATACGAGTCTAGGAGATATATCGCTCGAAAGTTGGAGCTTGAGAGACGGGTTATACGGGGGGGTAGACGGTAAAAGAGAGAACGAAAGCCACACGATGGAACTATGTGGCTACCGGGACCCCAGTCACCCTTCGGAGCCAGCGGAGCGTGTACACGTACCTTCATATATCTATATATTCATAAACCTATAAAGATAAGTAATGGCAGGTAGCGCAAAATATCGGTTCTCGAAAGACAAAAGCTTCTCTCGAATGGAGGGTCAGCGTAAACCTCTCGCACGTTTTCTGAGAGATATGTCATCCGTACAGAGATATAGTGCAAAAAATCCGCCTATAATGTTGAAATTTAATTGGCGAATGAATAATCAATCTTCAATTTTACTCAACGTTAGAAAGAAAAGCTTGAATATTCGAAATTTAAAAATCTGTGGATAGCGTTTTGACTGCGATTTATCAAAAAATACATTGTCAGCGTCTCCGAATAATGCTACAGACCAGATTTATGTTGAATTATTGCGTGAAAAATTCAACTTCGTTGGAAGCTTGAAAATCCAGCTGATTTAGAGAATTTATTTACGAAGCAATAAATACTGGTAAACAGATGATTTCTTAAAAGTTCCAATTGTTTTTTCATTTTATGAGCTTCTCTTCGAAACAAATAACATGGAAATAAGTTCATCAGCAGCAAAGTTATTGCGTGAAACGTGGAGCTACGGTCTTTGAAAATTTCGAATATTTCAAGGCGGATTTGGATGAATATTCGAGGCAGGATTCGCTTCACTGTTGTCCAAAGTACAGTCGAGCCGATTCCCAATATTAGTTTCCAAACAAAACTTATTTTATTAAATATTTAATGTAGAAAAAAGGGTGAAATCGTATTTTGCATAATAAACAATTTGAGATGAAAATTCTCTCGTGAGATAATAATTTTCTCATCACACATTTAGAGGGAAATCGGTCGAGCAGTTTTTCGTAATTTCATGTGGCAACTTCGTTGCTATGGAATAGAGTTTTTTTCAAGTATTTCGAGACTGTTTTTCAGCCTTTCAATGGCAACCTATTTTTTTAATTGAAACCATTAATAAACGCAGACACATTTCATTGTATACTAAAATAAAAATACACTCTAGGAATCAATGAGTGTTTTTTTTTTGTTCCTAAAATCATTTTTCATTCGGAATAGAATTTTGTTTTTCACATATATCTCGTGGCAAAAGTTGGAAGGAGAAGGTTGCGCTGATAAAATCTGGTTGGGTGGTCTCGTAAATCTCTTGGACGACCCTGAAAGCACGAGCAGTGTGTGGATCAACAACCCCTTAGTATCCGGGGAGCACGCTCCTCAGGATATCCAGCGATCCTTATTGCCACCTTGGCGATCTGATCGCAGGGGGTATGAGCACAAAGATACCGTTAGCGCTTTGAGACCCACGTCAAACTTGACGGTGATGTATGTAATGTGTACACTGCTCGGTGGGGGTGATTAATGACAAGGACGTGTGTGGCTCACGCCCCCGAGTCTTTCACGTTTATACTCTCTTATGGCATGTAACAAATGCTCGCGTGACAATTGTAAGACGTGAGACTTTGAGTTTCCGACGAGTTCCGAAGGGTCAAGGTTACGGATCTCTGGAACGTGGTAAAAAAAAAAAAAAAAAAAAAAAAAAAAATAGGAAAATGTTACAAAAAAAACTGAACGAAACATAAGGTTGGCTGTCGAGAGGAAAATCATTGAATTGTTGCGTGTGTTCGCAATCTTTAATCCGAATTATTATTCTCTCGCTTCTTTCATGAAGAATCTAAAAAATTTCAGAGTTTTTAACTAGAAACCTCGAAACGACAGAAAAAAAATGCTGTGGCAATTAAATTGATCCTTGAAGCATGATTGGCGATTGAAAGAAAAAAGTGGATTAACAAAATGTGGAGGAAAAAGTATTGAGAGAAGTGTGGAGTGTGGTAACCGAATGGCTCTAAAAAAAAATAGAAATAAATCGGGAAATGTTACGAAAAAAACTGTACGAAACAACGTTGGCTGTCGAGGATAAAATCATTGAATAGTTGCGTTCATTAGAAATCTTTATTCCGAATTATTATTTTCTCACTTCCTTCCTGAAGAATCTAGTAATTTCCAGAGTTTTTAACTGGAAACCTCGAAACGACGAGAAGAAAATTCTGTAGCAATTAAATTGATTCGTCAAGCATGATTGGTGATTGGAAGAAAAAAGTGGATGAACAAAATGTGGAGGAAAAAGTATTGAAAGAATGGGAGAGTGTGGTAACCGGATGGCTTTCGTTAATGAAGAGCACACAATCGAGATAGGATACTGGAAAATTTTCCCGTGGTCATCCGGCTATCGAGGACTCTCCAATTAACATGTTTGCCTTTGTACAACACTCGAGCGATAGTTCTGGATATGGGGTTCGTAATGTACTCCGAGAAATTGAAAAAAAGAAAGAAAAAAAATAAAAAATCGACTGTTGAAGAATTAACCTCAGAGGGGGTGGCGGTTGCAACTCATTTTTTATGAACTCACGGTTTCAGTATCGTACTAATATTAACCGTAATAAAGATTTTTGCAATCTCTCATATATAACGCAACATCGTTCTATTCAAAAATAGGCTACGAAGCCAATTTGTTTGCGCAACACTACAGTTTCGTACTTGTTTCATTGAATAGCATGATACTCGATAAACTCACTCGACAACTCGATCGTCTTTTCAAGCCTTGAATTCACATTGTGAAACACCAGACCGGGCGAATAATACACAAAATCCAATTATTAACGGTACGAAACAACCGACTCGAAGTTTAATCAGGGCTGCTTCTCTCTTTGACAAAACAGAATTTTACTTCGTGTGGTTTACGTCAATCTCTCTTTCATCTCTCTCTCTCTCTCATTCTCTCTTATTTGGTTATCGAAATGAATGAGCTAATTACTTAACTTCATTATTCAACCATTTCGAATTTTCATTCCTCTAAACAATGCACTTGTTCTCCGAGTTGTTTCAATGTTTATGTGACAGAATTTCGTGATGAATTTTCAACAAATTTGACACAACGACACAAAAGGGAAAAAATAATTGTAAATCGACAAAATCGTATTAGATTTTTGTCAAGATGACTCATTTTCGGGTGACGTTGAGTTCAGAAAAAACCGGAAATAAACAAGCTATCGAAATGGAGCAAACTCTTGACAAGGCACTTTTAACATTCCTTTTGAATCTTTGACATCGAGACTCCAGTGACTCTTGAGCTTAATGAAAATATAAATAATAAAGAAAAATTCTGGGTGAATTCTGCAACATTTTGGTTCAACGAATAAAAAGATATTCTGGCTCGAAGTATTTCCAGAAAAGAATCTGTAAAAATACCTAAATTCTCAATGTCATAAAGCTGAAAAAATCGTGTTTTTTTTCTACACGAAGTATTTTAGTTGCAGAAAACAGAAAATTTTGATGACGAGCTCCAAGGCTTGTTCTTTTCGATCCTGAATATTTCGCGAGAAACGATGAATGTTTATCGAAAGAGGAACCGGCACGTTTTGGAAGGAGTTGCTCAAGGAATTCATAGTAAATTCGTATCCCTTGAAAGACATAAGGTCAAATCAGTCTTTTTGGAATTCTCTCAAGATTACTTTGGACGTTCAGTCGTCGATGGGTCCAGAGTGAGCGAATGAAGTCAAACATTTCAGAATTGAAAATAGGGGTCAGGGATCGGTACATATTTATGATTTTTATATTATACCTGGCTATACTCTCGAGAGTTTCCAGGAGCCCATCACATCACTTTTTCTCTAATTCACTACCCTCCACGTTCATGTAACACTTCCCAAGAGAGCATTGCCCGCAGCCACTTTTTCGTAATACACTACTTTATCACGTTTTCATGACGGCCAAGGGAAATTGTGGAAAACCCAACAAATGTAGGCTACATTTTCACAATTTTTTAGTTAGCTCAGAAAAATTGTGTTTCGCTCAACAATCGATACGCGAGCCATGACTACCAAAAAAGACCACCAAAAAAAAACAAACAAAATTAGAAGGAAAAAAAATTAAAAATAATCAGAAAACAGAAAAATTCGTGGTGAAGTAGCCAAACCAAGTAATTTAGAAGATTACCAGAGCCACACAACGACCCAAAGCTGTCAGATTCCTGATAACGATATAATTTAATCGATAAAACCACCGGGAAAGAAAGAGGACGAAGAAACATTCGATTTCCAAAACGTCTTTTTAGCATGTACGTTGTTCGAGGTTCAAATTTTAGGGTACGAGGGATAAACGATGCCTCGAGAAATGTAAACATTTGATACCCACTTGGACTCATAATTTAATCGGAAATTTTGAATAAAAGAATAAGAGTTGAGAATAATTAGAGAGATTATTGATGTTGGTTCGTTTGTCGATTGATTTTGTTTTTTCGCAGTGGCAATCACATCGAGAAGTTGAGCACGCCGTACGTGGCAGGACCTACGTGCAGCAGCTGCGAGGGTCATTGTCGTTTGGGTAAACTCTGCAAGAACGCCTGTCCGTGGGCCGATCTTTGGGCCAACTGTCGCCAACTTTACGACACATGGCCATCATGGCTTTGCCAGAGTGACACTGAGCAGGGACGTGAGAGACGACAGTTTTGTCGAGCAACCTGCAGATGCCGAGACAAGATCGTTTGAGCTTCTTTGTAATATTCACTCGTTCGAAGGTGGAGCTCGAGGAAAGGGGCGGGGGGAGGGGAGGGATGGGAATATGCAAGAACAAACGGTACTTGAAAGGGAGGGTTTAAATGCGACGGGAACAAAAAAATGGTGAATGTGATGGACTTTAAAAAGATGACAATTCTCGAAATGATTTCTGGAGGCAGTTATCGATAAAAAAAGAATGATAACCAACGGATAAAACGTGGATAAATTATTCGGAGCTGAATATAAAAAGGAAAAAAAAGAAGAAATAAATGCTGTTGGCATCTTTTCGTGAAAATCAGACATTTTTTCAGTCCCTCTTCAGAACGTTTGGGGCTGCAACAAATTACTTTTCGTTTGTCCAATAGAATTTAATATGTAAATTCATTAAATTCAATGAACCTTCAATACTGCATGAGAAATTCTTCAACTTTGCAGAGGATGCAAAATCCTTGTGGAACATTTGAGTCACGAGCTAATGACGAAAGTGTCCAGAGCGAACACCGATGTGAGAGAAAATCATGAAACTCCGAGGATTCTGGTGCAAAGATTCCGAGTCCGAGAAATCGTGTCGGACTTCGGTTGCCAATTTCTTCTACAGATATTTGCAAGCGAAATAGTCAGAGCTCAGTTTTGAGGATGGTTCAATTTCGAAGATGTTGAAATTTTGAAAAACTCACAAAAATCGATTGGCAGTCATTCACAGAATGTTGTGCGACACAATTTCATTGATGTGGAAAGTTAAAAATAACGTGAAGAGAGTTTTGGACGATAATGAAAATGATACGAAACACGAAATCCTTCCCCCTTCATCGTGCTGCGAAGTTTTTTCATATTTGTAAACGATAAGCTGTCTATATATTTATGCATGCTGTGTAAATAGTTAAATAATATGTACACATAGGATTATCGAGGTGTAGGTTAATATCAGCGGGGAATTAAAAAACTGAGGGATTTTGAAGCAGTCAAAAAAAGTGTCAACACTCATCGGGTCGCTCTCGTCAACTTTAAACAGTTATTATTTGTTTGTTTCCCTCAAAACATCCATCAATCCTCAAATACCAAAAAAATCGTGAAAAAAAACTCAGCATTTCCAACCAGCGATGACAAAGATGTAAAAACAACAACAAAAACAGCTGTTTAGAGTAACGAGAGCCACCGAGAGGTTGGGAAACCGAGTGAGCAACAGCTGGTGAAGAAAATTTGGAAGTTTTCGGTTCAAAATCCTTACGAAATTGCAAAGAAATTCTTCAGAGTATAACTCGTGACGAATACATATTTCGAGTAACTTTTTCTTCGGCATAACTTCGACTGGAAACTTCAAGATGTCGAAAAGGTTCTGCCTGATCGAAAGTTCTGTTTCGGTGAACTTTTGGCATCGCAATTTCGTATGAAGAATTTGGAAAAGCTTGAGGTTTGTAAAAACCTATCAGAGACGGTTGGATTGACCGCGTGAACGAGTGGTGCAAAGCTGACGTCACTTCGAACCTTGAAGCACGATTCCATTGGCAAAAATCTTGCTGTTTGTCGAAAAAAATTCTAACACCGTTTGTTGCTCACCTGGCAAGGGAAAAAAGAAAGAAAATTACTCGCTGTAACGAGGAGATAAGTGCGAGTGAATCAATCGATAATGTATTAGTGTATTAATTCATAATTCATGTTAATATTTGTTCGTAAGTAGATCATTGTTAAGTCGAATGAATCTCGAAGAAATTAATCGTCATCCCTGAACTGCTGTTATACCCAGAATATCCTTTTTAAAACCGTTGCTAAAGCTTTCGAATAAATTTCGCACTGATTTATGAAAAAACTTGAAGATCTGATTCAAAATAAATTTTGCATATTTATTTCGTTCGAAATCTCCAGAATGACGTGAATAAAAAATAAAAACAATTATTTTTCTAACTCGACTGTCTTGTCACGAAACTATGTGATTTGTCATTGAACGTTCGATCGTAAAATACAAAGTGTTTATTTTTAAACCGATTTTACGTCTATCTGTTCATGCTCGAAATATTCATCAATTTTAAATATAAAAATCTGTCGATTTCGAAGGATCGATGAAGAAATATTTACGTAGAAAATCTTGTACCGTGGGATCGAGATGTTTTTGGTGACGATGAAAAAAATTTAGAGGTGTATTATATGTAGCGATATCTACTCATTTCAGTTAATCGCACGAATAATTCATCGCGGAAGGAGTGAATAATGTAAGGACATAATAGGCTATGATATGTAATAAAACGTTATAAATCATATTTTTCTTGGGAGTTTTTCTCTCGTGTCGTTATTTCCCTATTCCTCTCTACGTTCAGTTTGTTTTTTTTTTCTTTTTTTTTTTCACAAAGACTGAAGTTCGCGTATTTCGCAACTAAAAATGAAAAAAAGCAACTAAAAAAAAAATTCTTATTCTAAAAAATTGATCAACATTCTGTTTAAACGAAATATTCTACGACTGACGATCAAAAAATACTTTTTATCCATGCCTAAAACAATTTTTCAGAATGTTCCCTTTTTGTTGATTAGATTTTTCTTAAAACTTTGAAGAAATGGGCGAATTTCGAAAATGTCTTAACAAAACGACTCGAAATCGTTTTTCAAAAATTTCGGGAGCATTGAATAGAAAGTTTCTCGTAAAACGACTTTCGAAGAGAATGGCAAATCGGGGATCGAAGAAAATCGTCAGATTGTTTGCACAAATTTTCGGAGCGCAGTTAAGATTTTTACGACCCACCAATTACTGACAGTTCTATGGAATTAAATGATGAGTAAATTCGTACTCAAGGAGAAATCTACAACATGTTGACCGAAAAAAAATATATAAACATTTAGACAATGACTTACTTGTTTTTTTTTTCTTCTTTTAGACGAACATCCTGTAAAGAATTGTGTCTCCTTCCATTCCTTAACTTGACGACAATACTTGGAGGTTCATCGAGTGCCATGTCCTTGCACATTGAACGACGGAGTGACTTACTCAGTGGGTAGTTTGTTCGCAGTTTAGAACTGAAGCGGCAGCGAGTTTAGTGTTAGTGGCGATTAAACGTAGGTTTTCTCCAGCACCTCGCAGAACCCGTCGACCTTTTTCAGTCCTTATCTCTCCCAGAGGTCCTTCCGGAATATCTGTTAATTCGAAAGATATTGACCTGTGACCTTTTACGTAAAACGTAAAAAATAAGTCCTGAAAAAAGAAAAAACAAAAAAAAACAAGTAGAATTAATTTTTTTCTCAATTGTAAAAAGCACAAGTCAGTAAAACGATGATATATTCTTAAAAAAAAAAAACGTTGGACCAAGTTACGGAAAAAAAATTCCATCCAATTGGATTATAACTTTGTTTGAAATTTTTTTTAAAGTTCAGAAAATAATTTCATTCGTAGAATATGAAAAAAATGAAATTGTCTGTGTAGTATCCTTCGAAATGTAGCTCCGACGAAACTTGCAAAAACTAAACCAAAATTTTTCTTTTTTTTTTCTATTTCTATGAAAACTCCAACTCGGCTTAGTCGATTTTTTTTATATTTTTATTTTCCCACTACGACGCTCAGCTCCCAATGGCTGACCTTTACCGAAACTTTGTTGCCCCAGTCCTCGAGGGGGATCATTGGAGTTTTCGGGTGCGGTCCCTCGGCGTTCAGAATTTACCTGTGACTTCACTACTATTTACATTATACAGATGTAACCAACCTGGTAACGTTTTCCGGAAGTGGGAAGAGAGAGAGAGAGGGCGGAGAATCTGTTTGAAACTTCTCCGATGCGAAGTACATTTCCCTTCACCGTTACCCTCTTCATTCGGGTAAGTATACCCTGAAATATGTATCACGTTACGAATTTATACATAAATACATTTTAATGCCACAATATTGTTTGGTTAATCTCGAAATTTTGGTTCCTGCAAAACATAAATGTCAGCTTTATCTTTTCTATAATTAATTTCAATATTTAATAATTTAATTTAATAATAAAAAACGTTAAAAAATGGGTGATCGATTTTGAAAAATATTAAAAATAAAATAAATATTGTTTCGAATCGATGAACCAAACGGTATTCTGAAAATAAATCAATGATTAAGACAATTGATTCAAATGAAAATTGAAACGAACCAGAAAATAGAATAGAAAATATTCCAGCAGCCTCATGGATATTTTGTTGGAATACTGTGGTTGGTCGAAACAATAAGTTTTCACGATGTCAGTGTCGAGCTTACAGGCTACACGATATCGCTGTCTGTATCGCATATTCCGTTGAGCTGTCCTCGCTTTCATCGAAAAGTTATGAGGTTGTAATATCCGGGGTAAGAGTTGAAATTTCAGTTGGGACTGGAGGAGGGAGAATTCAACGAGATGTATAGTGGTATTCGGTGAGTCTAAAGGGGTCAACAATATAGAGGTATAAAAGCGAACAAGAGAAAAACATGGCCATTAGATGTCCTGAATATTTGCCGGGCAAAGGAAAAATATATTCAACGACTAGACATTTTCGTTATCCAAAAAGATTGTAAGACAATTAAACTTTTGATTAAGCGAACGAATAGATTATCGAATTAACTGTCTGAGCTGGTTAATTCGTAGCCAGACTAAAAAAATTACGAGAATAAATAAGAAGCATTTGAATGAAAAACAAGACTTTTCAACGTCTGATAAAAAGGTTTCTCACAATCTGTTGAAATAATCTTCATCGTAATGAATAATTAAACGAAAGTAATCAAAGAATCATCCACAATGACTTCACGTACTGTAATTTTTGTGTACTCTTTTAATCTTGTGCGTGCGGACGATATGCGAAGAAGAAAGAGAAAAAAAAATGGAAGTTCAGCAAGGTGAAAAAATGGGAATTATGTATATAGGCTATTTTCGTATATATATATAATTATAAACGCATGTATGTTTATTATAAAGGAAAGAAGAGATAGGCGGCACCGGAAGTAGTGTGTACATATAGCTAGTGGAACTCTGAATAAACAAGTATGATAAAAATGCTAAACTAGCTTCAAGATACGACGCTGGTTGCTTTTGCAATGGGAGCTCATGCGAAACGGCTGAAAATAAACGGTACCCTGGGAGAGAGAAAAAGAGGAAGAAAAGCACGAGTGAGAGGAGAGTACAGAAAGATGAGATATAGCAAAGAGTTGAAGCCGAGAGAGCAAAAAAAGCTCTAGTACTGAACTTGTGGAAGGGATGAAAACCGGAGTTTCTTATTACACATGGTTGGGGCTGCTACTGCTGCAGGAGAGAGAAAGCGTTCCGGCTTATAACGAGCCTTGCAATTTTCAATATTTAGTAGCATTACCATACACCTCCCTATATACATATTTTCTACTCATATTTTTCTTCTACCTTTTTCTAACCGTTCCCATTATTTCTCCTTTCTTTCTCTCTCTCCCTCTCTTTCTCCCACTCGCTCACTCGCCGTTCTTCCTCACTCTCTTTTTCTCTTTTCTCGTCATTCAACTCTCCGGGAATATTAAAAGTTTCGGCTTGAAAAACCGTGTCACCGGAACCAACGTGCTCCGTAATATGTGTCCACGGTGTTGCACTCACGTTTCATCCTCGTACTGTTTGTCATCTACACTATCCTCGCCGTTGCCAGTAATTATTTCGTGAATAAAAATAAACGTTTCGGTAGAACAAAAAAAAGATACACTGCATTGCAATCTGATAAACTTTTAAAAAGTTCTTAATATTTCTCAAATTAATCAAATATTCGATACATCAAAACTACTGTGGCCATTTTTTTACCAACTTTCAATTCGAATTTTTCGTGTTTTCACTGATTTTAGACGGTAAAACTTTTCCTGTCATCGATTATTTATTACTGAAACCTGTTCATTATCATTCATTTCATTTTTCTTTAATCCCATTGTTGTGAGATTCATTTTTGAAATAACCTCATCAATTTACACTGTTTTTCTCAACGTTTTAAGAAAAGCACAAAAAATTGATGAGTTTTGACGAAAAAATAATTTAGATTTCAGATAAAAAGTCCTATATGCTCTGCCCCATGTTGTTAGCCAAGAATTAACGCACAAGAGACGGTAATCACGTAATCGTGCTTATGTCTGGTTGGTTGGAAAGTTTCTGGCCACTTTGAAATTAGCAGTAGTTCTTGAAACAAATTTCCAAGTTGGTAGCTTATTACTCTAGAATTTATAATCGTCGTTATGGTGCTATCATGAATTTCGTAATTAACTATTTTTCTCAGTTGATATTCCCGAAAGTTTGTCACTTGTATCAACAATTATCGTCATTTTCTAATTTGCCATTCATGAATATTTTAGTTCGTTCAAATTGTGTTCGTTGCTCGAAATTACTTTGGACGCATCGGATTTGTTTTTCTCAAATTATAAAAATTCGTATCTCTGCTTTTTTCGAATAGCATGTTTCAGTTGCAAAAACGTAAAGGAAAAAGTGAGGTTCCCAAAAAGAATTTTTCAATAGAAAACAGTATATTCGTACCCCTTTAACTTTCACAAAACTCTTAAAAGTTACTTTCGATCTTGTTAATTGTTTGACCTACAAATCTGCGATAATTCGGCAAAATAGTGCTCGAAACTTGAATCATTATGATTCGTGAATAATAATAACTCCAGAAATGACACAGAAAAAACAATTACTGGAGTTTTTTTTTTGCTCCTAGAAGTATAACCCATTTTCTATATTTATTCGACTCTATCAGTTGCGTGAGTGCGTGGAAAATGACTAAGTGACGTTTTCGTCGAGCAGAAAGTTCGATTTTTCTAGAGAAGAAAAGTTCCACGTTATTTTTCGACAAAGGAGGTTTGAAAAACCAGACTTTGAAAGAAAAAAACCCTATTTTTATGAGACTCAATTTGTACTGAGCACTTTTACTTCAACGAAAGTATTTTTCATTTATTTTTTGTTATGAAATAAGTTAAAACTGGAGGTAAATTTGAGCTATTGTAACAGCTTAATGAATGAGTTAACTTCATGCACAATGTAAATAATTATTTGCGTAATCCTGAATTTAGTGTCCGAGAAATAAGGGAGTGAAACCTTTTCGGAATGAAAAGACCTTTAGCTAGAAGGGTTCGAGTCGATGTCGGGTAACGATCGTATATGTCGCTACATATATCCCGAGGGAAGGCCCAGGGAGCTTTTTGTACTTTGTAAAACTTCACCGCGTCGTACAACTCTTGAGCGACTGCAGATAAATCCTGTACTAGGTATAATGCGTAGTACAAGCAACCGATTTTCCATTTAAATCCCAAAACTAAAAAACTCTTTTCCTATGGACTTTGGTAAAGCTTTTGTAGGATGGAAATTTTTTTTTGAAAATACTTTTGCAAAACAGAATTTATTATTTCGCTACTCATCATCCATATCCTTTTTATTAAACCATTAAAGTATAAGTTGCACAATTTTAGAGTGAGTTCGTCAAAGAATAAAGTAAATATTTAAATAAAATGGTAATAATGAGAACGAAATCTTTTTGACAAAAAAAAATATCAGAGAAGCTTTAATACATCTCTGGAAAAATTATGCTGTAATCTACTGGTTTTGTCGTTTCAAAAACTAAAAATATATATTTTTTTTGACATTGGACTTTCCAAAAACAAAATTTACGATTTTTGGCACGGCAGGAGTGTTTTAAACATTTACTTGTGCTCATCAAGGATGTTAAACTTTAGTGAGCATTGTATTTCTTTGTGCAACGTGTGAACCACGTTCGAAACCAGTCGATGTTCAATATGCGGTTGACGACAAAGTTCCTCGTGTCACCTACCTCGAAAATGTAGAGGTAAAGCTACAAAGGACGTCACGTGTATGCTTTTCGATGGTTTGACGTGCGTGAAGCTTTCTACCTAACGCACGAATTAAGCCGCACATTGCTTCGTCACGAATTCAAAGCCGAACCTGAAAAAGAAAAGTTAATCTTTGAAATGCACTCCACAAAGATCTTTAACACGAGCCCGATTTGCGATTAAGAGTTCAATGAACGTTTACGTTTTACTGAAGGAAATATTACAGATTTTTTTTATAACAACAAAACGAAATAGAAATCCTTTAAAGACCGTCGTTTTTTTCGATAAATTGTGTTCTAAAAGAAAAAAAAAATCCGAAACAGAACTTAATCAACTAATTTACTAAACTGCCTGGAGCCAGATTCTTAAGTTTTCGCAATTCTAGTAAAAAAAATGAGACAACGAGTAAGGAATAAAAATAGTTCGTGACCGTTGTCTAGTCACCGTTGATACATTATCATTTCGTCAGAGCTACAAGAGGTTGTTCAAAGAAAAAAAAAAGAGATGAAAAAAAGATGAAGGAAGGTGGACAACGGTTGGGTATACAAAGGTCGAGATGGTCCGAAGTGGTGCGGGGCAATTTGCGCAAGTAGCTAATTACATGGCTCGTTACGGAAGCGAAGAATAATTTCATTCGTATTTTCATGGAATATTAAATTACTTCTCTCTCTCTCTCTCTCTCTCTCTCTCTCTTTCTTTCTTTCTCTTCTCATTCCGAGACTTGTTTTTGTGTGTGCATTTCTACTACGTCCTTTATCCACTTTTGTTAACTTTCTCGTACATATAAGTTAAATTTCTATATAAATATACGTGTGTGCATAAATATAAATACATTAAGTTAACTTGCAAACGTATTTACGCGAATCAGAATTCAGGACAATTTTTCTCGTTGTTTTCTTGTACTCTTAGCAGTTGTGGCTGTTATACATTCAACTTATAATCAAGTTTTATACGCCAACGGATCTGCTAGTCCCCAAAAATAACGAAAGGCTAATCTTCCTTCGTGGGAATGCAATTAGGAACTAGTTTGAATAGATTTTTATCGCAGCTTTTTTTTTGCTCTTGGATAAAAATATGGACGCATGGAACAATTGAATTATAAAGTCATTCTCATATTTTGGCTTGTTTCTTGTATCGTAAAACATGAGGGTTCACAAAAAAAAACAATGACGTGAAGAATCGTAAACGAAAAGATCCAATAAATTGTTGTGAACGACATTAATTCATAAAACTAAACGAATAATTGTCTACTAAACTTTTGCAGCTCGCCACACGTTTTCAATAAAAAAAACTTTCACGAATTTTTGATCAACGGAATCTACGAATAGTACGAATGACCCATATTCCCGATGCATACATTCGACGATCGTCTACAAGTGCTCTTTTATGTAGTCAAAGATGCTCAACTCGTAGTGCATAAATGGTATGGCCTACGAAACGTACATCAAAGCGCGCTCTCGAATTATACTCGCGTTAACTGTTAATCGGAAATGGATCGCACATCAGTGAGCATAAGCCAATGCGAATTGACGTATTCGTACGTTAGAGCACTTTTTAATTAGGATCTTTGACGTTGCGGCTAAATTTTAGAAGTTAAATACTCAACTGCGTGCACTTGACTCGCTTTGACGAATAAAATAATAATAATATTAACAATGGTAAAACGAAAAAAGATATTCTATTGGAATGAGAATGAATAGAAGTCAGTTTTCAATCATATGAACTGGACCATGTGAGTTTTAATAAAATAGGGGAATATATAATTAATTTGAAATAAATTTATGAGTCTTAATTTAAATATGATTTCATTGGATTTTATATGAAGGTAATAAAACTTACTCGTGGAAGAAACTGTTGTTGCCACAGTCTAAAAAGCCCATCGATTTTTAATCATGCGACGAATAGAGTCGCCGAAACATCGACGCAAGTTTGTCTTCTTAGCGAAAACTCTGTAGATCGATTTCCAGATGGCCATTTTGATGTATCTTATGAGCGTTGATCGTTGCTTCGTTCCTGTTAATTCAGTACGAAACTTTTATAATTATTTTGACATCATAATCTTTTTGATCGATTTGCTAGTTTGACAGTTTGACGTACTGTATCCGGATAAATGAATCGTGAATATTTTCGCCAACATTTTTATAGCGCTTCGTATTTCTTCCCAGATTTCCGACGCATACGGTTCGCATCTTTGGTACACCTTCGATATGAGAACGACGCAACGTGATGCCATTGTGTAAGCCGCTGACTCCGCAGTCGCCAGAATCATTTCTACGCTATTGATTTTTGTGTCCAACACAATTTTAGATAATTTCAATGCTGAGAAGTTTTTCAGGCGTATGGCGAAAGTTCTGTAAGCATGAAAAAAAAAAAACGTCGAAAAAGTTATGAAGTCAATAATTTTGTAAAGACAATCAGGCGGAAATGAAAAAAAAAAGTTATGGTGGCTTTTGGTCTGCAGGACAGATTTTTATCGCGATTTAAAAATTCAGTCAAAATTGGAAAAAAAAACAATGTTTATTAACGCACTGTATTTCGTTTTTGTACTTGATGCACTGCATGGATTTGAAATGACGAAATTCCAAATCTCCATAAATAGGAGCAACCTCCAAAGTCGCAGAATTAATACGATGTCCGAGATACTCAACGCATTCGGTCGATTTCCAACGTCTCGATTCCAGATTAGTCTGTGTTTTTGACATTTTGAAACGACAATTATATTCGGGAACGCCTTTCCTGATTTGCTTCATAAACCTGAAGAAATAAAAGTTCAAGGATCATAATTCCCGAAATTCTTCTTGTTAGTAGCGGAAATATTTTACTCATAAAGTTACTAACTGTTTCGCCACTTGTTTTTGATCTGTGATGTACAAAAAATCATCAACATATCTCGAAAGCATGCCGGATTTTTTGAAAATTCCGAACTCCTCGTTCGTCATGTGAGCGTAATAAATTTCCGATAATATTGACGATAATGGAAATCCTTGAGGAAGACCTCTTTTGAGAAGATATTCTGTGCCCTGGTACCAAACCTTTCGAACCCATTTTATCAAATTTTCATTATTACATCAACACGTTGAAGGTTACACCGTCCAATTGCGACGGAAATCCCTTTTTTCCATAGAAAATTTAGATTTTATCTGAAGTTTGCAATTTTTTAAAGTAGACTTTTTTTCAAATTGACGAACTCAATCGAGCGGAAAAAACTTTTCTTCTTGTAGATAAAAAAAATATCTTTCTTCGAAATTCATCAATCCTAACTCCAGTACCGTTCGCAAAATTTGAACATTTTAATTTTAATCTGAAAACCCTTGAAACCATGACAACTTTCGTAAAATCGCATACTCACGGTTTGCTGCAAAATAAATGCTTTCAAGCTCGAGCAAATGCTTTTTTTGGATATCATTGCTGGTCTATGGTCCTTGTCTCTTGCTAGTGTCACCAGCGAGTGAGCAGGAATCCGAGGGAGTGACGCGCAGCCACTGAACCATTGACTGTACTCCACGCTGTTTTTTCTCCACGAATGCTTGCTTGGTTTTAGTATAGCCAACCATTCTCGAGAAATTTTGTCACCAGGGATTGCACTGATCATTCCGTGAAGGATGTCGTATAATTTTGCTGCAAAAACAAAAAGAAAACAGTTTTGGAATTAACCTTCTTTCTTGAATTAAATCGCTGATAAATTTCTATAAAGGTTTCGAATATCATAAAAATTTAACAAAACTATTAAATAAAACAGGTCAACATCCTTGAATTTTTTTTTCCCTGGTTTATTTTCATTCCATAAATAATTTTTCGAGGTCGGGTGCGATATTAATAAATTCATAGAAAATTACTGAAAATTACTTTGAATAACTGAGCCATAAGCATCGACGATGTCCGATGAAACGAGATAAAACTGTAGATCCGAATTTTTCTTCTTCTCCTTGGCAAACCTCAGCCACGGAGGGTACAATTTTTTCATCGTTACCGAATCGTATTTTAGCCTGTATAACTGTTGCAGCAAAATTTTCAGCGTCGTCACTTCATCGCGAATCGATTTTTCCAGCCTAAATGTGAAGATGCATAGAATTTTATCCGTGAAGACTGAAAACTATTAATTCGAGCAAAGTGAAGCAAGGTTCTCACCGAAAAACGTATATGCAACGCACACCATTTTTTTTTGGATACAACTTTGTTGTTCCGGATGGTACAACGTGGTTTTTTAAGGAATTTGGGACCAAACGTTTCTTCACCAACGTTTGTTTTCTCTCTTGGGTTTTCAGACAATGATGTCTCAATTTTTTCCACCTTGAAGCACTGAGAATTTTTCTTTTCTCACTGTACAAATCTTTTTCGACTCTGAAGACTTTTTTTAAAATTGCCAGGATGTACACTTCGAATAACCATCGTACCAATTTTGCAAATATCAACCATTTTGTTTCTACATCCGGTATTGGTTGTAGCCACGTAATGCAGGAAATCTGAAATTTTGTCGATTTATTGGAAACCATTGATTTCTTACTCCCGGAACTTGTGGTGGCAAAAATAGCTTATGGACGAAAATTCTGGTAAAAACAGGGCTGGGAACATGGACCAAACGATGTTCCAAAAACAGCAGTTTCGAATTTGTTGCTGAAAGTAGTTTTACTGTCATACTATTTTTCTTGTAAAAAATATTGTAGCACTAAAGACTCAGAATTTTTGCACTGCTTTTTTATACTTAGAAATTTAAAGTGTCACACGATAGGATTGAAACTTTTGAACAGATTTTTGGAGAAAATTCTTAATTTTAGTAAAAGTGAAAGTGAATATTAAGAGATTTTGCAAATTTGGTCGATCCTGGAACTCTAAAATTTCCATTAGGCTTTTTTTCCATTATTTTCTAAGACTTCACTTCCCTAAAATGTTGAACCCATATTTTTATAATATTGAGCGAGCCGCTCGAATTTTTCTACTTGATCTAAAAACTTTGCAAGTTTCAAGATTTGTTAATTGAAAAAACTAAAAGAAATGACAAATATTTTTTTGGCAAAGAATTGTGAAAATTAGCAAAAAATATGATTAGAACATTGTAAATAAAAATGAAAATTGATAGAGTAAAAATTTCACACTTACATCCATGTTCATGACAAAACTTTTGAGCGGAACAATTTCTCCCCATGACGACAGAAAATATTCTCTCAGTCCCAGTCTGAGTTTTTTAATATTAGCGTTGTTCCCGAACAGTTTTCTCGGGATGACTTTAGCACAAACAGTGAAAAAGAATTGTTGCAGCTGTAGAATAGAAACATCTGGAACATTTTTGCTGGTTGAATTTTTCCTTTTCATGATGCTTTCCAGAAGAGTTGAGTATCGGAATTCTCTGTGTTTTTTTTCAAATGCCTGTAGAACAGGCTTGATTTTCGCGAGACACGGGTCATAGTTTACGGCTTTTTGGCGTCCGATATAAGTTTGCATGATAGAATGAAACATTTTATCGTAGTCCCAGGAGGTGGTAAGTTTTTTTGAAAGTACGAAACTCAACAGCGGCATCTTGCTCGCTCGCCTGAACAGCGGATCGAGACAAATGAGTAAATTCACTTCGACCGGTGAATTTGTCAATCGAAGCTGAGAAACATCTTTCGTGGGTCGATATTTTTGCGCGTCGATGTTGACGACTCTCTTGACTTGGTCTGTAATTGCGAGCCAAGGATGAAGTTATAAAATAATTGAAAACCAAGCGGCTGGCGTCGGGGCAGAAAAAAAATAGAAAAATTAGTTTTGACCTGGTATTTCGTAACAATTGTGCTCGATCGTTGAGTCTGGCGAATTATTGGTTTTGCGTTTTTTCTTTGGTGGCTCTGTCGCCAATTTGGTGGGCAAAGTCTTAGCAATTTTAGAACAATGGTCGAGGATACTAACGCGCGGTATCTTGTAAACACCAAAAGCTGTTTTTGTAGGGCGTACATTATGGTGTTGTAAATATCTATAAACATACAATTAGATTGAAACTGCTGTGCGAATATATTCTGTGTTTGAAAATGGGAATAAAACGAAGAAAAAATGGTAAACATTACCGGACAACTTCCTCGCCGTATTGTGTTTGAATTATTGCCCAGTTGACTGGTTGATTAGGCATCTCGCGTTGTTTCGTTTTTGAAAGATTTATAAAATCCTCGATACTTTTAATATTAATGATACGAGTTTTTATCACTATTTTTCACGGTTATAAACATAGACTAGTTTTCAGACATAACCTATATTTTGGCGCGCGTTAACCGGCACAGATCATGTCGCGCCAAAATAGATTGTACAATAATTAAGAAACGTCGACGCGTCTCTCGAAAAAGTCCAGAATTATCATTTTAGCACGTGTTTCATTATCTTCCTGATCGAAGCTGATAAGCTTTGTCACTCAGATAACAACACGGCAACTGTAGGCAACTGAATAATGCTCGGCGCAAAAAGCAAAAGAGCGGGAAAATCCAGCCCCAGCGACCGGGAACGCCGGGAAGTCCCGCGCAGAGAAAAAATACTGCGCATTCTTACCGGAAGTAGAATTCTGTCAACATCGAGCTTGTTGCGGAAGACGCGCACTATTGGTCCATTTTTACGCGGCAAAACATGCAGCGTTGCCTGTTTTCGAATACTTTATAAATTAGAATTTGGTCAATAGCCAAATAATATTATACTTATTATTATTATTATTTTTATTTTTACATATTATCTTTTGTTCATACTTTTTATTGTTCTTGCACATTTACCAACATAAAGATTTTTCTAACAATAACAATTTGACCGATGGATTATTGTATGATCTCCCCCAAATGTAAATCAGGAATAAAATAAACACGTGAAAAATTGGTATAAACAGATGTGACCGTTTCTGAGAAAACTTGGGACAAAAAACCGCCAATCAGGTGATCGCTGTGAGACGCGAACCGCCATGTTTTTTTTTTCCGCGGGGACGCCGGACAGTCTGCCGTTAACCACGAGATGCATTATATCGCTGCAACCGCTTAGTGGACTTGATAAAAATAAACAAAGTTTATCTACACGTCAAGAAGCTTGCAAATTTGTATGACCTTGCTCTAAATATGATTCGGTGACAGATTCTTAATGTTTTACGCGGTGACAAGGTCTATAAAGTACAGTCGGGTCATTTTTATATACAAAGAAACTTTTTCCGCGAACGAAACTGACTCCTTTGCAGTAAATCGACAAGAATTTAAATTCCTAAATGGCGTATCGAAATATCTAGACACTTAAATATTCATGAGTGTATACGTGTGTATTTGTGATAGTTTCACCACGAGAGCAGTTTATCGAGTTTACCAACAAGAATGCTGCACAAACAACGTTCTTGCTGCTTTATGGAGTGTACAGTGCGAGTGCCGATGGATGGACTGGATTCTCCGTTATGTTGGATCAAAGACATACTTCAGCCGACCTTACGTAAGAGATATCTTCCAGGTACTTTGTAAAGAATTTAGTTGATATTCCTCTTTACGTGCCAACGAAAACAACTTGTAGGTTACATGAAATCAACCATCTTCGGACTCAGGAGTCGCTCAAATTCCACAAACTCTCAGGCCAATTTACGCGATCCAAGCTCGCACTATTTAGCCCAATGCACTCGAAACATCCTCTCCCCTCCTCTTCCCCCAACGAATTTATTCGAGCATTTTTTTTTTTAAACCGTTCAACGCTCGATTCATAGACTTCATTCTATGTGCAAAAATTTTTGCAATAGAAAATATATTTTCGTCGTACAGGAAACTCATTCAATTTTTTCGCACATTTCGATATTTTTACACAAAATAAGTTTTCAGTATATTCCTCAGAAAAAAACCTAACCTGATAATTCATGACCCCCGAGAATTGCTAACCGTACAAGTATTTTCGTAATAAACAAACGAAGCGTTTGACTTTTTATTTATTTTTTTTCAATTGTGCGTGAAAGGATCAAGTTTGTTGTGTACTTTTTACAATTCGACGAATTTTATTGTCGATGTTTTGGCATCGACTGTCAGACGAGGAAAAAATGTATATGTTCGATAGCGTGTTCATTGAGACGAGTTTATTCAAGTGTTACCTCAGGTGGGATATCGAATATCGAGCGAGCTAGTTTCGAGGGTTTCTTAACAATTATATTTCGCTGCAGGTTGTAGACTAGAGTTTAAAAAAAGTTGTTACGACGTATATATTAATAAAAACATACGTATACAAACATAAATGCACGAGTTCGTCAGTGAAGCTCGTCTGGGATGTTACATCGGGGCAAAATGTTTCAGTATTAACCATTGCAAACGAAGATAAATGGTTCCACGGCTAGTCCAATAATTTCCAATTATCCTCCGTTAGTCTTGGACCAACATATTTATGCTGTCGGACGAGTGTGCACATATTTGCAAATAAACACGGACGCGTGCCACGTACAGGAGTGTAGAAACAACACTCTGTGAACTCTAGACAAATACGGGCTTTTCTGTGGGCCCGCTCGAAAGCTGGAATCTCAGAGTAGACTGATGGAACGAATGGACACGAATATTTCCATAATTTTGTCCTTTCTCATAAACGTAGAATATTTATCGCGAAATATTTTTTATTTTTCAACCAAAGACTGTACAAAGAATTAGCATTCGCCGATAAAACGTAATGCAGCAACTTTGCATGACATTTATACAGTCACGTCGTATTTATTGACCATAAACAATGAAAAAAAAAAAAATTCTACAGGATTATTCAAAAATAATCCATTTTCTGTTGCATAAAATGTTGAATTTATCCCACTGTTGACTTTTTTGACAATCGTGAGTGCCACATGCTTCTTTTTGTTTACATTTTCACGTTCCGAATGACCAAAGAAAAAAAAATGAATTCTCGGGCTCTTTTGCAGCGAATAAATAAATGGACGACTCAAGATTTAACTTTTATCATCTAACTTTCAAGTTGATAAGAAATTTTATAACTCTGGCCGTTAAATCGTCACATTGAATGCGTTTCTGTCATTCCGCACAAATAACCTCAAAGTTGGCATGCGGAAATTATGCCATAAAGTGAAATCAGCCATGAAAAGCTTCCTTCCTTTTCTTTGAGCGTCAAAACGCCGGAGTTTTACTCTCGAAGACACGCATGCACAGATGGCCCGCACAGGAATATTTTACAAACCGAGTGATAAAAGGATCCTCGGGAATACAGAATTTCATTAATTTTTTTATATTTTATAGAATCGACGGAGCGAACAAAATTATGAAGAGAAAAATTATTTGTAAATTCTTTTTTGACAGGTATCACGAACGTAATTCTACCAGATTTCTCGGTTAAAAATTATAATTGATGTTAGTTTTTTTTTAAAAGAGGTTATAAACTTTAATGCAGCGGTTACGTTTGCAAATGTTTAGTACGTTCACTAACATCAATTTATTTAACAAGCAATTAATGTAATCGCTTCTAAATAATAAAAAAAAGGCCAAGCGAGGTATTTTTCTTGTATTTTTTTGTGACTACATACTGGAAGTACCTCTTAAACTTTGAACCTTACGTAAAAAGCTCACACCGATTGTGTTTTCCTCATTTAAAGAAAGTGGTCATAAAAGCAGGTAAGCTTTACGAGGTTAGGGTCGTCAATGTTCATGGTTCTTGTCCATTTCGTGCAATTTCCGGCTCATCCTTTGGAGTGTGCGAGTGTTTTTTACTTTTCATTTAAATTTTTTTGCATCGGTGTAAGAAAAATGTTCGAAAGTTTGAAAATATAAGAAAATCAATGAAACACGAATAACCACGTCTCTGCGGGCCAAGCAAAAAGCCATCGAGAAAATGTTTACGAAAATTTCCGAGTTACGGGTCTCGCTCGTAGCGTGGCCGGCCGGACGTACTTTTAACGCATTACAGAGTAAATGTGAAGCAAACACTGGGCCATACCACCAAAATAAAGATAAAAAACAAAACAAAACAAAACTAGAGAACAAAGCACGCACCACATCACTACGTGATAACTCACGAAGGTTGAATACACACTTGGGAAATCATGTGACGTAAATATACGTATATATTCCAACCAACAGTTGAATGTTGCATCTCTAGTCAACATAACCTCAAAAAACTTTATCAACGAGTACGATTTGTCTAAATTATCTTGTAAAAACACAGTACTTGTGAATCAATAAATAAAAAATAATATATCGATAAAAATACGAGGTTTTAGGACGTGACTATTCGACAAAAAAACAAACACTTCGTTTATAGAAACAAGAGGTTTAAAGTATTTATTGTTTCTTCGATTTTCAATGCTTTTGACGTATGCAAAACTTCATATTTACAAATTTATCCCATTAAATGATTAAATTAAAAGTACATCGCTATCGATACTGTTTGTTTTAATACACGAGGATGCATTTCTGAGTCGGATGAACAAAGCTCGAGGCAAGAAAAGAGTTATACCGATTTTACGTTGCTACGAAACACTCAAGACACAAGCGAATGCCATTTGTCTTTTTGTCTCTTCTCAGATGTGGGATTGCACCGCTAGGTCAAGGAGTCATTCGCCATTCGCTTGGCGAAATGGGCGGACTTAGATTACCGCATTTGTCACGCCGTCTATATGCACTCTGCCCGAACTACTGAGCTATTCTACGGGACGTTATTCGAGTGTTCACGAGTCAGCTATAGTTGAACAACCCTCTGTCTTCCTGTCTTACACGATTCTCATTTTATTCCGTCGTATTAGTTTTGTCTAGTGACACGTCTTATTTTTTTTCTCTACAAACCTCGTTCGCCCAACACGTCGTCAACTTTTTAATATAAAATCTTCCATTTTAGGTTAGAATTTCGTCTTCGAGACGTTCACAATAAAACCTCTCGAAAAAGAACATTCAATGTTACACGATTTATTTGTGAAATGGATTATTTATTTTTCAACTTAATTCAAATGCTGTCGAAACGAAGTAAACAGACGTGTAGATTCCATTGAAAATAAAATTGAATCAATACATAAATCTACAAATTTCTTTCGATGAACTCGCGAGGCGTTGCGTCAGTCTCGTGAATAAAGAAATATAACTGACAAGCAGACTTCCATGCACTTTTGTCAAAAACGTTTTATATTTCGAACAAAAGAAAAGTTCCACGTTATTCTTCGGAGAGAGAAGAACAACGTGCCTTTTTCCATTTTTTCTCGAGAATCGTTGAACGGTCTGCTGAAGTCGTGTTGAAGGTGACTTTCCTGCAGTGAAGTTGTTGCTACGTTGACGATTACGAAGTTATTGAAACTCGAGAATGATTTTTATGAATTATTTCCAAATATTTTCTCACAGCGACGTAGGACATTTTATTTATTTGAAAAAACATATCAAAATATTAGGAAAAATAATCATTTTTCGATCTTTTTATCGATACTTTTATTCACAGAAGTTCTAATTTACGTTGGAACTTTGTTTGGGATATTCTTTGGCTATATTTTGAGAATCAGATTCCTTTCAATCCACCAATAATTTACACCATTGTGCATAGAAGATGAAATATAAAAGTACAACAAAAGAATAAAACACGAAACTGATTTGAATTTATTCGACGATAAAATATGTTCCTTTAGAAATACGTCGACACAGTTAAGTTTATTCGTTCTTGAAATATTCTCTATTCAAATATTATATGACAAAATGGTATGCAGATACCGAATGCTTCTGTGCGAATCTTAAGCGATAGAGTGCAGAAAATCACTATCCGTGTCAGTGAATCCTTGCAAATGTGATGTCAGATGAAAGATGAGAGTTTCACGCATCAGTCGTATCATTGTTATTATTATAACAGTTCGAGTTATTAACGGCGACAAGTTTCGTCATGTGTAGCAATGGGAGGAATGTATATCAATGTCTTGATGTAAATTTCTAGAGCGCAGATTACTGGTTACGAGGTGGGAAGCGAAGTTGGGCAAATAAATATAAATAAATAAATCCGAATGGCAATATTTCAATTCTTTAATATTGGGGCTCAATCCGCGTATGAAACGTACGAGAGAATGAAATAATAAAATTTCACTAGTTTCGTTATAAATCATACCTTTTTATCCAATAAAAAGTACATGGATGGTCAGTTTTTGACGCAAATGCACTTTACAATGACATATTGGATGAAATTGCGACAGATATATATGATTTGCACGATATTTCACAGTTTTTCCGATAATTCCGCGTGACACGAGCGTCCCGTCGAAGGGACAAGCTTTTTTATCGATAGTGAAGTAACCACGGGCTACGGTTCGATCCGTTAAGCCCTGCCGGTACTGCATCTCACCTCTATCTCGATTTATCTGTACCTATGGAATAGAAGGGAGAAAAAGAAAGGGAATTGGAACGGGAGAACCAAAAAACAAACAACAACAACGAAAAAAAAGAAAAGAAAAACAATAGGGAGCGAGAAAAAGTTGGCACTCGATGAAGATTTCAACATGTTTTGGCAACCTTGTTGAAAAAGCTCTCGAGAAAACTGACGGTGAGAGAATGAGCATCGGTGCATAAAATATAAAGTGCTATAGGCAATGGTTTTATAATGTGTGGAAATATTTTGAATAAAAAGGAAGCTTAGAAAACTGTAGATTATTCCAGGGAATCGAAACTATCGAAAAGAAACGTGTGATTATTACTATTATTATTGTTATTATGAAAATCATGTTAGTATGGGTCACAAGAGTGTCGCGAAAGTGCAACGAGGAAGCGAAGGAACAGTTTAATCAAATGCGGCTTCCAAATGTGTGATTCGAATAATCTGTCGATGACTCGATTTTCCTGGGGCACATATATAAGTCGAATGTGAAAGGAACAACTCGCGTGACTTTGCTATACCCTCGTACAGAGGGTACCGAAATAAACCGATAAATTAAGGGCCGTGTGGGCCGGGAGGGTTGATCTAATGTCCCACGAGCATGGAACAAATTCAAAGGTTCGCCATCCCAACATTCTCGAACGATAAATATTGACTTTGCACTTTCAACAAGAAGTCAGCTTTAGTTTTCCGCATTGTTGTTAATCCACCGAGAAAACAACAAAAAATGGGTCAATACAAAACTCAGTTTATAGAGTAAGAATTTGATTAATTTGATAAACTCATTTTTTTTTATATTCACACGAAAGAACATCAAATATTGACAATGGGAAAGGGATTTTTTTCTGATTTTCATTAACGTAAAGAAAAAAAAAGAGAAAAATAATTATTTCCCTGTTAACTCTCCATAATAAAATTATACTTACGATATTTTTACTTTATCCTCACAACCTTCTGTGGTTTTTCGCACATATATAAATATATATATATATATATTTGAGCAATCACATGTTCTGCGGTTTAACTTGGGCACTCCGGTCTTGGAAATGTTCCAAACGGTCTCGATGCATTTGCCTCTGAATGCTATATCGAAATAGTAATTAGACTGCTGAGGATAGAGGTGAATCCATAAACCCGAGTGTAGACGCGGGTACGGGAATGATTAGAAACAGCACGTTAGCCCCGAATCGCGTGTAACTATTCGCACTACTTCCATCAAGTTAGTCCAGTAAATTATCAGCTGACGTATATATATTGCTAACGGGAGTGATGGATATATTGGACTAAAATTTCTGAAAACGATTTATTAAACTATTTTATATTCATTTTTTCGATTTTTTTTATTTGACAATCTGTGAAATGTCAAAAAATACAGTTGGCGATAGCAAAAGTTGAAGACAAGAGAATATCATTTATTCTAAACCTGTATCAAGTGAAAAAGCACCACGTACCGTGAAAACTCTGGTTTTGTATTGGCCCGAGTCGATACAGTCACGATGACACGTTTTACATGCCGTTGAGAAATATCGATTTTAAATTCTAATGCTTCACAAAACGAGCGTAGACCACTGTACGTTGAAACAGACGTGGTATTATTATTTTTGCGTTTATCTTGAATAAAATTTTACAAATCGGTAATCATTTATCAAATCCGTTACGAGCCTTGTCCATAAAAAGCGCAATTTTAGGAAAAACCAATCGAAAAATAAAAAATCGTAACAAATTATAATTTAATTTGAAATTTGGATGGATTTTTCGTTCAAATTCGATTAATCGTTTAATTACTTGTTTTTTTTTATATTTATTCTCGGTGTCGAGCCATCACCGCGTCTCTTGATATAAAATCTATTCTAGAAACTGAAAAGAAGATTTCTCACTTTATGCAAAAATATACATAAAAAAACGCAGTCATATTGTAAATTTGGTTTTTTTTTTTAAATTATTTTAATTATGCATCACGGATGAGTAAGATCAACAGGTTATCACTATGAAAACTCCTTCACATTTTTGGACGTGATTGATTGACAATTTGAAAGACGTTAACGCGGTCGTAATTAGAAAATAACGAACGTATATTGTTTCAATCAAAAATAGATTATGAACAAGTTTTTGTATCCATAAATCTTTCCTGTGTTGAAACTAGGAGAGTTTAATCACCTCGTCCGTGATGCCGTGCGATCTTTAACTATATCTATCTTCGTACGCGTTGAGCTTGACGTATAGATATATTTTATAGTAAAAAGCCCGTCCGCTATAGCAAGCGCATCCTTTGTTCAAGTAGAAATGCTCGCTTTTTAGTCAGACACGAGTTTGAAGGCCGCGTCTGGTGTGTAATCGCGACTGGAGTTAGAAAAAAATTGGAGAAAAAGTTGACGTTTGTTATTTTCGAGTACAGCGATTATTTTCATCGTCATCCTTATCAAGATTTTTTATTTATTTCTATTTTTACAACGAGTTTTGGAAAATCTACTGAACAAATGATTCGATGGCCACGTAAGGAAATCGTTGAATCTAAAATACATTTTGGATTAATTTACATTTCAAGCCTTCGTGGCATCGAATTACTTTGTTGGAATAATAAAATCCTAATGGAATCGCAGAATTACGATAATCGATGCAGTCCTGTTTAAATTTTTTCCTGAAAGAGTCATTTCATAATGAATGAATAATTCGATCATTTTAATCGAATAAATAAAACTTGAAACTCGATAATTGTGTGAATTAAATCATTTGTTGACGGAAGAAAAAATGCAATTCCATTAACATCCACTCTCGGATTTAAATTCGCGACTTAATTCACGCAGATTTTCATGAGAAAGTACAGAAATTAGGTATGCGATAAAGTGGAATGAAACAGATTGGAATTTTAATTCAAGAAAGTGCTCGAGAGGCTCGAGCATTTCCAAACAGACTGTGGCGAAGAGTCGTCTCCCGCATTCGCGGAGTTAGTCGGTCCAATCTAGACATCCGAATATCTCTTGGACGTGTGGCTCAAGGACGGTGTACCCAAGGGTCCCATGGTTCCTTCTTATATAGGTAAACGGTACATTCGAGAATACGAGAGAGTTTGCGTATATTCTTGGTTACACTTATACTATAAATACAGTCAACTTTGCAATCTGGTAAACTTCGAAATAATATGAACTTTCGAGATTCAAGGAAATTCATGGCTCTCTAATGCGATCCATTCACACAAAGTTAATCAAAATTCGAATAAACATGCTTTATTATTTTTTGAATCAACAGAAAAGCCAACATTCAATTCAGCCAAATGAATCAAAATAAAGTGTTTTAAGTTCTTCTCAAGATTGCATTTCTTATTTAATAAGACAAGGCTCCAGTGAAACTAATAAGTAAATATTTCTGGAATCTCTATCTCCCTCTTTTTTTCTCTCTCTCCCTCTCTCTCTCTCTCTCTTTCTCTTTCTCTGGAAGCCACAAAACGCGTGGCTGAGCGAAAAGTCTTTGCAGGATTTAGCTCTCGTGTACCGTAATAAAATATCGCTTTCGTATAATTAAATTCCAAAGTGTGGAAAAGCTGAGCACATACTTGAGAGTGGCCGACGAGCCGTGAGATCTTTTTTTTCTTCTTCTTCCTCTCGATCCTTTCTCAGTTGAAACGTCTCGAGGACCACGAAGTACCATCCACAATCTTGGTTCGTTCGTAATTTAAGTGAGTATGAGTTTGATCACCTGGGTATACTAGGTCAGCTTATATACATTGTCCCTTCATTCGAGTGCTCAGAATCAGATTGGAAATTAACCTTTAGAATCTCATGGGCGGGAACGAATCAAACCACCGACGAATGTCGATGAAAAATAAGAGTTAAGGAGGTTTATCTGGTTAACGACTTAAACAACAGACTTTGATTTCAAAGAATTCGCTCACACTTATTAGTATCCACAAAGTCGAGAATTAAAATTGAAATTAATATAAACAAATTTCATCAATTAACACGGTTTTTTATGGATGGCAGTGATTTTTTCGTCCCTGTACATGAAATTTGCAAACATTGACAAACAGTTCTAGAAGAAACTTAAATTATCGATGAAAATAAAATCTAAAGAACGATTTTTGCGGCTGCAGAAAACCATTAGATACTTGTCAGGTTCGGAATAAATGAATTTTCTGTTTTTAGTGATTGTGAAAGCGATTTCATAGCATGGGTTAAGAAGTAAAAAGAAAATGAAATTGAATTAAAGTTATTTTTTGTTTTTGATCATAGGAAACGATCCAAATCGTTAATCCAAACACTTCAATAGAATCGAGAGGTCATTATTTAATTGAAATATCTCGTTTTTTTACGCATCATAATCATTCGCTTAAATCATTGACCACAGAGCCTGGGACTAGCAGACGACAGAGTTGTTACCCCGAGACGCTACCGAATCTCTTGATTCAGGTAAATTTAACTATGAGACAGAGTAATTTTTTCAACAATGCCTCATTACATTGTAAATATTATGGCTTGAATTCTCATGGATTCTGTACGCGAACAGATCGGCTTTCTTTGTGTAGGTTTTGCGTTTTAGTTGATAACCTTCGACCCGGTGATAACAGTGAGTATCGAGAGCATTGAGAGTTCAAAAGGACATCGGAAAATGATGTCGCTGTACATTTGCACTACGCTGCTTGAAATCGATGTGAGTTAATTGTATTATCAAGTCATTGTGCATGTGGGAGAACAGACTTTATACAGCAAAGTCGTATCCGTAATTAGAACAATCTCGCAATCGCATCAAAATGTGTCATGCTTTTATCAAGACGGGCGAGGTTCGTCTTGAAATTGCTAACTTGGAGAAAGTTTGCAACGACTTTTTAATTCCATAGAGTGACTTCTGCAACGAAAATATTTCATTCGTAAATATGAATTATCTGATGTCAAGAAACTGCGATAAGCTGCTGTATAAAAAAACACTGCAAAAATTGATGAATAAGAAAATAGATTTATCTCGTCTTCCACTAAAATATCTTTGCCTCCGACGCCAGAATATCTTCGCATTAATGAGAATAAAAAACTTAATACAAGTCGATTAGTAACGGCGACAGTATTCTCTTATCGCGAACGCTGCCACTGTTTTTTTGTGCTATTAATATTTCTTTTCATAAAATGTCGAAGCAAGGGGACAGATGAAATAACAGAACTGGGAAAACAAGAACGACTGGTGTCAGTTTGTCAGAGACTGTTCATCATGAAAGTACACACGAATGATTATCAAGGTAAGAGCCAAAGTATGTGTTTTTATTCTTATGGTTCAACTGCTGTATCGAAATATTGCTGGAGGAACCTGATAGTTTTTGTAGGTAATCATGCAGTTGTTCGATCGTCGAAAAATCAATGAAATTCTTTTTTAATCAGTCAACAAGCAGGGGTCTCTCGAAGAGGGTTCACTGAGATACGAAATAATGGATAACGATTCCAAGATCAATCCCAACCAAAGCAGCAGCCGCTGTAATCAATGTTTACAAATCGTAAAAGTGATTCTGTATCTCGAGTTGATACTTTTCTTTGGATGGATAGGGTCTACATTCATCACTAATTATTATCAAATTCACAATCACAACGGCCTGAATGTGCCACACGGTTCATCGGAATGGTCAGGGGGTGCCGAGGACTTGGATTCCATGATGGATTCAAATTCTGTATCGCCCGACGCGATCATATGGTCACCCGAACAAGAAGATACAAAAACCACTACGGTAGGAAGTGAAACGTTCGTAGAATCAGTGGATAAGAGAAAAAGTGTTATCAGTGAGATGGAACCAAGCACAGCTACGGATGTTGTCAAGCCTGACAATTCAGAAGTCGAATCGATGTTGCTTTCGAGTTGGTTGCAATCATTGACAGTCCCAAAAAAATCAGAGGATAAGAATCCTTCAGAATTAACCAGTTCCGAGCATGATTTTCATTGGGACGCATCTTCCAATGATGAATGGGCGATCGATGTGCGTTCGGATGAGACTTCGTCAAGTGAGAATCGCTTGGGAATGATAGACAAACACGATGAAATCGATCTCAATTACATATTAACGCTGCCTATTTGGCGGGATGTCATTTTGACATCTGACTACTTGGACGAAACGACTACTTCGGATAAAGACGCGGACGATGCAATTGCCAGGGAAAGACTCATGTTTACGAGTCAGAATTTAATGGAGCATCATCAGTCACGTCAGGTGAGATCGATAATTGGACAGGAAGAAGATGATTCCTCTAGTTCTTCGAGCGAAGAGTCAACAACAGCTGCGGACGAGTCACAGCATTCAAACACAACGAGCAGTGTCGGGGATGATTGCCCTACGATTTTTGATGACGAGGGTAACGTAATCGATAACCCAAAAGATGTAGTTAATTACATTGGGAAGAATTGGGTTCGTTGGTTCGCGAAGACCGATGTTCCAGAGTGCGAGAAGCCAAAGGTCGTCGAATCTGTGACAGTGGATAAGTGTGGAAGGTTCTTTGTTAATTGTGTACTTGAAAGCAGTCATAATCGTGACACAAGAAGCGTGGAGGTTGACAATACTAGGGAAGAAAAGTGTAACCGTGCAGTTGGAACATCGCAGAAAGCTTATGAAGCATTCAAAACAAAACTCGTTAAAGGACAACCCTCAGATCCAATAGTGCGAAATATTTACTCGGAAGTTGGAAGACAAGTGTTTGCATTGATTCTACCAAGTATTGTTAAGCGATTGGCCGGTGAGAAACTGAAGGCAGATGAAGAGTGGCGCGATTCTGCATTAACGATAAAATCAAACATAAATCGATTATTAAATCCTGAAAATAAAGGGCTGCTTGCTGCGGATAGTGAAGTAACTTTAAAAACGGGAACAGAGCTTCGTAAAGTGGTTGAATCGGGAGTTAATATCTACGTTGATTGTCGCGAGGCATTAATGCCACCTCCACAAGCTCGAGTCCTAACGATGATGGTGGAGCGAGAAAAATGTCTTCAAGGATTCGAGAGAACGATGGCATTGGAAAACACATTCGCTGCTGATATTGTGCCTGGTGATTCAACAAATTCTGACATTGTGGCAGTTCGTGAGAAATTCAAGAAAAATATCTTGTCCTTGATCATCCGCATGCCACAAGACGTACGTCAGGATGCTTTAATCGATCCTAATGGTTCTGTCAACGTGACGGATGAACAGTGGCGATCTTACATGCTCGGCTTGAAACAAGAAATAGCCAAATTCCCTCAAGATCCAACTCTTCGACAACAATTGGAAAATTCTGTTTCTCCTACTCAGGAACAAACGAACCAACTACGCGTGATTGCGGAGTATTATCTTCATGAATATTTTAGGTGTTCGTTGGTACATCTTTTTGGATTTATAACGGTACTGGGAAACGTTGAATTGTACAACAATCAAACAGAACCGCCCGTAAGCAGCCCTTGACTGTATTAAAAATTCTACAATTCATCGGAACAAGAAAAAAAAAACATTCACTACCAACAAGCAAGCGAAGACATTCAACGTTGTTGCAAAACGAGGTGATTTTTTTGGAGGCAATGATAATTATTGTTCCAATTAATTTTAGCTACGATCGTGACTCAATTTCTGTCAAGAATGAAACGACGAATTGTTATTTTAGACTGTTGTATTAATATTTGAAAACGTCAAGATTTTGCAGTGTTATAAAGTCACGATGCCTTTGGAACTTTTCAATGTGTATTTTTTTCCCACTCTGGCCTGTTCCTTCTCCTTTTTTTCCTACTTCGGGGATACATGTTGTTGTGAAAATTGATCTGCAGATAATGATGTAGTGCTAAATTTGTAGCATCGCTTCCGCCGGTAAATGTGGACGATGAGAACAAACACTGAATTATTTTATTGTATAAAGACAACAATGTGCGGAATTATTAACACCGTACTTCCGCCCGAAGGGTCTTCTTGTTTGCGCGAGAGGTTACGAGAGTTTGTAGGAGTTTTGCATAAACCTCAAAGTCGAGTGTTGCCACATAAGAGAAAAGCCTTGTGTCTGTGTTTCGCTTTCACGCTAATGTCGAAGTTCTCAAAGCGTTTTCGAACTTAAACTTGGCGGGATGTAACATCACTATGGAGGCCGCAAGCAACCCTTAGGAAATTACCCAAAACCAATTCTAATCATCGTATAAGCAACATACACCCGGCTGAATTGTTCCCTTCAGTACCGTTGATGTGGCTACTTTATGTTACGATTTCCACGCGTGAACGTTTCAACGATTCGAGCTATCCAATTTCATTTCCCAAACAAAAGATCCACGTGGTATATGTAATCACAAATGAGTTATTTGGTTTCGCCTTGTGGTTAATTAAGGTTAATGCTTCATGGCAATTCGATTAATATCAAAGGATCATTTAATATTTGCATCTTGCAAGTAGAAATTGAAGCAGCAACAAACAGTTTCAATTAAAATTATATTTCAATTAAGCAGCCGGTCAATAAAGATCGAAATATCTTCAGGACTTTTGTTCAAATTTCAAATCTAGAGTCCACCGATAAAAATCCTAGCAGCTATGAATACAAAAAAATCACGAAGTCTTTTTTACGTCAAGTCCTTGTTTGGAAGCACGAATCGAGGAAGCGGCGCACTAAATTTATCTTTCCTCGAAGAATAAAAAGACGGGTATGCGATGAAAAAAAAAAAAAAACGGTCGGAATTTGACGAGCAACAAAACGTGCAAGTACTTTTATTGTCCTGAGATGGGGTGAGGGTTCGAAGTCCAAGACCTTGTCTATCGCCCAGAGATACGCCACTATGACACCCAGTTAGGAATATAAGTAACGGGGTGAGTCGCAAAGATCGAAAGTCGGACAAATAAACTTTACCAGTACGTCGTGTTGTCTCCATTCAATGTAGAACGAGCGGAAACACAATGTCCAGAACGACCCTTGTTGCTGGGTTGGATGGTACCATAAAGTATAGTGTGTACGAGACCAGGCGATATTCTGGTTGGCGAAGTAGAACAGCGTTCGAATTCACACTCTTTGTATGAATATATTTGTACAGATTGTATCAAAACTGACAGTTAAAATATTCAGGTCAGGATAGAGTGAGCAGTGCGAAGAAAAAAGAATAAATGTCGTATTTTTTAAATGGAAAACCATTGACGAAATACTGATCGATTAAATAACGTCCAGGGCTGCAAACGTCAGCCGGTAAAGGCGAATTGTTTGACATCTTCTCAACCGTACGTCGTGGGAGGAAAAATAAATGAAAGTGGTTTATCTCTTCAAGAATATTATTGCAATCGAACTATATCCTCAATTTTCCCTCAAGATTTTGTAACATTCTGTATTGACGTTTTCATTCACATCATCGCTCCACAAAGTAAAAAGGACGTATGGAATGTTGAGACGCAGAAATTGTACGTCACACTATAATTCAGAGATCGACATTCTCGTGCACGTGTATATGTATAGACAGAACATTTCACGGCAGAGTTCTTCGTTGTCTCCTTGCGTTTGCTCCGACATCTGAAAAGTCCCGGGAAAAGATATCACAGATGTGTCTCAGGTCGGGACATCCCATCGTCGGTTGCTACCCCGTGCAAAAGTAACCTCCTGCGGAAAAAAACTCCCTCATTTCTTTCACCCAATGCTTTTCTTTGTGTTTATGAACGCCGCTCCGTAGCATTCGCCGCGTTGAAGCGACCAGCCAGCAAAAAAGACAGTTTCTTTTAGTCCATCATAAAAGAAACTTTATTTTTTTATTTTTTATTTTTTATTTTTCTGACTGCACGCTTTATTCAAGCCGCAGCAATTACTTCGACACCGAACTGTAAATAGGACACGATTTATAATGTCTATATATCTATATCCTCCTAAGATCTTTGTTCCGACGAAGAAAATCAAGACCAAATGCATTTTTGTACAAATTTGACAGCTGTGCAGAAAAGAATACGAATAACCATAGAAATTCACCATTTTCCACAGCAGAAAAGGTGTTAAAATATTTCAACTGGATAAAATATCGACCTCATGCTGAAGAAACGAAAATTGACAACGTCCCAGATTGAAGGACAGTTCCAATTTTCTCCCTCACCATTTTTGTGCATTTCACAAAATATATTTCGGTCTCAATATGTGCAAAAAACTTGTGTGCATTTCCATGAGTTCAATTCTCACATTTCTACATAAAAAACAGTGTTTAAAACATCATTTTGAATCGAACGTGAATCTTTAGTAAATTTCGAAACTTTTAGACAAATAATTATATATTCTGTCGTTCGTCATTAGTTATTGCTCGCCAGTAGCGAGGTCCGCTCTTAAATAGCAACACAGAACACATTTCAATGAAAGCTTCGGCCCATCAAAGGCATGTGTTTTTAGGGAAAAGGGATGGCTATTTTTTTCCCATTGAGAGCTTTTTTGCGCGCAGGTTTACAGAAGAGTGGAATATATGAACGAAAGGGTAAAGCAGGCCGCATCCAGAGTTCGATAAATAAGCTCGAAGCTATAAGAGTTTCACGTCCGGTTTCCCATTGTTCCACTCTCCTTTTTTTCGTTTTATCTTACTCGATATATAACGCGCTCTGCTAGTGCCTCTAGAGTATCTGCCTTTCAATGAAATAGCGATGTACCCACCGATCTATCAGTCACAGCTGAGCACGAGCTCGTGTCTGTTTAACTACAGTACGAGCAAAAAATCAAAGGGAATTCTGGCGTCTACGTGGCTGGCAGAAGTCACCGACCTATCTGTTTCAATCAATCGACTAATCTGGATGCGTCCTCTTTTCATCGGCGAACCGTCGTAGCAGCTCGAATTCCAAGCTCACGTTTATCCCAACACGAACATCTAACCACAGGACATTACATGATAATTGTGATCTTTCGTTTTCGTACATTCTTTTAATGTCTTTGTGTCATGGAATGAACTTCATTCTTGAATTCTCTCTCAAATGACTGAAGTTTGTTCAACTATGATCTATTTTTTTATCAGACACTAATGAGCATTCATTACTTTATTGATACTTAGTTATGAATTAATGGGATTCATTGTCAGACGTTGAAATTGTACATTGTTTAACGATTTTGTAATCATCGTTTTAACAACCTTTAAAATTTCATCTCATACTTTGACCCTTACGTCATACAACATAAAAAAATTTCCAAGCTTATGAATCCCATGAAACTCTTAACAGGTTCAGGACGATAAATAATGAAACAATATTTGACGCTACACTCTCTTATATAATTTGTTGAGGGGATTAAAAAATCCAACCTCGGAATCTGTGACACATGCACTTGAAAAGGGCAGCCAAAATGCCTACTTACAGACATTTAAAAAAAATTCATTTATTGCATCGATTTTGAGATATAATCTTCGAAAATTGCTATAATTTATAAATTCCTTTCGTCCTTCGCAACCTGTAATTAATTAACCTCAAAAGTTGTAATAATCTATTTTTTTTATAATTCCTTATCGCTCCAAAATAATATCAGAAAGGTTGGCGGACCATCTTCATTTCAGAAATAAAACACTTCAAAGGCAGCCTTTCGGTTTACTTATAATTAAGGATTGTTTTCAATATTTATCCGGGTCAGGGAGGACGGACTCCACTTTTTTTTTTTTACCAGATCACTTTTCATCAAAAATTCAATAAAAACCCTCTCGTTCACGTATCGATGCACAATTAATGAGGGCAAAAGAGATAACTGCCAATTTCAAAAGTAAATATTTTTCGCACCAATCGACCGGTTGGAAAAAGTTTTTCCGGCACTCCTGGTATTTTTATGCGTGGCCTAATTTCGTTCATACACTTTGTTCAAAGCGTGAGGAAGGTTTTATTCCCGAAATTTTTACGCGAGTTATGAGCGTACTCTATTCCATATAAATTCTTGATTGAAAATGTTTGAATGCAATCATCCGAAGCGCTGCACTTTAAATAGCGTTTAAAATGATTACCACGCCACGTTTTCGAAATCCACGGCATTTTTGTTTCACAAAAAATCTTTGTGCGTGAAGAAATTCATTAAACGAGAAATAGGGTAATTTTCTGAACATATTAGAAAAACATTTGATGTGAAAAATATTGAATCAATATTTAACAGAGAATTAATAAAAGAGCTTCGATTATTTTTACTGTTTTACAAATGTTTACAACATTTTGAGAAATAATTGGACAGCCCTGAAACTGTCGATGAGATCGAACCTGGAAGAATGGCGTGAACATTCGAACTATTCTCTTTTATTTACAATATTTTTTCAATGGGGAACCTCTAGTAGAAATACGCGGGCAGAGGAAAAACACCAATTTCGAAAACTAACGATGAAGTACTGTGGGCGTTTCAATTTATTATTTTTATTTTTTTCTCCAATTAAATACACGATTCAATTTTTTGTTTTTTTTTCCCAAATCCTATCATCGATCCTAATTGCAAAAAATTCAATTCACAGCACGTATCTCGTGCATGTTTGTTTTTTTTCATGTAACTCCAACGAAAAATGAAATGAAATGGATCATATTTCCAGGTAGCAAGGGGAATAAAGAAAGTGAAAATATAAAATAATGTTCAGATCGAAAAGAAAACACACACACGTTAGTTTAGTAACAACGAAACGTGACGAGGAAATGGAGGGACGGCTCTTAAATCCTATCTCTCCATCTTTTCTTAATCCTCGTCGTAACTTGCTCCGAAGTCCTCGAGAAAGCCAAGTAAAACTCAACAAGAACGAGTCTCGGTCGGGGTTTTTGTGGTCGATGTTCGCCAAATCACGACGAAAGAGCTCGATCAATTCCAAGAGAGTCGAGTGCGTGATTACGGTCTAATACAGCTGTTCGTTTTTCTTTCTTTTTTTTGTCATTCTTCGATTCGTCCTTAAGCTGCAAGTGCTTCCATCGATGTTCCATTTTTATTAAGCCAATTTATTGCACAGCCACTTACCGATGGCGTTAAAATACCACAAACTGTCATTTCCATAGAACCAAGTACTTTTTTCCAAATTGAGACTGCTTCGATGGCCCCAAAACATTCATTCCATTTTGTCCCATCTCCGATGCTTAGAAAATGGTTTATATTTACACGGGGGCTATTTACACTGAGCCATATACCAGATAGAAAGCATCTTAAGCGGTCATTGACCTTTCCACAAAAACGAGAGCTTTCTCTAGTCGTGCTTGCATCTCACATACACCATCCCGCCCCTCAACTCGCTCAGCACTGCTTTAAAAGTAAACATTCGTCTCGAATTTATTCTCGTCGAGTGGTCATTTCCTTCGTCCAGTTGCAATCGTTCCTTCAGCTAAGCGGAAGATACGACAATCCTTCAACTCTTCTTCGTCTGTTTGTCGATCCTTCGCAAGCTTCCGATTGAGTCAGAGCTTCTCGAATGCAAACATTGCCATTGTTTAAATAACCTTTTTTTTTCGTTTTTTTTTTGTTTTTTTGATGATGAAGAAAATCACTGACAATCTTTAGTCAGCTCAGGAGAAAAATCGTTAATACCATTTTTTTTCGTATTGAAACAAAAGTCACGAAAAAATTTCTTGTCCATCCGATACGGGGATCCTTCGCGATCGATGAACTTAAGATCCAAAATATCATCGAAATGAAATATTATAAATTCAGCAGCTTTAGTCGCATAAAAAGTTGCTTATCGGTCGATTTATCTTGAATTAAAAAACTTGTCACACACGCTTTGCCATTTAAGTGCTAACACAATATGTACGACGGGAACATAAGAATTCAGGGAGTATCACGTTGTGATCCTGAAAACTTGCACGGCCCTCACTTGACGTTCATTTTTTTACCCTCGTAAAAACAAAAAAATAGAGCAACTGGACGCCTGACACACGAACGTAACGAGCGACGTGAGTGTTATTGAATTTTATTTCTCTTTTCCTCAGGCATTCCTGTTCTTGCCCTTTTTCTTAATTAAGTTTTTCAATATTTTCTGTGGTTTTTTTTCACCGTAGAACTGAGATATTGTTTTCGCAGAATGAGCAAAAAAAACGTTGAAGTTATGTAAAAATTTCGTGTTTTACCGAAGAAGAATGTAATAAAAATTTTAGTCATTCGTGAACATTGAAATACTTCATTCCCAGCTTTGCTTTTTCCCTGAGCGTGAATCTTTTGTCATTTTGAATCTCTGTGTCAATGTTTGGAATTTTTAATAGAAACCCTGTAAGTGCCATGTGGATTTTTTCATTGACGAAAAATGGCAAAAAAGAGGCAAAGTTTATTTTTCTCTGCCACTGGACGAGAATTTAATCAATTACTCCAGTAGAATATAAACGAATTCTTGGATGCATTTTTTTATTATTTCTTCGAACAATGTGTGCAATTTTCAAGTAAATTCATTGAATAATGAAGACTGCTCAGAACAACTGTGCTAACTGCGTCACATAGTGACGACATCAAAATAGAGAGTCAGCTGTTGATGTTTTAACGTGTTGGTTTCGGTCGAAAAGTCACAAGCCACCTTATGGCTGTTTTTTCGGACATGGGAAGTGATTCGAAGATTTTTTCCACCCTTCAGGCGCACTGGGGGACCGTATATAGCTGGTTAACTCTTCGGTCATCACAATAGGAAGTAAGCATCGGTAACTGCAAGCCGAGGGAGACTAAAAACGTTATTAAATGTCATGAGTTAAATCCGATTTTGGAACAAATGGCTTTTGACCATAAGATCCCGATATTTGACTAAGTTATGCGGGTTTTTTTGGAGCATATGTCATAAGAAATCCGCTTCAATTAGTCAAAACTCCATTGTTCCCTTTGTTAAATTTCGCTTGTTGCTATAGTGTCTAGTTTTTTCAACGAACAACGTTTTGCCTGCCCTGAAATTTTACTGATGTGAACTAAATGAATGAAAGAAAAAACATACAAAATGAACGAGGTTACAATATGTAACCGATTAAAAATGTTCATATTTTTACAAAAAGAACTTTCGCCGGGAACTTTTTCATATCGTTGAACTCATTTCTCTACCGAATGTGTATAATCTAGATGTTTTTTTTCTCGAGCTCTTTGCGCTCGGCGATTCGTACGTTTGTGCAGCTCTCTATTGTAATTTGTAACCTCCACGCACAGACGACCTTAATAAGGGCCCTACACGAGATAAAATTATACTCTAGGGTGGTTCAAAAGCTGCTGCAAGAGTGTTCGTTATTTTTTTATTTTTTATTTTTTCATTCAACATTCCTATCGTTTTTCAAAAACCTGTTGAAACATAAAAAACGTCAAATGACATCAAATGACGTCAAATGAAATAACGGTAACAGTGTAAAAGGTTGAAAAAATAATAGAAAAATTTCTAGACTAATTTTGAGGTGGAGCCGTTTTTGGACACACAATTACCGAAAGAATTTTTTTGCAATAATTTCTAGTCGATTCAGTGTCTTCTCATCACTTTGTGTGCTTTCGTTAGTTGTTTTGGTAAACTGCGAGAAGCCTGCAGCGAACATGAGCCTTAAAATGACGGAGAAACAGTGGGCACCTCGAGTTTCAAATTTCTCAACAATTACAAAGCATTCGGGAGGGTTTTCCTTTCCTCTGTTTCTACGCATATGCACGTGTGCTTTTATACAAACAAACAAGAATACGCGCACACAAATACGTGTGTGTACATCAACCGATGCACCAGGATTCTCCAGCCGGCCAATCCTTAACGAGGAAAACCAGAAGCTCTTCGCATTTTGCAGTGTACAGTTTCTCGATTGAACCACCGCAAAGACACTAATCAGTAAACGAGAACATTTTGAACGTCACTGTTCCAAAAATAAAAGTTTAACTCGGTCAAAGCTCTCAACGACGTCAAAGAAGTTTTAAACAACAAACTATTACGAATTTTTATCATTTTCAATTTAACCAAAAGACAATTAATCGAAGTTCTAACTGCAAATTTATTGCTGTCATGTATTTCTTTAATATTTGACGTTTAAAATCCACGAAACTGGCGGCTTTAACAATTTTTTTTTATAATCTTCGATACGATTTCTTGAGTCATTTTAAAATACTTTTATACGCACTTTCACGTATGTATTTATATATATTCTGGATTGCGATATGTTGAGTATTCCACGTGCGTCGTTTTCCTTCTTTCGTCCGCTTCTTGAACAGCATCAACAACGATGGTAATACCCAGAAGGAAACTCCACGTTGTCCGCATAATAAAAGCTGTACCTCCTGTCGCTATATCTTTATATATATATATAAACATAGATGTACAAATCCATAACATTACTCGAGAACACGAAAATAGACTTTAGTATAACAAGCTTGTATCGTGTCTGTCTCGATTCATGAATGGTTGTCTTTATGGTGAATGACTCAATTTAATCGTCTCGTAAACGTATCGCTCGTCTGTCCATTAATAGGAGATTTTCGGAGATTTTTATCCATGAAATTGAGTTTTTTTTAGAATTTTCGAAAGTCCCATCTATTTCAGACCCAGAAATAAGAAAGTAAATCTTTCAATTGGGATCGATGATGCGTAGAGAGAAGTTTTTCATGAGAATAAATGAAGCCAGGAAAATTCTTGCTATAACGAACGATTATTCTCAGCTTTAAACTTGTTTAAATGGAAAATACAAAGTTTTTTATTCTTGAAATAACGACGTTGATATTGGTTGAAATAAAAGATTCACATCTCTTCATGTTTTGTGATTAATTAAATGGAATAAAGAAAAAGTATACGTTTCATTAGTTTGAAATAAATGAAATTTTTGCTTCGTAGAACGGTGCTCTGTATAAGCATTGAAATGTTTCCTTTCAAATTATAATGACCCACTTGTAAATTCGGATTTTCTTAAGATTTGAGGCGGAATGTCGAGTATGGTTCTCGTTGTCAGCAGACCGGAACTTTCAAGCGGAGGGTAAAAAAATGAATTCACTGGGCGTACTCCCTCTTTGGTGTAGCGAAAAAAAATGAGAGTACAGACGAGCACACGCACACAGACCGGAAGTATGAGAACATGCAGGGCCAACCGAAACTCGACGTTTTTGAATAATTACAAAAGAGAGGAGTCCGGCGCTTCGTATTATACGAACGAGATATATAACTGATGAAAAGAACGAGAGAAGATGAGTTCGCGTGACGGCTCAAATAATGAAAGGGTATATAAACAAAAAAATCTTTCCTTTTCTTCATTATTTTAATTGAATTTCCATCGCTTTCAAGTTTCAGTTTCCATTATACAGACATTTCGAACTCAAACACTTGATGGTTATATTATTTACTTTTTATTGACGACGTTTTTTCATAACTGTGGAAAAACGTTCTGATATAAAATCCTGAGACCACCAAATGTCAATCTCGAAGTATAAATGAAGAATAAATTCAACGTAATGCAGCACTTGATGTAAAAAAAAAGAAATCTGTACTTCGATAATTTTGAGAATTATCGTAAAGAGAAATGTTGTCCCAAAAAAAATTCACAGAAGCTCCTCTATCGGAACTGCATGTGCCATTTTTTGGGTCGACAATCAATGCATTTTGTGCTGAAAAATGAAACGATGGTTTAGATCAATGAAAGATTTTTTTGTATAAGAACGATTCCGTTCGTTGTTGAATAAAATTGAGGAATCACCTTCTTTGTTAAATCGACTATGACACTAGAGCGATAATATTGAGAAATGAGTTCGAGAAGAATGTCATAATCGAGACGAAACACGGGGAGAAGATAAAGAATGGAATAGAGTGGAGGAATAAGTTATATAGAGTGTAACTCACTTCCGTGAAGTGATCAAAAAAGCTCGGCAGAGCAAGAGAAAGATAAAAAGGACGAGAAGGCAAGTTTGTCGATTAATTATTCAATACGTGACTCCTTTTTCGTGGCTCTCAATTTTCTCTACGATACCCAGGGCGTGTCGGTTACATCTCGTTGCAAGGGACGTTCGAAGCTTTCTCGACGATTTCACGTATGTACACTTTTCCCTGTATCCAGTGGTACAGTGGAAAAAAATAAAATAAAAAATCACCGGCTATGTATTTTCACGTGAGTTTTATCGCGACCCCTGATGGAACGCAAACAGACGTGACTTCGTTTTGACTTTAATAAATAACTATTTTTTCCCACTACCCTTTCTCTCCAACGTATACACAGCTCAACAATTTGTCTCCATGTTTGAGCGAGCGACGGATTAATCGATTTTGACGTCTGCTTCGATCCTCCTCCTGTCAATTTTAATCAAAGTTTCAACCGAGAAAACAGTGAAAATTTATCACAATTTTATTCTTAACATAATAATTAAACAGTTATTTTTATTAATTTCGTTTAATTTGATTCTGCAATCAGATAATCTCTTTTTTAAAACTTGACACAATTTTCACTGTCCTTTTAAACATTTTTAATTTTATTTTTAGATGAAAAAATTAATTCCCTGTTGACCTACTACTATGAAAATCGAAAAAGCAATTTTTCTATAAACTCTCAAAATTTTCAGAACGTTATTTCTTTGATTAAAAAAATGAAGGAACAACGAATATACAATTTACTAATTTCGAGTTCAAGTTCGTAATCAGCGAGCACAAAAACCACCGAGTACTGAATTTGAAGAGGTTTGATCGCGATTTGATCGAAAGAAAGAACTTTTGCATTGAAAAACGAAAATCTTGTATTAGTTTCTCGATTGAAAAAATGGCAATCAGGAATTCTTTCTTTGGCAAGAATTGGCAAAAAAAAATAGAAGAAACGCACCGATCGATCTGCGTGAGGCGTTATATGTATATTGGTGCTGAAATCGAGGCTTCCTGAACGAAACATCTATACATAGTGATGTCGTATCTGCGACATTTCTCCCAACGACAGCGGACTGTCAAAAGTGTACGGTTCGGTGGTTCAAGCTCGAGTCTAAACTACTGTGGGACGAAGTCACCTCTCGCGAATAAAACGGTTGCTCGACCAATCGCAATTTAACAGTCTCGTTCAACGAGGGAAACGAAATGATAGACAAAGCGGAGAGAGAAAGAGAGATATTACGCTCGCAAGCGGAATTGTTAAAACCCAGAACCGTTTCATTCTCCCTGTAGGGTATAATGTATGAAAGATATATATACAGATGCATGTACATCATGTTGAATATACGAACATTTACCACCGAATGTATATATGTACTAAATACTGATGTACATAAATATATATATAGAAACATAAAGTATTCAGTAAAGTATATAATACAACGAAACGAATGGGAGGAGTCATCGAGGGATTCCGTCGCAAGAGATACCGGAAGTGGTGAGGGCCACAGCATTGGAACGAGCTGCGCACAAATCGAGCCCAGCCCGCAACTGAGTTTTAAAAAAGGCCATTTTTTTATCTGTTTTCACACCGGTACATGAATAAAAGAATATTGAACGTGTGAATATTTGTGAGAATGAAGCATAACCGAATCAAGTTTGCGATCGATACAACGAGAAAGTGCAAGTTGCGAATAATTTGAGCGATTTAATCAGAAACTAAGTATAAACAAATGTGTAGTGTATGGAATTTTTATTTTAGATCATTTCTAATAATATTTATGCCATTTTTTATAATTCGTACCGAGCATTTTCATATTTTTATGTTTGCTTTCAACATTTCATACTTTTAGTCAAATCCTGGTTTTATTTTACAGAAAAAATGCAATTTGTTTCAAGTGTTTTCATTCGTTTCAAAACGTTAGTACGAGTGTCAATTATTAGAATGGACGTTTCAGATTTTTTTTTCATTCATTCGTATGCTGAGGGCTCACAGTTGATGGGTTATTGATTCTTGGTTTTGTCGAGGTGAAGAGAAAAAAAATCCAGTGCAGCGTAACATTGTTATTTTTGTGCCCATACTTCATGCCATGATTTTTATTTATTTTTTAAATTCTCAACAGCCGTACGACAAGTGCTTTGTAATTATCAAGAGATACGGAGGCCCGTTGCCCAACCGAGACACCTTCGTTTTCTGACTCACAACTTCTTCGCTTCACTCAATTAAACAATAAAATTTTTTAAAACCAAGGACGTAAAAATCAAAAGAGATTCTGTTCGAAATTCTTCCTCAAACCCGGTGCCAGGGAAATGGGACTGTGCACTCAACTTCCTTAAAATTCAACGCTTTTGTCTTCGATATTCTTAATTTACTCGTAAATTCAACTGACCAGTGTAATCTTCGATTGTTAAATGGCTTTAGTTATGGTAATTGATTATCTTCCAAAGAAAGACAAAAATGATAGTATCGATGCATTTGCAGATACAGAGCCTATGCAACTCATCAGCAATACCATATACTCGCGTCATTAACCGGTGCATCCGAACAGAAAGTGTTTGGTAGGACGGAAGTGCATCCTTCCCCCACTCCTCTACAGTCAAGGGTTCCAGGATCCCATTTCCCCCAACGCCAACCCTCTCCTATATCTATATAATATTTTCACTCGTCCCTCTCAAGCCTGTAACGTTCTTAAATGTGTATCATGTTCGCCTGTATACTTCGATAAAACAAGGCGGATGTCTTTTTCCCAGACTAGCCCTTTCTCCCTTATATACTTTGGCGCCTTACGGTTCAGCTTACGATTCCTTTCAGATTTACTTTCAGGCTTTTGAAGGCTATGAAGAAAAGAATCGGTTACAAGTTCTTTGGTTACGAGATTTCATGATATTATTAAAGATTTTTTTAACATTCTTACTGGGATAAATATTACGCTGGTCCAGAACGAAAGCGAGATCGTACACCAGCTGCTAAACGAACTCATTTCTGCTTCTAATGTTATTGTTTCTTTTTTTTACTTAATTTCATTTCAACTAGTCTTTCCATCCATCTCCACGCCATTGGTCACACGTTTTCCTCCACTTTACCACCTTGTAACGTAAAGTATACCAAATGCTCGTGATCCCCACGTGCATCTAGAAAAAAAATATGCTCAAGTGAAAATGAGAGAAAGAAACACAGGAAGATTCTTTCTCTCTTTTCTACATATGCCTTTTTTATATCTCCCTCTTTTTTTAATCGTCCTCTCGCTCCTCCGAGCATAAAAATGAACGAACCCAACCAACAGGTAGAAGGAAGAGCACAGGTGGCAAGTCTCATATTCTCTCGACCAACTGTCCGCCTCGGGTCTCCATGTGTTTGTTACTTTTACTAGTACGGGAGTGTTGCTCGAGAGCGAAGACTTGGACAGCCAGTCGGTTCACGGTGATGAATAACGCGTGTTTGTCTCACGTGTGCGAAAATACTCGACGGCCTGTCGAGCTTCGTTCAAATTGTTTTTAATCATCGTTCAACTTCTCGATCGATTCGTCTCAATAATCTGGCAACTCGTTCCAGAATATTTGTTTACAAATATTTCGATTAAATCGTGCTCCAAATTCTCGAGTAACAGTGTTGTTCGTTTTTTATTAATAGTTTTCATAGTTTTGTTATTATTCTTTTGTTTTCTCTTTCGTTTCAATAAAATAGCAGTAACTTTTCAACAACTGTTTTGTTGTTTTTTAATCGGATTTAAAAATACCGAATTTATTTGTCCTGCTAATGACAGTGGTTTCACTTTCGGTAAAAATTTGTGTGGCTCTCTTCGTTGTGACGCGATTCATTAATAATTGATGAATCATTTAACGAAAACGATTTGAGCTTATTTCGTGTACAGTGACGTTTCTTTTTCTTCCTAAATTTCTCTTTAAAGTGCAGTTTACTACGCAGTGCAGTGAGTGAAGTGTTAAATGTTTGCAAACTTATTAATACTTTTTGCGTTGGAATTTACCACCGATAGAGGATGTTAAACCTTCGGCAGGATTTTTACAATGGATGCTGATAAATAATGGTTTAAAATAAAAGGTTGGTTGATAAGAATATATCGTGACTTCGGCACAGTGGTCAAGGTCTAAAAAATCTAGTGTCATCGGCATGTGTTTATGTGCAATTAGAAGTTTCGATATATATTAAAGTATTGAAAGTACTTATTAAAAAAACAAATGTATATACACGAAGAACTGTGAAAAGAAAACGAGATTTTTAAAAAACAATTGTTAAGTAGGCTGCTGCGACCGTTTGAACATAGCCTAGAAATTTTCACCTACATTTTTTTTTGGTCGTTGATCAAATGTATGTATTTATATATGTAAAAGGCACACGGAGTTTGGCGTCTTGGTAACGCACGACCGGGTTTCGTTCAAGCGAATACATCGCGATGAAAGCTCGAGCAGTAACACAACGTCATACTCTTTAAAACCACTTTCCATCCCCCACAGTCTAACGATGTAAATACTATTTCTATTCACGAAAACGTTATACGTTTTCCTGTTTTGACAGAATGTGGCACATTAGTGTGTACGTTCAAAAATTGCGCAATCAAAGTAATCATCGTGGATTTGAGATTTTAGCTGCAGTTGCAAAGAGTTTTTTAACGATGTTGGTCTCGTTTATCGTCACTTTTCTGGCATTTGTTTTTTTTTTTACGAAAGCCTCTTTAGTAAGAACGTAGTGAAATTTCGACCGCAGCAAAATGAGCACAACATTTTATTATTTTTATTATTTGTTTTGTTAATTTTTTTACTAGAAACCAAACTTTTGGTTTTTTTTTTGTATCGACCGTTTCAATACTTGGATTTGATTTGATTTTGATATCGATTTTTTATTAGTTTTTTTATAAAGAGATGGATTGTTGTGACGGAAATTCTTTTCTATTCGAATGAACCTTCGAAACCAATGTAAAGGTATATTTTCCTAAAGTAGCCCACGACGATCGATTCGAACCACATTCGAACAAACGGCCTTATTATGTATCGACATTTGTATGTGGACTTGTTGAAAAATGAGAAAATCTAAAGAAAGTAATATGCGCATACGTATAAAAGATCTTGAAGAAAGAGCCAAGGCATTTCCGGTGAAGGATTTCCGCAGTTCTGCATCGTTATAAATTTGCCGATCGTTACTGTTGCTCTCTCGTTGAGCTCGGCCTTGAGCCTTTCACGACTGTACTTTCATTCTTTTTTCATAACATCTTGAATACATCATGAGTATCATTTCATTTTTTTCTCACAATACACATTCAGTTGGGATATATTTTAACGATTCCTATTTTCGAGCAGTTTCGCATACTTTAATGAAAAATTCAAATTTAGTGGAGATTCCCATGAAGAACGAACTATTCATACTTTATCAATTGTTGTTTCCAATACAAGAAAAATTATCAAAGGAAACGCTGGATAATTATAAATTTATATGAAGTGCGTTGACTGACAGATTAAAAAAAAGAATATCGTGGAAATTCTGGAAAAGAAGGAATAACTTTATTTCTACAGAGAAATAGAAACATTCAACTAAATTTAAGTGGAAATAAAGTTAAATTAAATTATAATTACATCCTTGAATTCTGTCTGTTCGGCTGTTGAACAACTTTTAACGTTCCGTGAATTATTTCAAACGAAAGTTTACAAATTACTCCGTGTAAAAAAACGATACTACTAAGTTAATTTATTGTTGGGTAATTTTTAATATTTCATGCTTGTAAAATATTTATTTAAAAGAACGTTTTTATAATAAACATTAATATGTAAATTGAAAAGTTGTTATCGTCATTATCACATAAATTTCGTAGACTTTCACGTTGCATATTCCGGCTATTTTCATGAATACTTTAACAATTTGACAGCCCGAAAAAACTTTTGTGTCATTTACTGACCGAAATTAACATTTCTCGATCAATAAAAATAATATTTAACGAGATAAGTACAAAATGCTCGAAATGAAACGTGACAAAGATTGAACTAGACAAAATTTCATCACTTTCAAATGTTTGTTTTAATTTTTTAATTTCGATTCACAATTTATTGAAACAAAAATTCGTTAAAAAATGGTTCTTCCCTTTTCTTCAACAATGCAGTAATTTTTTCTCGTTGAAAAAGAACACAAGCAAATGTTATAAAAATTCCTTGCTTGGCATCTTATTTGTAACATTGAAGAGAAATTTGTGTAAATCGGATTAAAAAAAAAGGTTAAAAAGTCTGGAACGTTGCTCATATGTAGATTTTTCCTATCGTGACAAACGACAGGACGTGACTGCAGACGATCGAGAAAAATGATTTTGAAATAGAACGTATGTGAAAACGTGGTAGAGTGAAAAAAAAGTACATGATACATGCACATGCAAACTCTGACCAAGGGGGAGGGAAATTTCGAAAAAATCGAGTTTCCGGGTCACGTCGCGTTCGTTCGCCATCCATCCATCCGACGAGATCCCCCCACGGATACCATTGAAATTTATCGCTTCATTCGTGATATTTATATCGGCGGGACGTGTAACGACAGATATAGGAGTATGACACCCCCAAATACCTTCTTTCGAACTTCCAATTTTGCATTCTTGCTTCAAGAGTCAAGACTCTTTTCTTACAATCTCATTTTTCTACAAAAGCATCAAAATTCACCGATTATTTAAAGACATTTATTTTCTTATACATAAAACGTTCGAATCGTCGGAAACTTCTACAGAATATCAATAAAAATATGAAAATATAGAAAAAAAACAATTTCAGAATCTTTGCCATCCAATTAATTCCAAAATCGATTACTTCCAATTATAATGATTCATCAAATCATCAAATTTCACTTCAGGATTATAAAAAATACAATCATATGGTTGTACTCCATTTCAGCTAATTGGGTTACTATAATTTTATAATTCATTTATAATTTAGTCCTTTTTTAGAGCCATTGAAACATTTTGAAATGGGCGATCAAAGGAATTTTTCATTACAGTTGAGTGTCTAGTACATTACAGAGTAAATCGTCACAGAGTTTAATGTATGCAAAAGTAATTATGGTTATTAAATTTCTCAAAAGCGAGAAAGGTGAAAATTGCAGAAAAAAAAGTGTCCTCGTCGTAATACTTTCATTAAGATTCTATACAAAAATGACAAAATTTTTAATCTTTTAGTTTAATCAAAGTGTCGCCTTCTTATGAGGTGAATGAAAATCTCATTGAATCATTTTACGAAATTACTATTGAAGAGACGTCGTACATTTTTTATTATTCGTGCTCGTCCCATCGATTTGAAATAATATGACTTACGTTTTGATTATCTTCAATAACGTCATGTCCCAATGAATAGGACGAAGTGGAGATTAAAAAAATGTTACTTCACTCAAATTTTCTCCGGTACTAATGTCTATTCTTGGATTTTCCCACCGTATCTTTTGTATCTCTTTTACCTTGCCATTTTCTCTCTCTCGTTCGGTGAAGCGAGAAATACGTGATTCCATGCGTGTCGCCTTCGCGATTCTCCAACACTCCCTTATAAAGTTTGCACTGTTGCTAAATATATATTTACTACAAACGTGTATGCAGGAAGTTTAGTGGAAGGGGAATATAGAGGGATAAGATTCTTGGATTAAGCATCGCACGACATCAGAATGACAATTTTTCCTGCGTGAATCGATCGTCTCTACCCAACACTTCTTCGTGGCAAACAACGAGTTTTCTCACTGCGAATTTGCAAATCTTGCGTCTGTTAAATTAAAAAAAAAAAAAAAAGTACAATTAAATAACTTTTTAAAATCGAGTTTAATTTATTTTTCCTGAAAAAAGTTTTTTTTTGTTCCAGATCGATTTCGTTGTCCGGTGAAGAGATAAGACTGTGGTATCAGCGATGGTGGTAACGGGGACAATGAACCCACCGGTGTTTCCAAACGTTCCTTCGAAACTACGAAGATCGAGACGTTTGTCATCGACTCGAGGACTCGCAAGACCGTCCGATCTTGAAAATTCATGTGCTAAGTCATCAGCAAAATCGCCAGCACAGTACAACGAAGAGAGAGAAAAAAACGACGCGAGTTTTTCGTACAATGAAAAAATAGCAGCGGAATCGACGATAAATTGGGAGTTGAATGAGAGAATAAGTCTGAGCAGTGGTTCGAGTACGGGAATCGAGATAAGGCCAGACGCGAAGCGAGGAATCGGATTCAGCGATCGGCAAAAAGGTGATAAATCATCGGAGTCTTCAAAGTTAACACCAAAGTCCATTCAAACGAATGCAAACCATTTAAAGTCGAAGGAAAAGTTACAGAATAGTTCGAAACGAGTTTTGGAGCTGATGAATGTTTCGGGTTTCACTGCTGGTGAGAAACAATCGAAGATCGCGACGACGAGAGCATTGAACGTCGATGTTTTTTGTGAGCGATCGAAGGACAAAGGAAATGTAATAAAAAGCGATTCGAAATACGAGATCGGGGTGCCGGGGGAATGTACGATGTTGAGAAAAAAAAAGTCTCGACAGTCGAATCAAATAAGGGCTAAGCCCTCAAAGACGTGTTTGACAAACGATCGCAACGATCTGACGGGCACAAGTGCCAGAAGACGTTGGGATTTGTCAAAAGACAAGTCCGAAAAAAATAACGATTCGATAACCAAGAGATTGGAATTGATTCACGAGCTGAACCAGAAGATTCTCGCTAATTACGAGAGATTTCAGCACAAATCGAAGCGGCCATGTGGAAAAATCACCACATCGGAGATGAAGGCGAGTCCAAAGTGTAGTCTGAGGAAAAAAGATGGTGGAAAAGTACGTTCGGTACTGTCTGATTTGAAGGGAGCTTACGACAACAAGGAACACATTTATTCAGAGATAACGTCCAAGAAAAAAAGCAAATCGTGCCAATTAACGCGTGGAGACGTGGACCAACCCGAACGATTGATCCGCGGAGCGTGTAAACGAGTAGAAAAAGGAGACAAGGTGGATGACACAAAGGAGTTGCAGTTTGGCGACCGAGTCATCCGTTCGACTCAAGAGAGGCTGGAAAGCTTCCAGAATAAGTCCAAGTCCAGTGTATCCCGGGCACTGAGAAACTTGGGAGCGGGTTCAGGATCGTCAAAGCCAACAAAGAAGCCTCCAGGCAACTCGAACGAGAACTTTAGTCTCGCGGTTAAGCCAGAATTTCACGATGAAGCGAAAATTCCTACGGGAGTACAAGGCGAAACGCCAATTAAGGCGCTTTGCTCCAAGTTCGAAGAGACTGGTAGTTCAAACGTGGAAATGAGTGGGCGAGGCATTTTTTCCAGTCGTCGAAATATTCGAGGTAAAAAGGATGATTCCCAGAGGACTCGAGTACTGAAGGATTCGAAAAAACCAAAGGGCGAAACAACTGTTTGTTTGGAAAATTCAAAATTATATCCAGAGAGTAAATATTTTTGTGCTTCAACGACAATAGTCGACGTGGAAGAAATGAGAGAAATCGATACTTCGTTAAATAAAGATGATGCTGTTTATGCTGATTGTATTTCGATGTCTGAAAAGTCCGAAGATACGAAAGCAGAGAAAGTAACGAGCTTTGGAAGTGAAAAAATAGTTAATCAGATGGAATTGATGGAATCTCAAAGACAACAAATTCTCGAGAAAGAGATCCTCGACAACCTGAATGAGACTATTGGCAGATTCGACAATGAGACGGAGAATGAGAATGACAAGATGACGGAGGTGGATGAGGTCGAGCAGCCCGACGATAGTACCGAGAGCTTCAGTACGGATTCGATTCAAAGCACGAGCCCATCCAAGACGAAGAATGGTACGACCGTTAATGCCGAGAACACGTGTCACCAGGAAACATTTAATTCCTCGTGGGACTCTGGAGTCGGGATCGATGTTGGAACTGGAAACGGTTGGGTCAGAATACACACGGGAATTGAGAGCAGCCTTGTCTATCTTACGCTCGATACCACTGCTAAGGATGTCTGCAGAGACATGCTTCTCGGGGAAGAATTGTCTATTTTTATTCAGGTAAACGAAAATTAACAAACATTACTTCGTTTCGTGCCTGAATTTCACGCTGCTCTTCTGACAACTGGTCCAATTGAAGGAGTTTCGGTACAAATTACGAGATTCGGTACATTTTATTCAAACTTCTACAGCACGCCGTTCTTTGACTTACCCTAAATATCTCCTCCGAGTTTCGAAACGATTGTCTACACCGTTTCCACAAAAGTCTCAAATGAAAAGTCACTTTTTAACACAGAGACATGCCCACGCTATCCCTAAACTTCAGTTATGTGCATGAAACAATACGAAAAAATGTAAAAAACGGTTATAAAAAACTGTCAAACCACTCAAAATATCATTGCAAATATGCCACCAGAAAATGAAATAATTCGTCTACATCGTTTATTAATTATTCACTTTTTTGTCAATGAAAACGATCAATTTTTCAGTAATCATCTAATTCCTATACGAAATTTTGTTGTGTGAAGCTAGCGCTTTGCTTGAGAACAATAGAATTTACCTCCCTGATTCTTCCCAAAGATAGGCTGAACCATTAAATTGTATGACTTGTACCGAAACTCCTTATTCATATGGTTTAAATACATTTTACTCAATTTATTTGGAACATCTTTTTCAATTGTTCAAAATGTATCAAATCTGGCCAATCGTATGTATATCGTGCCATTTCCTATGTAAGTGAAATACAGTCGCACAGCTATCTCTCAAAATCGAATTAAATTTAGCAAATTAACCTTAATTTCATAAGAAGCTACTTCTGGATCTTATGATTTATTGTGAATCGCTTTGACAACAATACAAAGTATTTTCATGAACATATAACAATTAGGAGTCTGGAGCAAAGACATTACGAGACAGTATTAATTATCGAGTTAATATTTGTGATGTAATCAAAATTGCACGAACTGTACGGTCGTTGGAAGTTCAGGATTGATAACTCTCGAACTAATCGAATTTTACGACCGAATCATTTTCAAACAATCAGTGAAATTTGCTCAAGAAAAAAGAAAAAAAAAAGAAAAAAAAGAAAGAAATCAAACGAAGTTTTCGGATGTGGATCGAGCGACGTTTGAATGACGCAGGAGGGATCAAAATGAACTTTCGAAAAAGTCCAAGTTGCGATTCCGCACGTGACCGTACAAATGAGTGCGCGTGTTTTTATTCGCAATTTTGTAGTATCGAAGTCGAGTAGTTGCAACGAGACAGAATCGAGCAAAAGAGAGCCAACGACGATACTTTATTTGTATGGACAATTCGATGCGGAATTCAACAATTCATTGGGAAACGTTTGTTTCCATAAATGATTATTAAAGATTGAGAAAAAATCAAGAAATTTTATGGGACTTGGAAGAATTATTGAAAAGCACAATCGTCGATAGACTTCTCTCAGGGAGACATTTTTTTCTTGATCGACGACAAATAGAGTAACCTGTAGATATAAATCTACGGTTGCGAAATCATGAAAGTAAGAAACGAAAAATGAGTGAGGGGGCGGGGGGGGTTGGGGGAGGCAAAGCGACGGTTACCTTTAACCCGATTATCAAAATATAGAAGGAAAAGCAAGACAGATAAGGGAGTGAAGAATGAAGAAAGATCTCGGAGCAGATTACGTAAAAGGAAATTCGCAACGATCTCCTTAGGGATTGTATGGGAAAAAGTTGGTCTCGGATAAACGAGTGTATGTGTGTAGATGGTCGAGTGGGAGAGCCGGAGAGACAAGGAATCGAGGAAAATGATGGAGAAGAGAAAAAGAGGAAAATATAAGTCGAAGAAAAGTGCAAAGGTTGAAAAAATGAAGAAACAAAAAAGACTTGTGAATCGGCGAGGATAAGTGAACAAGAAAATAAAGAACAAATCGGCAAAGTCAACAATTTTCTCTTACCAAATTTATCTCTACTTCAGACTCATCTTTAGTTCACAAATCTACGTGTTTAGGTGATTTGTTTTTCTTTCGGTTTTGCTTCGTTGTACATTTGAAAAAAAATCGGTTCAGTTTTGTCCATTTCCAAAGGAATTTCCCGCAGAAAATGCGAAACGTCATCAGACAACAGATTTTTCTTCTTTTACTCCACGGAAATAGGAGGATTCCGTTGTCTATATTTTTTTCGACAACTAATAATAAACATACCGCCGATTTCCAAGTCTCTTTTGAACTCACACCGAAATATATCGTCGGTGACATTTCCATGTTGACAGAAAGGCAAGGAATGGACTAAACTGCATAAAAATACTTCCTTCAAGTATTTTTAATTGACAAATTGAACATTGTGGTTATCTAATAATTTCTGGATGACAATAACTGATTGAATATATTGACAGAATCGAAAAAATAATGAAACCTTGAAATCTAAGATAAAAAATGATCTTTGGTAGGAAAATTTATGGTAACTCTAGCATCAGGATTGAGCGATCTTATGAAATCCAGTGGAAAAGATACTTAACATAAAATACGGGTAGCTAAAGAGTGAGAGAATATGGTGGCACGAGTGCGATAGTGAAAAAAAATATAATAAAGAGGATAAGAGACGAAGGCAACGGAGCCCGATTTTCACTCCCGTTTCCCTGCACATAGTTTTCAACACTTCGATCAAAAGTTTCTATATCGTACTCGAGGGACATCAAAGAGGAAGTATAGAATCGAGTTTCAAAAATTGTTCCTATGTGAAATAGACACGAGGGAGAGAGGAAGAGACGAAGAGTTAGCGAGGCGGGTAAAGAGGAACAAAACGATTTTGTAGGTCAAGTGAACCGTGACACGCGAGTGATTGATCAAAGGCTGTTGATCAGAAGGATTCAAAAAAAAAGTGTCAAATCTTTCGCCATATAGATTTGAATGAAAATGAACGTAAGCATTATTATTTATTCACGATATGAACCACAAGATGGAAATGATGGAAGAGTTCTTGAAAAAAGGATTCGAACGAAATGAGAAAAAAGAGGATATAAGAGGAGAGAGGCGCGTGAATGAATAAAAAGAAAGCTTTAAGAAGAATGATGCCAGTCAAAAAGCTCGATTCAAAGCCTCGTCAGATTCCTCAATCGATCTCGTCGCGATCGTCAATCTTCTCACACCCCATTTTCGCGTCTGAGGTGGTAGTCGTGGGACGATTCGAGGATCATCGCATCCCTTGAGATTACATATCGAAGCCTCGTCTCGAGCGAAGATATTTCGAAGGTTCTGAACAGTGAAAATCAGCGAGGAGGAAAAATAAAGAAGCTGAAGAGGGGTGATGAAGAGGAGGAATGAAAAAAACAGCGAGATCTTGAAAACTGCTCCAAGACCAGGATCAAGTATGTCTCGAGAAAAAAATCAATGAATGTATGAATTGCTGATAAGGGCAAAAATATTCAGCTTCAAATGAGATCATCCGAAATATCGAAAAAATATCGACGCATTATCGTAGAACCGCTCAATCAGATCGACGTGAATTTTATTTTTACATCTGCTCTTGTTACCATTTTTTCGGTATTTTATTTACGATAATCCTAAAACCTTCATAATTATTCGAAGGTTTAAAAATCGATAACCCAACCCAACGTTTTTTCCCTTGTTTTGGAGTTCACGAGACATATTTGAAAATGAATATGCAGCCGTTTCCCAGTTTTCAAATATGGAAGCGTAATATGATCATCCAGTCGGTTTGAAATCCCGAGAAAACCGTTATTGGAAATTCTTTTTTGGCGTGTGTCGGACTGACAGCTAACAGCAACAGAAGAGTTTATATGGCGTAAATAGCCGAGAGCAAACCACCTGCCTTTACCGGGCGTGTTTTCGTTCCGTGACAGGTGCATCGTGAAAAATTCCAGTAGACTTTCTGACCGCATGCATGCTGTAACGCAGGGCGTCTCTTTGACGGTGGCACGTGCTTCAGCCTTGCACGTAAAACATTAAAACCCCTCGAGTTGCTCTAGAAAAAAGGAAAAAGCTAAAGAGAGCGTTAACCGTTTGAAACACACGGTATATAGATCTTTACAGCCTCATTACAGTGACATTTTCGTTCAAACGTCTCTATACAACAAATTATAATAAATCACATTAATGTTGAACCTCATTGTGTAAGAGCAGGTGTATGCGTCTAGACGTTTCACTTTAATTCTTTATCTGCTTTTTAGAGATGAAAATATTGTGATGAGAATTCATTACATTTGCGAAAGTTCCAGGTCGTTCGAAATACATGCCAATGAGTTTTAATAAAACTTTAAAAAGACGTAGAATTATGAGTATTTATGAGATTACGTAATAATAATGATAAAATATTTGTAGCGTTTTAATTCGACGAAACTCTAAACATTTTAAAATTGAATACTCATTACGAAGAACTGTACCGAGACTAATTATTTTAAAATATTAAAAAATGCCTTGCCATGAAATGGCAACGCAGTGCATAGAGACAGCGAACCCACAAAAACCTAGAGACACAATGCGCGAAAAATACGAGGAAAAATAAAACGCGAAATTCGCGTATGGGTGCAAAAGCGCGTGCACTGACGTTTCGTACAGCGACTCTTTCATACGTACGTCGCCTCAAGGTGATATTGACATTCCCCGTGCAACAAATGTGTCTCTGAACAGAAGGTTAAACCCTTCTCTCGTCTTCCCGACTTCTCCACTCCTCTAATATTCTTTTTGTAAACGTCAGAGTGCATTTTCCGGAAAAGACGTTGTGCCATCTCGAGTAAATGCACCGAGAAACGGTTCGTTTTTACTGGGATTTTACTGACACGAAAGTCACCATCGATATCAGGCAACCTCGGTTTCTTAACGCCAAGAATTTTCAAATGTTTACTCTCGCGTATAAGAATTCTGAAATATTTTAAAACAAAAGTTAAGAAGGAAAAAAATCATATGGAAATAATTAAACGTCATTCATTTTTAACATAACAAACAAACATAATTCACGCTCCAATGGCTCTTGAACTTTGAAGAGAAAGGTAACGATACCGTCCGTCCAACGTCAAATTACGACCAAAATTCTCGGTCCACCTGGCACAGATTTATCCATCAGAGAAGTGGCTGCTTCCGCGATTCTGGCACACAGAACTCCGTAAATTGACATGTTATTCCAACAATTATGTCTTCATGGCATCCGCGTGCTTGACAGCTCAAGCCTGAAATAGGAAATATAGTGATTGAGATCAACACTTTAAACTAACGTATGTCGACTTTGAATCTACGATAAAAATAGTTTCGTAACAAGTACGAGCGATTATTGGCTTTCAATTTAGCCCAACTAAATGCACTTGTGGCCGAGATCGAAAATAGCATTTCAAATGTTTCATAGTATCAAATTATTTACGATGAATGTTTGGTAAGGTTTCAATCACAAAAAAAACGTCATAATGGATATAAATTTCCCGAGAAAATGATGTTACGTTTAAGAGAAAATTGGCACATTCTATTTCAAGGATAATAGCACTAGGAAATAATAGTTTGCATACTTGACCAACTTTCTGAAGTGAATAACCAGTTTCAAGTTCATAATCGTTGCGTTTTGAGACAGCCCCTGGGATAAAAGTTCTGACCTGGCTTTTTTAGGCTAAAAAGACTAGATAACATTGCTGGAAACGAATGTTTAATGGTTTTCACTACAATTGCATCTTCTGATGGTTTAATCTTTTTACAATTCGTTTTATCAACGAGAAATCTCTTTGCCTTTGTGCATGGTCGCCTCATATTTGTGAGTGTAACCCTTCAAATTCAATCTCGTGGAAACGCAAAGACTGACTGGCAGAAGGACCAAATAGTTGAGTGAAAAATAGGTCGAACCACGATGCTGAATTGCAAGTGAATTTGGGGCAGTGACTGCTCTTTTCAGACCTGTAGCAAGTGTGGTTAAGCCTAATTGGATATTTTTTAAGCTCTTTACGAGGGGCAAAAAAATCCTCTCACTCTTTTTCTCTATTTCAACGGTTCAATTTGCCATTCTTCGAGAAACGCTTTTCTCCTGGATCAAGTCTCTCGTGAGCTCGGTGATTAAATGAATTGGATTACACTTCGATGAGCGACGAAGAGGGTGTTGAAGGTGGGCTCAAAAATATGGTTGAAAAAAGGAGGAACGAGAGGTATTCATATAGTCGTTTTTTAATTACAACGTCACAATGGGTTTCCTATGAAAATTCGTGAAAATTCTCGGAAAATTTTGAGGCTATTTGAATCCCAATACCATTTACTACGAATTAAGGAAGACTCGTTGTCTCGTAATGGAATTCTAAATCGTCAATTAGTGACGCAACGCTTTACGAAACTCTGGTAAAAATTTTTTCTTCATTTTTCGTGACAATTTTTTTACGTGACAATTCTTAACATGAAATTACAAACAGTTAATTACAAATTACAAACATTAGCCGACATTTGTGATTTGAAATAAAAATTTTCTCTGAATCCCTAGAATTCAGACGGTTTTGTATTTAGAATTCAGATTCTGCGGAAAACATTTTTGGGATGAAATGAACTTCAAATTAGCGATCACGATATTTTAATAACCAGTCGGTTGATTGAGTTAATTCTGTAACCGAAATTGGATCGAAATAATGATTACTTCAAGTTTTATGACCCGTTGAAGAGGAAAAAGTGTCCAAAAAAATCGAGAATCATAATTCAGCCTGTTACAGTTTTGTGAAAAAACATTTTTTCTGTATAATTCTGGGGCTTGGGACAAACATGAAATTAATAAATCCGGCAAATAAATATTTTGCATAAATTTGGAGTAAAAAAAAACGAATGTATTGTTTTAAAAGAGACTCGGTGAGGTATGGACATTTTTTATTTCGTTGACATTACTGCGTATAGTTAATTTAAAAAATGATTAATCGAGATGAAATTTTTGCGCCGAGCATAAAACAGGATGATCTATGTCTGCGTGAACATCGCGTGCTCAATCGCACATGGTTTATATTGTGTATGTGTACATGTAAACATCGAAGAACGTACGTAATCCACGGATTTTCGTTTCCCAGGGGTATATCTCTCGTCGTTGAAACTGGGATAGAAGCTTATAATGAGTTTTGTTAATTACGTGCAGGAAAATAAAATGGGACGGAGATGAAAGGGGTTGGAGTACAGAGCAGCCCCCAATGAATAAAAGGCAAGAGCTAGAACGAGGCGAAGAGACAGCCAATTTGTCCGAATTCCGTACCGAAAGTTCGATTTACCGAAAAAATTTGTCAAGCGACACGAAACCGTTTTATCGCTAACTATTCGATTACGTAACTAAAAAAAAAAAACAAAAAACAAAAAAGATTGAAGCATTCGAAGAAGAGAGAGATTATTTTTAAATATTCCGAATAAAGATTAACCGGTATTTGCGATTGGAGTGTACGAGGTCATTTTTCAAATTTTCACAAAAATGAATCAATCGATGGAGCCAAAAAAAGGCTGAAATCGTAAGCATTTAAAAAGCTTTGTTGTGCGATTATTCTCTAGAATTTTTACAATGGATAATTGAACAGTTGGATGAGGAAATTTGGGATAAAAAATACTGACACAAATAAAGAATTTTTGTTTTTTTTTCGTGTATCGCGATCGAAATACTACTGGATAAAAAATGAACGAAAGCGATTGGGAAAGCTTGCCGTAATATACAGAGTGGTTTTATCGATACTTCGTATGTGTAAGTGAGAATTCGTGTGTGCATGAGTACTATTCGAAAATATCGGAAGTTCTAACCGTCGGAAAAGCTCAGGGGAATGCTCGGTACGCGGTTCGACGATCCGTAATACGGATGGACACACATGAACCTATAGCGTCGAAGATAACGAGAACGATGGCGGAAACGAGGACACGCAAGAATCGCGATGAAAAATCCAGATGAGCTCTCCGCTCGTGATTCTCTCCAGCACACTTCGACTTCAATCTCTTTTTCCCATGACGGCCAATAGATTACTAGTTTTCACATTTTCGACATTTCTTAACGAATCCGTTTTTAAACGTGTACATTTCTTTTCGTAATTTATATTTATTTTATTTTCTTAGCAAATCTTTTCTCGCGAAACAAAGGTTGAAACTTTAGGCAGTATTTTTCATGGTGCAAATAAATAAACAACAGTTTTGTAACTGTAGAAAAATAATACTAAACAAAATAAAAAAGTAAATAAAAATTGACATGCATGAGTATAAATAATTCACTTTGTGAATGAAACGCCCATTGAAATTATTCTGATGATAAATATTTTAATTAATGATAAATCGTTTGCGTGCGGGCAAAAAATTGAAAAGTAATTGCAAAATACCGAATGAACGGAATGAAAAGCATTTTCGCTCCAAAAAACCTGTATCCAGTTTCACTAAATGGAAATATATGGAATAATATTCCAAACTCGGTAATTTTTTTTTCCATTAGTGCAAACGAAGTCTATAAAAAACATCGGAAAATTCAGCTGATATGTGGTGAATATATTATCTGATTTGGTGCTCTCATTTTTTCGTACTAGTAGTCGAAAAATGTTAAGTGAATGTTATGCAATTTCAAATAATAATAAAAAAACTCACACGAGCCAGAGGAAATTTTTTATTCATGTTTACATTTTTAATCCCCGACTCTCTCTTCACGCAACGAAATAAAGGATTTCATGTATTTTGCCACGATCAGCTGATTTCGAGTATTTTCTCGGCAGAAATTTCTGTGGAAGTCGAAAAAAAAATGAAAATGGTAACCATCACGGGCAGTGCGAACATTCTTTCGAATGTCACCTTCTGCTCATTTTTCAAACCTCCATAAAATCGTCGGAAAAAAGACGTAATATTTGAATTTTTATGAATAATGTCTCCATTTGCAGCACATATTTCATTCTTCGTGACACTTTTGGCATTAGAATAACCGATTTTTTAGTTAAAAAATAAAACATCAGTGGAAAAATGTTTCTCAATTTTATTGGCGTTTGGACGGAACAATAGATGTCCATTGTCAATTTCGGATTTTTTTCCCTTTTTTTTCTCTGCAATTTATATAGATTTGCTCTTCCTCTTCCCGGATAAAATGCTTATCTATTTTTTATCTTGAACGTTCGATCGTGGAACACGAGATCGATTCGTCAATGAAAATGGGGATAACGGCTTGACGAGAATCCAACAGAGTCGCAAAACTTCGTAAGGCTCTCGTGAGCTGAGCTCGTTTTATGAGAAGATTGCTATCAGCAGTTGATATTCTCGTCCTCTTACTCCAGGGAAGAGTGGAACATTATTTTCCTCGATAAAAGTCTTCCCTGGCTTCCTAAAACATTATCAATTGTTCTATGTCGTCGCAGGACTTTTGGAAATCGCGATTACCATCACATTTGACGCAGTTTTCTTTTTTGCTATTTTTTTTTTTTTTTAATTTCACGCATTCTATGTTTTTTCTAGGCTCACAGAGGATAATAATCGTTTTAATGTTAACTTTAAAAGATTTTGAATGATCCATGATGCAAATTTGTTCTCCATCGCGTCTATTATTTTTCTCACAAATAATTTGAACGTATAAAACTTGAAATAGCTGACGTGTCCTGGACACATTTTATGCCCTACTCTCGTCATCGGAAATCTCGTAATCCTCGTAGCATTTTTTAGTGAGTCGTCGAGGAAGAGACCTGACACACTTTTATCATCCGATCGATCTGGCATGTGTAACGAGAACCAAAGTTGATTTTCGCATTGCCACATTCTTCAACTTCATAACTCAGCCATTTTATCCCACTGAAATAACGATTGTTTTTTCTCTTCGTTTTTTCAATCGTCAATGCATATGAATTACTCTCGTAGAATATAAAAATGTCCACGATCGGATTTTACACGCTCAGCTCTCGCTGTCCACAGAGAACTCTCGTCGAATTTCATGCACTTCGCGATAACGAGGGGAAAACCGATTGGCACAATCTAAATCTAAATACTTCGAGAAACATTTCGAAATCTCTCGAATACTGTTACGATATGATAAGGAAATGAAAAACCCTTTCGAATAAATATTTATTTTTTCATTTAGTCTCATGCTTTTTGTAACGAACTGCCCTAACAGTCAAAATATATCCCATTTCAAATACGATGGAAAACTAAAAATTGGTTGGATCTGCCATTCAAAGAATTTATGCGAAACTGGTGTTAGCCATGAAATTGAATGAACGAACGAGTGAGCTGAATGGATTTTATCCCAAATGTTTTCTCATGGCATCTGACGAATGATTTTTTATTCATTTTCTACGAACGATCGTGACTTTTCTTTTTCGGGAGTGAATACATTTGAAAAGTGTACGAAAAAGAGAAAAGATCAAAATAATGAAGTGGCTTTTGTTGAAATTCCGAAGGATTCATCGGTTTTATTTACTTTAAATAAATAAAAAATGTTGTTTTTCCAGTATGGTGGCGAGCCAGGCAGAAGATTAGCACCTCACGAACGACCATTGGAATATCAGGACGAATTTCTCAAGCAATTGGGTTACGATGAAATCTCCAGGAGGACGCGTCTCGGTGTCGATCCCGAACTTCGTCATCTCATTGCATTTCACGTTGGTGAGTGTTCAAAATTTTATATTTAAAAGTGTTTTTATTTTCTGTCAAATTAAAGTGATGAAAGAGCAAAATCTTAAAAAAAAAAGACTTGCCTCTTCGAAAACTTTCCACAAAATCTATTAAACGTCTGCTTCGTTTTGCCAAAATATCGAAAATCTATAAAATTGTGTTGCCTACGAAAAGATAGAACTGCTGAAATAGTCGCGAATGGTCGAGCGCACAAATATCTGAACATGCCCATTATCGCAATAGGAAATTCCTCTGACAGGAGCGTTGGTGTAATTTATGCACTTTGCCAATGGGAGGTTAGTCGTTTATCGTTTTGTCGCAATATTTCGGCAAAAGCTACCATTTGTCACGATTTCAATTTTACTCGGTGGCAAAAAGGGGCGTGCACGGACACACGGACACATCAACAATTTCGGTCCATCGAAGATTATCCAGGGCGATGTAACGTGTTGTTCAGTCGAGCAACGCGAGTAGCGTGACAGTGTCTACAATATTACTGAGTATCCTGAATAAATTTACAGCTACATCGCAATAATTGAAATCATTTTCAATCCACGTGATTCTACTCTCGCCGACCGTTGTCACGTTGCTTCAGCAGTTTAATTAAACAGATCTGGCTAATAATTCGACACTTTTCCGACCTAGATGAAAATAAGTTGATCGGTTTATTGGAGATATTCGTAATATTGATGAATTAAAATTACGACATTGAAGTTAAGTGCGAAAGCGAGAACACGAAAAAGAAATTGATTTTTTTCTATTTTGAAAAACGAAATGGAATCCCTGATATCAGCGAGCAATTTTCAATATTTTAATTTAAAAAATTCACGTATTCGGAATAAAAAAGAAGTTATTTTTCATCACAGCTAAAAATTTGCATTTTTCAACATTTTCGTTTGTAATTCTCTGATGTAATTATTCCTGGCGTTGTTTGTAAACTAAATATGAACAACATCTGGAATGTGCAAACTTTTGAGGGTGTTGACAACGAAAAGGTCAGATGGGAGGTAACATCCATAAAAATTTACGAATGCGAGCTGGCGATCCATTTGTTGGATTAAAACGTCAAGAGATATTGGAACAATGGAATATTTTTGATGTTCCGAGGCTTTTATCAATCCATGGAAAAAATATGGTTGTGTGTAATAACATGGTTGTTATGGATGTATGAAATGTTTTAAACCGAACCAAACGTTGGAGAAATGAGAATTTCTATTAATTTATAAGGCACAAACGAATTAAAAATGAGAAGAACGAGATTAATTTAAAAAAATATATTTTTCTGTACAACACTGATGGAAAAATCCAATATAAAAATTGGTCACGATGACAAAAGATATAAAAAAAGTGAGAATTACGCGGTATCGATGAACAACTTTTTTCATTAACTGGATTTATTTTCCGCAATCCCCGAAGCCCTATGAAGCGATAGGGACTCTCTCCTGGTGCAGGAACGTAAACACCAACACTCAACGCAAAAACACACAGACACACTGTAGAAGTGCATCGATCGTTGGATTGCTCGCTTGCCAATAACGAGAGTATTATGCGCTCGCGAATTTCGATACCAGAAAGAGGAAAAACCGTTGGACACAAACACATGCAAACTTAGACCGCTCCACTATAGATACGAAGGGAGAAAATGGATTCGACATACAAGATTTGCGTATGCATCGATCGTTATATCACCCTGAGGATTTTTCTCCCATAGAGCGTTTGGTTCCGTCGATAAGAAAACCCATTCCACTTGATTCACTCATTCAATTTAAAGGATATGGCAGGTGTATACAAAAAGCTGAGAAAATCAAGTAAAAGTATCCAAGAATCAAATACATTGAAGATTATAACAAGTACTAATAAAAATTCACCTACAAAATCTAAAACATCGATAACCAACGCCTTTTTCCAGGATTGTTAATGTTATTGACCATCGAGATATGCATTCCAATGAATTAATTCAATAAATAAAATTGACGCGGACTAAGAGACGACGAAATGAAATAACTTGGCGTGAAATGAAATGGATAATTTTAGAGCATATTCGTCATTTGGTCTATTACACCCTGGACTCCGTGTGTTCGTATTCGGAGATCCAATGAAAATTGGATTTGATCGTACACAAGAGTAAATTCACGGACGGATTGCTTTCGCATCGACGTATTCTAGTTCCGGTACATTAACAATGTTTGCATATATAGATCGATCGGTCAGGAGAAATGCGTGTAGTCGTCCTGTGGATACTCGTGAGCCATTAATGGTACAGTGTGGCCTTTACGTAGGACTGGTCCAATATTACTTCCCTATCCACTAACAACGCCCTGTTCTCCATCTCTCCATTTACTTCTCTTCTCTTCCTTTCTCTTCTGCTCTCTCATTCTCTCTCTCTCTCTCTCTCTCTCTCTCTCTCTCTCTCTTCCTCTTTGTGTGAGATTCGTGAGGCGATTCACAGAGAGCTCGTGCTTAGAATGAAAGCACCAACAATCCAGGGAGAAAGAGAGGATGAAACACGTCAATCTCGTTGAATGGGCCACAAACCGGAAATAGGATGTGCATTGTCTCTCGTGATTTCGTGTCAGAATCAGTCAGACAAACTACCTTTTGTACAATTTACATACATACCTTTGCAAACACGTTATAGTCACGTGTATCTATTTCAATATTTGTGTCGATCCATGTGAATTATTATCAAGTAATTAAGAAGATTTCCTTTTGCTGTTAGTTTCAAGGCGTCTTGTGTAAATTCGTGGCTGATTGACAGAACCACACAAACGTCTGTGTACGTACGCCTAAATGAATTTCCGAGCATTTCTACCGGAAGATCCATTGGCAGTAATTCCCGGTCGAGCATAACTAATCATCTCAAGAAGTAATAAATCATTGCATTGACAATTGTGTCTGACCCCAGTCATGATCGAGTTGTTCTATATTTCTGGAGAATTTCAACAGAAACTATAGATCGAAGTGCTCTTTAAATTTGGAGGATTTTCTAGGAATACACCATTAATTATGTGGTGAAATTCCATTCAGTTGCACGAGTTAATTGACCGATTTAGAAATTGGCACATGCTCCTAAATGATAAAATGAGAAACAAGCATCGGTGCATGGACTACGCCGAGATAACTGGGCGGTGAACTTTAAAATCTATGATCACATTTTCCCGAAGCTATATTTAAGCAAAATTAGAAGAAGAAATTAGAAATAAACGAATGATATATGACTAATTGGTTGGGTCGACGGTTGGCCGTGTGGTGGTCGATGCTGATATCAGAGGACTGGCGAATAAAAGTTTCGTGGTTGCTGGTTCACTCTGATCTTTTGATGGTCCAAATTGGCGAGTGCTTCGGGAGCCAACTTAAGCGACGAGAGAGAATATCAGCGGAGGAGTGAATGAGAAAGAGAGAGAGAGAGAGAGAGGGAGAGAATGTGAACGCTTGGTCGTAATCGGCGTTTAACGTTTGGGCTTAGTGGGCCGTTATGCCGTTTGGCTTGGTGCGGTGGACCTGAATCCATAAGATGAAGGATACAGAGAAAGAGAGTTGATGAGGAACGTGTGGTGCTGGTGTATATAAGAAGAAGGTCAAAAGGGTTTTTTTTGGTGGTGGGGGGAATCGCGGCAAAGATGGCGCTGCTCGTCGTTCCGGAACTTCCGGAGGGGAAATTTCTAGGCGCGGTCGTTAGCGGTTATTATGGTTAAATATGGTGGCTGGTCGCCGGAGCGTAGTAGCTCTAACGAAAAAAATGTATGAGAGAAAAAGAAGAGAGAGAGAGAGAGAGAGAAGGTCGTAAGTTGATATCGCGATAAAGCTCCGTGCACCACTACGTGCGAGCTCCGCCAGAGAACGAGGGGGCCAATATCGTAAAGAAAAAGATTAAAAAAATAAAGTAACGCTCTATCCGGTCCAACCAACTTCGTCATGGGCTTGCACTGCTATAGTTAACACTTTTTTAGACCACCCCCTTCGTTTACTACTTCTTACGTGCCAACGAAAGCGTCTCAACTCGGTATTTTCTCGTACTAACTTTGCCGCCAATAACCTCCATTATTACAACCATCTCTTTCTCCGTTATTATACTTCTTTAATGCACGATCTCTTTCATTCCCTCTATTTACTTGGTATATAAGTTATACTACCCTTTTGCCCCTTCCACCAGTTTTCGAAGTCACGTCGCGCGCGTGCATTTTCTTCGGCGCGAACACTTTATTCAAAGTTTTATCGACGCCAAACTTTTTCCATGCTTGATTATTTCGGTCACTCTAATAAACTATTTAAACGCATAATCATAAGGCGTTTGTTTATAGGCGATGAAATAAAGTTTTTACATATATTTTACTGCTGATACGATTTAATACAGAATAATGGACAAACAAATGTAATTAAACGCATCAGCTTAACGGAGTTGTTAATTTTTTGATCGCTAAATTAAAAAAAAAAATCCTACGAAAAAGATTTTCGTCGCGGGTAAAGGTCCTCTTACAAAGGGATCTTCAAACTGCAGACTTCCATTAACAACAATTTGAAACAACCAACTTTCTTTGAAACTATATAGCATTCGTAATTAGAAAAGCAAATTGTGCGGATTTACGTGAATTTGTCGAGGATCAAGTTAAGTACAAATGACAAAGTGAAGGGATATCACTCTTCCACAATCAACTACGAGGACGAACCAGCCACCAAGATTTCAGAAACAAAGTAACCGTGTGTCTTGTGTACTTCCGGTCTGTTCGTGAAAACTTTCCTGCTTCTCTGCGATTGAAATTTAACGTTCCACGTAGCAAGATCGTATGACAAGACCACAAAGGAATCCTCTCACACAAATATACCAACGAGGAAGCCAGTGCTGGATCAAACCAACCCAAAAACATTCAGCAAGTTTTGGCGCTCCAACTTAGAAGCCAATCCGAATGCACTTCACCACTATTTCACTTTTGTGTGCAATGTGCGAGCTAAGTACACCATACAAACCCCTTTTCTTCGTGTCAATTTTCTCGCAGCTTTCCGCTACCACAAGAGAATAATTTACTAAGAACCCTCAACTCAAGATAATACACGAAGTTATTTAACTTTTTGTTGTACACGTCCAACAAAGAGGTTAAAGAATCGAAGTGATTAATCACGAGCCCATCGAATACGACATAAAAGTTTCGATCAAAAGTTCTGCGCAGATGTCTTTTGAAATATAGAAATTGTGGAATTTTTGTGGAAAATCGTAAACTAAACAATAATGTCGTGGCAAAATGAACGTGCATGCATTTACATTCGAACATTTTTGCAGTTGACAGCCCATTAGAAGTCCAAGGGAAAGACAAATGTCAAACATTGTACGATTTCTAAAAAATATTTTCAAATTTCAAGGTACTACGAGATTTTACCTCCAATAAAAATCAATCATCGAACAAAATGATCCTTTCGAACTGGTCTGAATCCATTGTTATAAAAAATAAATGCTTCGAATCTCTGGCTTTCGAGCTGATGGAGCATGCTTTTGTTTTTACAAATTATTATCAAAACCCCCCCATGGCCTGTAAAAGGAGTGCTTGAAAAACTTTGCCAATTTGACATAAATAGAGTGAACGAATTTCTAGACAATGTTATTACTCACAATGCAGAAAGATTGGGATAGCGAGAGATGGAGAGAGAGAGAGAGAGAACGAGACTGTCGATATATATGCGAATAGAGGCAAAGGCAGAGTTGAATTCTAGGCAAATTTTAGCGAACAAACGATGAATGGACCGAGAGATAGAAGCTTCATCGGAGCAATCGCTTGATTGGTTCAAAATGATGAAGCATTTGCTCACTCTGTAGAGTGCCTGCGGCGCCAGGATTCTCGCGTTTCACTATATTTCTCAAAAACTTTATCCGCTATACATATTCTATATTTGCAAAGTTTTTTCATCTGCTGGCATGACTTCGTTTCAGCTTCAATGGATTCAATATTTCTATGCTTTCATGTTTGAATTTTTCAGCAACGTTCATTGGAAAATACTGTTTTTATGCAACATTTAACTTTGTAATCATACGAAGCTTATTTTTCTTTCAACCAGTAAATATATATTGGAGCAAAAACGAATTAAAAGTTAAATTAAATAAGAATCCATGGAGTATTTAGAATTTTTTTACTTCGAAGTCACAACGAAAATGATTATAACATTTTTTTCTTAGGATAAAAGTCCTTACGTAAAAATATACAAGATCGTCATGACACTGCATTTGTCAAAATTGCAACGTTGATTAATCGTCACAACGTGTTGTCGCGCGGATACTTGATTGAATAATTTCCTAATGTGTAACAATTAATCGGAAACATGATTGGTTCGTAAAGCATCAATCCTGAGCGATAGTCGGAAATATCTCATATCACTAGTGCTCGATGATACTTCATCGAATCTCCATGTTGGCTATCGAGCCATTCGTCGTGATCGACGTTTATATACGCGTTTCTGTCACACACCTCTCGACATTTATCGCAGCGATCCGATTACAGCGTAGCCGGCCCGAGTGAGTTACCGCAGAATGTCAATTTAACACCACGTGCCGATACGTCAAAGATAATAAAATTGTGTCCACTTTCAAACCTTTTTCTTTTTCCAATTCATGATTTTCCATGATTTTTTGCCTTTTGAGTAATTGCCGATAAATAAAACCGACAAAACTGCAAGATCATGAAGAAAAATTATTCAGTCACCATATTATTCATGACGTTGCCATTTTATTACATTTTCAAAAATTATATCATTGTTTACATTCTAATTACAGACAAAAAATAATTTGCAAATGAACTAATTTATAAAAACGCCTAATTATTTCACTGCTGTTAGAAGATAGATTACAAGAACACACCTTATAAGACTATCATGAAGTTTGCAAATAATTCAACGTGTTCGTCTCTGAATCCATTTATCAAGAGCGTGGAAGTTCTCTGCCATCTAATATACCGTCGTATATATCTATATGGTATTGTGTACACGTGTATCTGCAAACTGCGAGGGGTAGTAAGATTGGCTAAGGGAAATGCGGACACCCCCAATGCCGTTCGTCTTGTTGCGCATGATAAACGAGGCCTTAAGTTGACCACGGTTAATTGCTTAATGGATTATTACCATGACTAATGACTCTCTGAAAGCTAGGGTTCCTCGGTTAGGTCTAGATAGACTTGGCTAATATACGCACCTATATATATATATGGAGTATATACGCAACGAAATGTGTACGATAATAATAATTAAGCCTTTTGGTCTCTGGAGCCACGATTTCGTAATCCTTACATCTTGACTTTCCATGCACATAATTACACACATTTCTATAAATCTAAAATCAACACATTTTGTCACGAGATAAAAAAATATTTGAGGTCAATTTTTTTATTGAAATCGGATTTTTTTAAATTTAATCAATTCATTTAAAGGAAAAAGGTTTCATAACCTTTTCTGATTTGCTGTCGTTGGTCAATTCAATTATCAATGATTCAAAATATCCATTTCTTGATTCATTAATATTTTGCAATCGTCATATCTTTCCACAAACTTTCACAGTATTTTACACCGAAGAAATCAATACTTTTTATTACGAGATGAAAACATATTTTAGGTCAATTCATTAAATCGTCTTTTCGAGCCTTTAAATGAAAAAGGTTTAATATCCTTGTCCATATGAAAAATATTTTTGGTCCATTTATTGAATCGTCTTTATTGGCATAAGGAATGGTCCATTTTCTATTTTGGTTTTTCCTGATTGAGCTATTACCGATTATTCAAAATAGCTGCACTTCGACCTTTTTTTATATTCTCCATTCTTCGCTTTTTTGCTTCCCACACACTTACATATTCCGATACACAGGACGTAAATACATTTTCGGATGAAGAAATGATCTCGCCAATTTATCGAGAAGTTTTCATAATCTGAGAATGAAAGTTCTATTTTTTAAAATGACAGCTGCTCCTGTTTTCGATAAAACTTACCTCCGAGTCCCTGATTGAAAAACATTTTGTTTGGGTAGAACTCTGTTTAAAGAATTCTGGGAAAAATGGTCGTGTATGAAAGTACCCTTTGGAAGTAGACTTGAAACTGATGAGAACGATCTTCATGACGAATAATTTGCATTTTTGAATATTTAGATTTGTACAGAACAAACAAAGTATTCGTTGATGAAAAATATCAAAGCTGTTGGTTATTCCGTATTTATGCGAACAGCCTGAAGCAAGGGTTTATTATTATTTTGGAATAATTAAAAATGTAACAAATACTAAAAAAAAGGAGTAGAGTAAATATTATCACGTGGAATGAGAAAAACCGTTGTATATTTTATATCCAGCGGCGATGAAAAGAAAAAAAAAAGTTAAAAACTGGTAATACTCGTTTGGAGAGATAATACGTTTCGAATGCAATATTTTTTATTTGATTTTTTTTTAGGTCCAACAGCACCCCAAGCAGATCTGACAGGATACAGTCGTTGCGGTAACGCCCTCGTGCTGAAGGGGCTCGTTTTTCCACAATGGAAGCGTCGTTCGTTGGCTGTCATCGGATCGAGGCTTTTTCTTTACCCCAGTAAGTAGTTTGAGAAAAAAAAAAATCGTTCGATGCTATTGTACATGTGATGTGAGTATGCGAAATAAAAAGAAGGTTAAATGATGAAGCGAGAATAAGAAAAAAGAAAGAAGGATTGGGAAATAAATGACAGCGCGAGAAGCCTCTTTGGTAGAGTAACAAAACAACAACAGTCGTAAGTAACGAAATAAAAAAAAGGTCTACGAAAAAACGCCTGCGAGAAAAAAGAACGTTTATATTCTCGTATACACCCCTCGACTCGTGTACATTGTTCATTACAATGTATTATACGAGTTTAACAGCACCGACAAGATACTAGAAGAAAGGTTTACGTTCGCTTCTATTTCTTCGTTGTTTTATCGTGCCTCGAGCCTCATCTTTCTTGAATTATTCCTGCGATATATTCTTCAAATCTTCATGAATATTAATAGTTAAAACTTCAGTAATTAAACAAAAGTAACAGATAAGTCATTCGTGAACGTTGTAGAATGAACATCATTATTTCTGGACTTGATACAGAGCCTGAGGAAATGTTATTTCGTCTTAAAATTACAGATATTAAAAGTTATATTAATTATTTGGATATTATTCCTGGATTAGTATTACTAAAATGTAATTTTTTCAAAATTTCCTCCAACATCCATTCGGCATTTACGTGCTTGAGCTTTTGAGCAAGAGAAAGGATTGGCTCTGAGCCCTTACATTTATCTTCGCATCTCTCGTTGATTCACACTATAATAGGGGGATCTGGGAACAACATTTTCTCGCTGTTAAAACATATATCCGCACCATGGAATGTAGAATTTGAAGAAAATGAGAGAGTTACCCGAATGCTGAGAGGATTTGCTCAGAACAGAGCAGCTTTATCAGGCTCTCAACGTGCTGGTATTCGAAAATACCACTGACAGTTTTCTCGTCATTCTCTACGAGGAAAACCAGGTACAACTGCTATCTTTGCACGCCGCGCACCACATAATTCATGGGGGATCGCTTCGAAACAATATCGTGGAGGTCGTTTCTCAAGGTCGCTCCTATTTCACCATAAAACTAGACACGAGGCTTACATTTAACGCTGTTCAATTATTGAATACTTGTTAAATTCTTCGTTCGTCTACTTCAAACACGTCAGAGTATCGTTCCATCAATTCCAAAAAGTCTGAGGCAACTGTAGTTTGATTCGATATAATTAATACGAATGAAATCACTTCGAATTTTAAGAATTTGAGTGAAACATATATCTTAGAACTTGAAAAAAAAAAAACCTTTGGAAGGTCAATTGTTTTTTCTCCCTCGACACACTTTAATATTTTCGTATTTATAAATGAAACAACCCCTTAACGTCGTAAAAGTGAAACGAGTGTAAAAAACGTTCATTACGGAGTGTTCTGTTTTTCTTCTCAGAGTCCCGTACGTATATTTTCATTGCCAAAAACGTGCAGGCTTGAAAGAAGGGGATCACAGTAAAATCCGTAACGATCGCACTTTCATTTTTATTCACATCACACTCGCTGAGCCTCTCCTTTTACAAAAAAATACAAAAACATATAACTTCGTTCGGAGGTTGCTGAAAATGTACTCTTCAGGATTTTTCGACGAAAGCTCCGTTCGAAAAAAATGTCGTATTCGTGATAACAAAAAAAAGAGCTTCGCGATACCTCCTCGTATTGAATATATTATTTTTGTGTATGCGGCTTTTGTTTTAAGCAAAAAGCTGCCAACCGAATGATTCAAAACGTAAGCTGACGTGATGCTGCGTCTTTTTATATATTTTTTTCACGGTCCATTTACATGTTGGAATATATACGCATATGTGAAGCACTTTAGTATTATTTTTTGAAAAATCGAATCAATGGAGAATGAAGGGCTTTGAAAAGTCTCGACAAACTAGATTCTGTCCATTATTTATTTTCGAGGGTGTGTACCACTCGGGCGAAGTGCAATATAAATATTTCTTCGTTGCCAACGTGGGTCGTTATCGAAATTCGTGCAGAAATTTTCGATCTGATAAATTCTTTGTCCTTTTTCACTGTCGTACAATTTTTGATGTTTTTTTCTTTCTTTCAAATCAACGAATTTAATCAGCCTGTTATGAAGTTTCAATTAAGACCATGATTAAAGTAGAACTTTTGTGAAATAGACTGTCAAGGAAACTGTTAACGTGCGGAGGAGATAAGAATTTTGTGATTGATTTGTTTGTGACGATTTAGTAGAGTAACGAATTGACAGAGAGTTCAAATAAGTTGAAAAAGGAGAAAAGAGTGAAGAGGCTAGAGTTTGGAGTATGGAATGATGCAAGGAGGTGGTATAGGTGTGAGGAGAATAAACGAAGGTTGGGGAGATGAAGGATAGAAGCAGACCATTACCGGGATTGAAAGGTCCCGGCTGTGCTGCATCCGAGAGTTTTCCATCGCTTTCATTCGCTATATAGCCGGAGGCGTGATAGGTAGATCGTTATACACAGCAGCCAAGTCAAACGTTTTTCCGTCGTAACTGACGGAGAAAGAGAGAGAGAGAGAGAAAAAGTATTCCGCGATTTCCTCCAAGCAAACTCACTCACTTTCTCTCTGTTCACGAAAATTTTCGAGCAAAGAATTCATCGTGTACACTCTTCAAACGATTCGCTCTCTTTTGCTCTTCCCTTCTTTGTGTTACGTATTTTTTCGAACATATAACCACGGATTTCAATTATTAATCCCGAGATTGAAAAGTGATATCGTCAAAGCGAAGTGAGCCCTGAGTGATGCACTTTCCTGGCACAAAGCTTGCCCTTTGCCCTTTAAGTATCCGGTCGAAGTTACCAGTTCAAAAAAACGTTTTCGAAGAGAAACGGATTTTCCGGGCCCTGTTCATGTCTAATATTTTATTAGGACAGGCTGCCTGTTATCTTCTCATATTTTTATAGGTTTCTTGGCGGTTGAAACGATTTTTAAAACCTTTTTTTTTCCCATTCGTAAAAGGGACGTATAAAAATATTGTTATTTTTTAATGAAAAATCGTAGACGGATTATTTGATTGGAAATATCAGAAGTTTTGAGTCGACAGCAATTTAAAAAATCGTTCAATATCAATTCAGTCGTATTCTTAGGATATTCAATCAATCGAAGGTACTGATTGAAATTACTCATTAAAAAAAGATCAATGATGCTTGAATAAATGGAATATATTAATCTACAAAACGATATAGTACGTTGAACGATTGTGTTAATTTCGTGAGTATTAAAAAAATTTCAAAAAGACTTAATAACTTAAAGCCAAGAAAGAAAGAAAGAAGCTAATAGAGAAAGAGAAAAAACGAGGAAAAGCGAAAAGGTGAGCAAACTGTGAAGCGTCGGTGAAAGAAAGGGAAAGACGCCCTCCGATAATGAACAAGTTCGAAAAGTTTTAATTGCTCCGAACACTGATCTCTTGAAGGAGGAGTACGGCTGCCCTCGAAGGCGTGGGATGGTTGGCTATTCCCCGGTTTGGTTACTTCGCAGTAGCTCGTTTAAAGTCAGAAAAGTCACGACGGCCATTTTTTTCTCTTGGCTAACTTCCGGTCGACTTTCTCAGGGTTTCAATTGATCGAGGGTAAAGAAATGACGAAGATAATTTGAAGGGAATGCACAAATATTGAATTTCTCTTCATGCAGAAAAAAGGACGAGTTCGCGATTGAAAACAAAAGTTCTCGGTTAAAATCATCAAGGATCAATCAAATTGTTGATGAAATCTGAGCCATTGGGCGAAAATAGTTGAACGAATTTTTAATTATCCATAACGTCGAAGACTATTGATCGATAATAGTTTTTGACGATTTAAAGACGAGTTAAAAACTCAACGAAAGAAAACTTAGAAACACAGACCTTTGAAAACTTTGAATTTTCAAGCCAATAATAAATAATGCCACAAAATGACTGATTTACGAGCCCCTCTAGTAGATTCAAGTTTTTCGATCTTCCACGAGCTCCAAGATATTCGGACATACATTTTACAGATTTGATAGACTCAATATAGCGAGAGACTTTTCGTTTTGGAAACGGAAGGAAACCTAGTGCCGAGCACTCTTCGGGTTGGAAACGTAAAGAAAGTAAAAAAGTTACAAACTTTTGAAAACTTTGTTCCCGTCGCCAAGAATTCTTGACGTTTCCTTGTTTCCTGTCTCAACGTCGATGAATACGTTCATTCCATAATAATGTCGAATACCAGACGAAAAATAAAAACCTTCGATTATTTCAGCACATTTTTCAATTATTATAATTAAGAATCAATAAAAAAAAGTTCTGTTCAATCTAATATTATTATCTTTTTTTTTTTTTCATTTAATATTTGACTTTTTTTCAACTTTCATTATTCTGAATAACTTGGAATATATAGAAAGCCGAGAAAACGTCGATATGTATTCTCATAGCAACGTTCGTTGATATTCCACGTACGTCTTCATTGAACTATTCGAGGTTCCCACTTGAAGGCAGCTGCCACACAACGCAGCATTTCCCGAATGATCTCTTTCTCCATTTTCTCTCCTTCGCGATGTCAAGTACAGTCGCACGCATCCGGCGAAAGTACCCCTTGACTTCATTGTTATGGGAAAACTTATTTGGCCCTGATAGTAAATATACCTATGAAGGATGTACGGACGAGGGTAGAAAAAAATATTTTGCAATATGCCTTCAGTATAACCCCCCAGTCATCCTCTCTTCGCCTCAATTTACTCGAGTATTTTCATTTTATTGCTTTGATCGAGGACGAATACGACTTTCATCGACTTCATTTCCTACAGAAATATGAAAAATATTATATTCTTCAGTTTTGAAAAACACTTTGTCATGATACTTCCGTCGATAAATCCAGCAAAAAATACTTGATGTACGAATCGATGCTTTTAGAAAAACTAAAAATGTCAATCGGAACCCAACATTTTTAAAACCAAAAATAGGAGAATGAAAAATTGTCAAACGACTTGTCAACTTCGCAAGATCTCAAACTAAATGCTTTTTCGTTCTCATTTTTTGAATGTTTTTTTCTCGCCAACCACAATAATTTTGATTCGAAGTACTGGTGACTATTGTTTTCGCTCATTTCACGTAGAGAAATGTTCGATGTTTGGTTTTTCGAAAAACATCGGGGAAAATTACATTGAAACATAACTTTCTCCACCCTTTCAAAAGACATCTTTCGATGGATTAAACAAACACCATTTTTATCCTTATTTCTTATCGTTGTTTTTTATTGCACCTCTAATTCTTGGTATCATTTGATATGAGTGTCTACTAAATGTTCTCTGAAGATCTTAAAAACTAGGTAAGATGTTGTGACAGACTGGCCGGACATGATCTAATTATAAGGGTTCTTGGTAGTATCTGTACTATAGACGTTAAATACGATTTAGTCGAGAGATGCGGACCAAAATCGAATTATCTAATGCAATAGATCAGGGACAAGTAAGGCATAGCAGATAACGAGACCCATTTTGATCAAATAGTATTTGATATTTAATGACGTTCAATTCACTAAGTAGTCACTCGATACAGTAGAGTAAATAGAGTAAAATAAGACCTGGTCGAATAAAACTTTAATAATATTCATGACTTTTATTTAAAAGTTACGAGTTTATGTAAAATTTATCGTAATTTCTGAAGGAAATGTCATTTAACGTTTTTTATTGAAGTAGACAACATTTATTTTTCTTCCTCTTAATTTTTTTGAAGTTGGCTCTCGTCTGCGTAAACATAATTTCATATCAAATATCATTCGATGTAGAACGTTGGTTTTACCGTTTTCACTACAAGAAGTTGACGTAACAATTGTACTTGCTTTTTTTTTCAATCTTGTGAGAGTTTTATCATGGATAGGAAAAAAAATTGATGTATTGGTTGTGCATTGTCACAGGTTGTCCGGATTCACGACCAGAATGGATGGAACTGGGTGAAGTAGGTGGCGCTGTATGTTACGCGCCATCGCGTCTTGGTAAGCTTGTACTACGTGTAACAGGCTTTCCACGAGTAAGCAACGCTCAACGGCAACATCAGCAGGATCGAGATTTCGAGGACGAGAGACATCACCAAGATACCAGGCATCTTTATCTGGGCTTTCAACACCCATGGGATCGTGATTTGTGGCGTGGGTGGCTTAAAAAGGTAAGAAAATATATATTTACAAACAATAGCTCCGAAATATTTGTCTCTGTAGTCATCCGGGCAATGATATCGAAATTCACCCTCAGCGAGAGGGAGAAACGATGTAAAAAAGTTCTAAAAAGAGTCCTTTTCATGGCATTTCTTAGAGTTTACTATCATTTTTTGAAATCTATTGAAATTTATTGAAAATCTACACAAAGTTGTTCCGTAATTTTGGGAAAATCTGTAGCAAAGAAACGAGAAACTGAGCCAATGGAAATCGTTTCTATTCATGAAAGACACACATAATAAGCACGAGATGTAAAAGGCGATTTTCTGAAGGTTCACAGAGATCTTATAAAGGTGCTCTTAGCTTGTATGATTGATAAAGAATTCGTATGCTTTGCCGCGCCACGAAAAGAAGCTGAAAACTTTCCAGAAACGGTTTTGGAAGATTCTACACGAGTGATAACATCAAAGGATAAATTTCACACGATTTCGCTTAAGGGCCTCGATGTATACCAACGTTTCACAAACTTTTTGATCAAAGTTGTACCAAATTTCGTTTTGAAATCATACAACGGTCAGTGAAATGTCTCTGAAGTCGAGCAGTTGTTGAACACCGCAGTGGTTGCCATTGCCTGTGGCAACTTTTTCATATCCTTTGGGAATGGAAGGCGTTCGCGTGCAGCAACTACACGGTTCCACGTTAACACGTTAATTTATCTCCGATATGAATTTTTAATTTATTTGAATCTCTAAATACAGTGGTTTGAAAATATTTGAATCCTTAAAACACTGCGTGGAAGAAAACTTTGAAATATTATTTATTTCATTTTTAATCTTGAACTACTTTTCTGGCTTTCCATGGTCCCTGGAACGTTCGAGTTCAGATTCGTATTCGGTGATTTGAGAAAAACCACGACCAATAATTCTCCAGATAGAATTATTTATCGATTGAGAAAGAAGTGTTTAATTTATCTTTCAATCCCTTTTCGTTTCAAACAGTTTCATACTCTTTTCCTGTTCCTTTATTATACGGTATTTTTTTTTCCTTTCTATTCCTTAATGCAAAGAATTTCTTGGAGCTCTTCTAAATAAAGGAAACCGTGGGAATATTTATTCGTCCGAGGGTAAAAGACAAAAAGAGAAAGGGGAAGGAAGAAAGAAAGATACAGACTCAAAAAAATCATGAGGGTCAGAACAAATGCACTCTACCAACTCCCATAAACCCTGGCCAGACACAGAAAAGACGGTGCCGTTTATAAAAGCTTTCATTACTCCGGAGGTTCCCTAAAACCGATTCAAAGGGTGAAAACAGCGACTGTTTCAAATATTTGTAAAATGTATGTACAGCCGAAACGCTCTTTAATCAATATTTGCACTGCTTCCTTATCTCAATTCATCAAATCATTTAAATGAAAAATTACTTATTTCTAATAAATTATGTATGAGAGTTTTTTTTTGCACTTCAATATCTCGACACAATGATAAAGATCTCATAATGGCGAAAGGTGCAGCGTTGAAAAAGCAACATAATGAAAAGTGATTGTAGCAAAAAAGAAAAAAAAGTAATGAACTGTTATTTTCATACGAATTGAATTGGGTTTGGAAAGAAAGATCGAAAAGAGCGGAACGAGCGGTGAAAATTATCGACAATAAAAACCGATAATGATGATCTTATTAGAGGTTGATGAGTAGAATTTTCCATTGAAAATCGTTGAATCTTTGGTTTGAAAAGCTTCAATAATTCTTGGGTCGAGAGGGTTGAAGGATAAAATTCTTTAGTCTTCGGTCGAAATCAGCATTGACTTTTGATCAATCGTCGAAATTGCACGATTAAACTAGTGAAAGGATCCCTTTTATGTCGGTATCTCTAATCACCCGAGTTCTCACTCGACATTCGCGTCACTTCTTTCCTTTCATCGTAATTTCTTTTTATTATTCTCGGCAAAAGAATAAAGAGAGAGCGAAAAAGAAGATGAGTGTCACGTCGCGCTAAGCGAGCAACGTCATTCACAAGGACGTGCTGAGAGACGCTTTAGAGATCGTTTCTCTCGTCAGGGGGATAAAAACAATGAAATCCCCCAAAGACGCTAGTCACGGGATACAGATTGAGGTTACCAATAGAACCTCCCCGTAGACATTAAAGGAAAAACACAGAGAGCACAAAAAAAGCTCTTCTGTCTCCGAGAGTGCGCTCGATCAACCTGAGAAATTAACGCCCAACAAGAAATCCTTTAACAGTGACTAAAATTTATTGTATCTTGGGTATCAAAAGTCCTTTGAACAATAGTTACGACAACCAGTGACCAAGAAGAGCAAAAAAAAACCAATATTTTATCCAACTCGATGTTTAATCTATTTTATCCATCACTAAATTAAAGAATCTGCAATTATAGTATTTTACATTTCGGACGTGAATAAATAGACTTAAAAAATGATCAAAGGAATCGTTGATCGAAACCTGTTACCATAAAATCGACAGATAAACCTGTTAGAATGAAACACTCGTAGAAAAACTAGGGTTTTATCGAAAAGGATTTGTGTCTGGGTTTTCAACGGATAGCAGAATAAAATCGTGACAAAATTTACGTGAGGTACATGGAAAAGTACTGGAAACTTACGTCCTGGCACTTTGACGTTGCGCAGAAAAGCGTTCACGCAGGAAATGCGATTTCTATGTTTGTCGTCTAAGAGGACGAGTTTATGCACAGAATGTTGGATGTTGCAGAGTTATAATTGTACATTGCTTTCTCGGTACCGCTGCAATCCGACAATTTCTTTGAACAGTATTCGGATATACGTACGTATTTATAAAAAATCATCTTCAGTGCGAGACATTCCACGTCGAATTGTTAATCAATCAGAATATAAATTAAAATTAAACTCCGTACAAGAGAGTCCTTATTTTCGGAAAAAAAAATTGAGAATTAAGACATTCTCATATTTCATTGATGAAAATGCTGATTAGGGTAAACAACGATCTTCGGACCTTGTGGAATATGCAACAAAATGAAAGCATCAATTTGAAATTGTAGGAATTATGAATTCCTGAATTTCGAACAGAATGCTTCATATTAAATGGATATAGATTCCTCAACATTAAATTGTAATATAGTGTTAGGAGCTTCGAGCTCATGCAAATGAGTACAACAAACACGCATTGGCAAACTCCTGCACTGTTTTCCAGTATATTAATTAAATTATATTAAGGGCTTCGAGGTTGAACGACGAGGAAACAGGTGTTGGACTAGTTTGAAACACGTGAGTGTAGAATTGTTGCACGTGAGACAGATAGGCTGGCAATATTTCGATTTCAAATATCCTCTATATATACGTTTCACCACAAAACTATGGAATAATCTCGGGATTAATTTTCATCGACTACCAACGTAAACATAGAGAAATTCTATTTTGACATTTGATTAACTTGGGTATTATTAAAACGATATGGCTGACGATAATTGAGTTTCATACGAAATATTGGCAATTATCGGCAGGTTGTAATCATAGAAAATCATAAATAATATCTCGTCCATAAAGCCCATGAACGATCAACTACATAAGGAATAGATTTAGAGGAAAAACCTAAAGAATCAGGAAGTTACTCCATGTCCAGGGAGTCGAAAAAACTGGAAAATTCGTTGTTCCATGAACTTGGCCAGCAACGCCATTTAGTCACAAAAAAAAAAGTCAAATTTTTGCAATAAAATACGCGTTGTGTGTTTGAATCAACTGATCGTTAGTGGTTGAATAATTTTTTAACATCGAAACCGCAGACCCGACCACATCGATTGATGATTTACGAGGCTTTTATCGACGACATCCGAGTAATGAATTCAAGCAACGAAACCACCGGTGTGCGACAACGAGCGCACATGTTATAGGGGCTAAAACACACCATGTGGAAGTCGTAAACACATACAGCGTGGGAGAGAACTAGGTTTTGCGATTTTTCCATTTTAACTAAACATCGAAGGTTTCCGGTTAAGCATCAGCTGTTGCTGTACCTCAACGCCGCGTCTACCGGCAACGCTTGGTTAATTGATAACACTTGCATTATGCACGTCACGAAAAGCATCCCTTCGTTCTTTGCCTTCCACGATAACGAAAAATAGCATCCTCGGTTATAGCACAAAAACTGTATCTGCGTTCACACGTTATACTCATCAAAATGAACATTTAAATTCTCGTCACACTTACAAAAAAATGAAACAAAAGATAGCAAGGGTCAAAGGGAATGCAAATTCTCTTCGCTGCTACTGACGCATAATTAATTAGAGACAAAAAAACTCATTTGTATTCGACAATGTTTCCTCGCAAAAAAAAACGTTTCAAGAAATTTTTTTTTTTTCATCTTTCATCTCCCGAATGTAGAGACACTTATTTTTCTTTTTGACGTCTAAGTTTGAGCTAAAGTGCAGTTTTTCAGAAGCAGTTTGACAGATTGGCATTTCATATTAATTAAAAAAAAAACACATCACATTTGTCTTGAGTCAAATATCTTGATCGTTATTGCGAGAACCTTTTGCCACGGTTTTTATTCGTGATATTGTACGAACTGAAAAGAAACGGGGTTCAATTAAATTTGAATTAATTCACGAAGTTAATTAAATTGAGCTCGATACTTGACCGAAATTGAAAAATAAATAAAATTATCGATGCTCATTTTTGTCAACGTTGTGCCGGAATGAAGGAGTATTTTGCGTTCCTTTTTCGCACCACTCGATGTACCGACTTCTTCGAAGAACAGCCCTTCAAAAAGATACTTCCCTTGGAAGAGGATACTCACCTAAGTACTTAGAATATCAGAGAAAGTTTCACTCGACTTTTCAACTCTGTATATACAAATACAAGCCTTTACCGGGGAGGATACACTTTTATATTTTAACTTCACGACGTGGTGCTACTTTACATGTACTGACTTTTTACCGGTGTGAATAATACTTTGAAACTCGTAACCCTTTACCTTTCTGCTTTGGTATGAAAACGACGACGATGTTTGTTGGTAAAAAATAAATAAAAATATTCAAGCCGCATGTTTCAGGAGAAAAAGTGACATGAACTCATAACACAAAATTAAACGATTAAAAATTCTTTTTTAAATTGCTAATAAAAAGGCCATTAAGCGTGTACCCTAATTTTTAGAATTTTGTCTTAATCTTTTATTTATTTTCGTAACATTTTTATTTATCTCGCGTAACTTTTTAGCTATTATAATTATTCTAAATTAAAAAATAAGCAACCGATAAAAGTTTCTACAACGGATATTAATTGTCGAATACGAAAATGTCAAAATTTGAAGTTTTCTTGGTCGTAGGTAGTAATTTGTTTGCCACAGATGGTGGATAAATGTTGAGAGCACTACTGTCAAGAGAGAGAAAGAACAATAGAGCGAGAGATGCCAATTTCATAAAGGAGATCGCAGATGGTCGTGTTCTGTGGTTTTAGTCGAAAGTAATAGCTATATTGCTATTATCAAACGATCGAGGCAATGATTTACGAGCAATAGCTCATCCCCTTTCCCTCAGACTCGTTTATCACGCTCTTATTAATATCCATATATACACCAGCTCGAAGTTTGCTTCATCATCAAAGTTTAGTGAATTCGCCTACAGCATTCCAACCAAACATATTTATTTATCGATTATTTGTTATAGACCAATAAACAGAGTACAGTCGAATTACGCGATTGAATAACCATTGCGACTCTTTTTAATTGTCCACTTATTTTAATCAAAAATAAAGAAAAGAAACGTGAATCGTGTGGCAAAGGAAATAAAACCACAAAAACCAGTAGCGATCACTTTTCTGACACTTTTAAACACTAAAATAATAGATCTCGTGGATTTGTGTGTTCCAGAATAACGTGATAATGGAATCATTGAAAAGTCAGCATAAAATTGCGTCTAATGCTATTGTGAACAAATTATCCATGCTCTTTAGAGATAATAATATAGAGATCGTGAAAAATTGGCTAAAATTGTCACGCGTAAATGGAAACCATGGTAAATTGATGATACATTATCAATGAGGATGCAAATAAGAGGCTTATTTATCTTTTTCGTTCGATTATTTTGTATTCGATCTCACGTTACATGTCTCGTTGGAATAAATAGGGAAACAACAAACTGAAAATACACGAAACGCGTTTTGTATACAGGTTCGTACGTTTGTGTGTGTTGACGTCAAGTGAATATGTATTTGTATGTAAATGACAAAATAAATTACACATCTAGTTTGCAATAGTCGAGAACCCTGAATTTTGGAGAATCGTGATGAAAACTCTCACATCGATTTGGCCATTGAATTATTCAGAACGGGTCAATAAACGCATATTCGATTGTATGCGATTTATAAAGCATCCTTATTCCCTATTGCTTTGCTCCCTCGCTCTCGTTTTTACTCGCTTTTGGTCCCTCTTCCTCTTTACCTGAATACGCAGATGATGAATATTTAGCAGTGCGCTTATCCGGATCGTGATCGTACACAATTTGCGAAACAAATCGCAAAACCCGCGAGATTATTCGCGAAACGATTTTTTAAATTATTTTCATTCTCCACCTCCTCCACAACCTCTATATATCTTGACATAAAAACGAGTGTAAGTCATCTAAAACACGTCATGTCACAAAAAATCGCTACACTTAACGCACCAGGGGATATTAATAAATTCATGAGGCTAAAAAAAGTTGAATTAGAAGAGAAAAATCTTCCATTTCAATTTTCATCACGTAATCATTTACAAAATGCATGCACGTGTCATCAAATAACAAATTTTCAGTCGTTGTTTGAAAAAATGAAAATTCATTTAGTTGAATAAAAATCAATGTAATTTTTCTCCTACTCTCTATCAATTTTCGTAGTGTTTCAAAATTTGAATGTAACGATTGCCAAGTGTTTCTACATTTTGACACTGTAATGAGTCTTGTTCCCGAATAAATAGGCGGATATTGGTGTACAAGGGGAATAGAGAAGAGAAAGAGGGAGAAGAGAAGAGCAGTGTCGGGAGATCGCCTGGGGTGGTCCTCGAAAATGTTAAAGTTTATCCGCGCAATCACCTCGAATTTGGGATTTAATTATATGTTTTAAAAGTTAATACAAGCCCCGTTGTATCTCGTTCACATGCTCAACCCTCCCACCAGTAACGTACTAGCACGGCATTTTCTCATTAAAACTGCAAGCGAATTGTACGGTTTCGCAATAACAGAGAGGAAGTCCTATAACCCTTTCAATTTCAGATTTCCACTTGGTCTTTTTTCCCCTCGTTCGAGCACGTCGAACTTTTCTCACGTGGCTTTAAAGCCATTGTTCGTTAAGTAACATCAGCGCAAATAATTCGAGCAGTTGATTAGGAAGAAGCCTTGTAAATATATTTCTAAGAGATCGAAGCAAATGTTCGATTTAATTCGCGGCCCAAAAGTGGTGAAACTTTAGCCTAGAACATTCATTAAAGTGAGGCCTCGGGGAGCCGTTGGAATATTCATTTGGAAAATGCAAATAATTCATTTCTCTGCCGCCTCTTGTTGAACGATCGCGTATTCGGAATATTTCATTACTCCACGTGTACATATCGAATATCCGCGATGTTAATATAGCGATAAAAATTGTTATACGATACTAAAAAGTTTTGGGTACAAAAATCACAAAGTTATCAAAACTCGATAATAAAAAGTCAAATATTCGTTGAGGTATGATGGACTGGTGAAAAAACAAAAAATGTAGAAAGAAAAAAAAACAATATCTATCGATCCTTTTACATTTTTTTATCGATGCAGTAGGGTGAAAAAACCGTGATAAAAAAATTTGATTGGCCGAGTCCGTCCGAGCGTATCATCAACCATAAAAATATCGCTCGTATATTCGAGACCTCTCTCTTGTTCAGTTTTATACTTCTCGTGGTGTTACAGAGATGCACGAAAAAAAAAAAAAAAAAAAACAAAAAAACAAAAAAAAACATTGCAACTGGAACTCTCGGACCAACAATGGTGCTCGAGATACGTGCAGGTTACATATACGTATCCCATAAAGACCTATATATATATATATATATATATATGTAGTAGTAACAGATAATATATAAAAAGAGGTGGATCGTTGAAAAAAAAAATATATATATATATATATATGTATATCGAATGGTTGATGTGCTAATTCCGTACGGATTTTCAACAGTTCAATAATCGAGGGTGGCCTCGCTTCGCAGAGAACAAATATGTTGACTAAAGCAGCTCATACGATTTATAAATCCGTTCAAATTGTATTTCCTTCAGGCTGTTATGTTTTTGAAGAGTTTTTGATAAGTTCAATTTAGCCGATGTATTATATTTTTTAAATAATATTTCACTGGCTTTTGGCTCATTTATGAATTTATTGATTTAGCACTATACGTTGACGGAATAATTGAACCATAAATTAACAAACCAGTTGTTTTAACTCCTCTGTTATGGAAAAACAACGCTACATAACATTTTTTTTTACCAAAACCATATTCGAGACTTGCTCGAATAACTTTTTGAAATGATGGAGAATTTGTGATATTATATCAAAATATAATGGACGTTAAAAACCACAAAGCGGAAATCACGAACCGTGCATGCTTTTCGACCATGAGCTTTTGAGTCTCTCGGCTTTAAGGACACTTTAAGGTGGGTCCAAAGAGGCAGCTATAATTGTAAGAGGTCCCTGGTACCTCGACATCGTCGAGCTATGAAACATCGTTCATTCAAAAGCCTTTCTCGCTTTCCTCTTCACGACATACCTGTATTTCTGTCTCCGAAGGAAAACCCTTTATCCCACGAGGTTAATTATAAAGCTCAACTCTCTCAGACCTTGCATGAATAACTTTTAATACGAGAGTATTTTGGGCCAGCTCACGCGTGAGAATAAAATGTCTCCGTATAAAGTTGAACTTGAAAATCTTTCATCATCAATCGTGAAATCGTCATTTATATACAAAGTAACGGCAAACTTATCAAAAACAATTTTTCCAAGATAACTTTTCGAAGTATTGCGTGAATCTTCTTGAGCGTCGTATTATATTGTGTAAAAAATTTGAGAAGGTCTCATCGTCTGGTAATCGAGATATTCAGGGTTTAAAATCGCAACTTTAACATGAGGGCTTATGGGAAGTTATGAAAAAACGACAATATTTTACAACTAATAACTCGATTTCTAAACGGTCAGACTTCCTCAAATTTTACCCACAATTGAGTATGATTGTTAAGAAGATTCATACAATTTTTAAACAATTAAACTTAAAGTTTATCGAACGCATGAGACAAGATCGAACCTCCTTAATTAAAAAACCTCGATATTAAAAATTGGTCATTAATTATATAGCGAGGGAGTTTCAGCGATACTTCAAATAAGTCAGACAATTGGATTCGTAGTTAAAACTTCAAGTGGTGACCCCTAACAGCTGTGGACTCAAACGACGAGCGTTATTCTCGTGGAAAGTACATGAAAAAATGTATGAAAAGGTCGACTTACGTGGTCGGTAAATAAGTTTTCTGTATAAGTGTTGAAGTTTCACAAACTTTATTACACGCAACTGATGGGAAGCTCCTTATACGAAATGTACGTTCGTGGCTCAACTCTACTTTTTCGCTATCTCTTTGCTAACTTTCTTATACGGATATTCAAATAGCGCACGTAAAATATCATATGCATGAGAGCAGAAGCTTATCCACGTCGAATAAAAGTCAGTGTATTCATGACACAATTTGTCATTTATTTTTCCTCCTTTTTATTTTTCACTGCGACAGAAATTCCATTGGAACAATGACCGTAAATCAGCCGTATAATCTCATCACCAATCAAAAGAACATTTTATCTGCCATATTCGAAATATTATATAAAAGAGGATATAAGCGTTCCAACAGAAAAAAAACTCTTAATCCACGATCTAAAAATCGAAGGAACGATTTATTGAGTCAACTTTTTTATCACAAAATAGATCGGATAAATATTCCGGTCAATTTTATTCTCGTTGTAACCCTTTTTCCTGCAGTTGTTTATAAAACGTTTCGTTATAAAAAGCTGTGCGTTAAAACGAATGAAATTTTGTCATGTGTTTCGTGCATTCAAAAGATAATTATTTTAATTAACATTGTATTTTGATAGATGCGAGGAGAATCTGAATTTGAAAAAACCTATGACCCCAGAGCTTTTATCTGCAACAGTCATAAAAATTATAAATCTGAAATGCACATACGCTAGTTGTAGGTCGGAATTTATTCGTAGCTGGAGGCTTCTCACAGCGGATATGAAAAGAGAGGAAGATAAAAATACAAAAGTGCCCTGAGGAACAAGAGTTTATTCCTCGCCACGTCACCCCATTCGTATTATTCAAATGACATTCGTCGTTCGATTCGATATATCAAACATCTCAACGACGCGATCCTTTTTTCTCTCTCCAGAGGAAACTTTAACACTCTCACGATGTCTTCAGAGAATTGGGAAGAATTGAGTTTGCCCAAATTCGAAAAATGAAGCTAATTTCTCCGGGGAATACCATTAATATAAAGAATTCAACTAAAAGATATTCGCCGTCATCTCCAGTATTTCAAAATCGTTTTTATATACAAAACAGGACAATATTCAAAATACAACTTTTCGCTGTAAATAAAACACTGCTCATAAATATTGCAGTGTCTCGTAAAATCGAGTGAAAAAAAAAGGGATGAAATTTTTCGAATATCTTCCGATCAATACACGAAATAAAAGATTATTTTTTCCAATAAAAATAAAAAGAGATTTCATGCGATATTACAAGTATTAAAACGTTCTACAGATATCATCTGAATTACCATCCACTAGATTAATATATTATCCTTCTCTCTGCATGTAATATGAGGTTGTATGTATGTGTATTAGACATTTTACACACATATATACATGTATATATATACAGAAAGAAGCAGTTAAACTCGCCCGGTTCACAGTGATGCTCAAATAAAGCTCGATCGAGAGATTCTCCCGCGTGTTTGATTCTTATCGGATGATCCTCTCTCACCCTGATGCGATTCGAACGCTGATTCAACTCTGGACCATTCTACACACTCCGGTCTCTCCCATTCACACGCCTATCTGTCTCTGTGTTTCGTTATCGCTTAATGGCTATCCCTCCGATCGACATTAACAGTCCACCGTGTTACAACCCTCTGTGAAGGGATATAATATCGAAAATATATACGAAGATCGCCAAGATTTCGACACCGAAATATACTCTCTATAAATTTTACTGCGATTGCTCGAAATTGAGTTACACAAGGTACACCGCCTTGATGTTTAGAAAAATGGGAATAAATATAAACTTTTTTTTACCCAGATACTAGATAAATAGAATCATTTTTATTTGAACGTAAATTCGTTGAATGAATTGAACTTCGAAGGATAAATTAGAGCGATAGTTATTTTAACTGTTTTTAATATTTATAGACAATTATTTTGTAAAAATCGTTGGCGAAATAATGTATTATTGAAAATGTATTCATTCCTGTGCTCGACTCCTTCGCTGAGCATTAAAACAGCGACCATTCAACGACCAGTTGACTATTGCATCAGAGTCTTTTCTCTGGGGATGTCAGAGCTTTTCGTGGGCTATGGCCTCGCGAATAGAAACCAAGAGGACAGAAGAAAAGAGAGGGATCCGGGGTTCTCTCTTTTCTTCCATCTTACACCCTTATATTCTCTTGCTATGCAGCCTCTATTTTGCGATGCAAATTCAGCCTGAAAGATCTAACTTCGGGCCAGACGATCTTATCCATATATCCCTTTTCTCGTTTCAACGACGTTTCGATTATGCCGTATTCTAACGGTATGTCTATCTGCGTTTCGTTCACTCATGGGGAAAAGCTTGATAATGAATTTCTTGGAACTGGAGCTCAAAAGAATTTTTTTAAATACCATTTCAATGGATTAGTTACACACAGAGAACGAGAGAAGACTTGGAAAGTAGAATTGCCTTTATAACATTTTTCAAGTTAATTGAAAAACACATATAGATGTTTTTTTATCGTGAGCATGTGCACTCAGCAGATACCAATGAGTTTATTCATTGAGTTATTTCGTAGCGTTATTTCCTCCTCTCGAATAACGCATCAGGATTATAATTAGAAACGATAAGAATCCCGGAAGAAAAAAGAGGATGCAAAGTAGAAACTGCAGTCTGAAGGTTTTTTTCAATTACCACCTTATCTACATTTTTTATTGAAGATACTCATGAGCTTTATAAAACAAGAATGAAAAAAAATCCCTTTTTTAGATATTAATCTGTAAACAACATCAAAGCATCGAAAAGAAAAAGAAATATTCATTGGTAAATAACATTTTAAAGATCGAAAGTGATGTATCGAGCATGCGGGTTGAATTGAATTCAGAAAATGGTCAACTGAAGTATTTCGAATGTATCGTAGTTAAGAAAATTAATTACATTCGACCATTTGAATGAATAAAAATCAAGATTACGACTATTTTGATCAAAATTAGTACAAAAAAATGGTTTTTCTGTACCTGTTCGAAATAAACGATACCTTTATGGAGGTATCTCATTAAATTCTACGTGTGAATAATAAAGGGATGCAAAAGTATTTGAAAAAAGTTCCTTTGGAGCCATTGTGTAAACAATAAATAAGGATTAATTATTTAATAACATATTGTTGTCAAACTTACTGACATTATCGTACTTTTATATCGTTTACATAAATAATACATATTTATGTATAAAAATGAAGCTGTTGATCAGCACAGCATAGTACAGCCGCGAAGTCCCGGAGTTTTATTCCTCCCACAAATAGCGTAACGGAGTACGCTAAATTGATTCGCAAATTGGTCATTATGAGCGTCATCTTTGCGGATCAAACAAAATCATAACAATAGATAAATAAATTATCTGACGTTTCATGTTTGCTATAAGTACTGCTATATCTTTACACGAACTCGCTCGAGTTTGACGGTTTCAAGTATCGAAACCGTTAGCTAATATTAGCAGCCTCTCTCTCTCTCTCTCTCTCTCTCTCTTTCCCTCTCTTTCTCTCTTCTCTTCGTCAAGCTTGTTAATTCGAAGGCTTATGGCAACGGGATAATTACCTTGAATCGTGTCTTTATCTCGGTAACTTTTCATAAACGGACTGATTTTTTGTCCCATAATTATGTGACGTAATTCTCTTGCTTTTTTTTCGTAATGATTTTAAGTGCCACTTAAAACACGTACTCTCGTCGAATGTTTGTCAGAATGTTCCAAAATTGAATGAAATCGAAAATCTTTTCACCACAGTTCGTTTGAAATAAATGCAAAAAAAAAAAACTAGAATTTTTCATCGAAGAAAATTAAATAATTGCATGTTAAGATGTCGAAAAACGAATTTCGTAATTGCACATTTAAAAGAAAAATAAGTGAAGTTAAGGGAAAAACAATGAACATTGTGCCGAATGGAAATTGTTACGAACTACAAGAAAATGAAAGAGAATGAGAGTTAGAAAAGATCAGAAGATTAGTAGCAAATAAATAACAAGCACATTTCTCGAAATGTCCTCGTTATCTGCGTCAGGACGCGGATTGTCGAGGAAGTGAGAAAGTTCAATGTGACTAAATCTCGTGCTGAAAATCCTGAGAGGCCTCAAAATAACACTCTTCGTGCGTTTGAGGAAGAGAGCAGGAGGAATGAAAAAGGGAAAAATTGCGCAATGGTAAGCACGCGAAGCGTGTCTTCCGGCTTGCGTTCCACGACTTAGGCACGCGACAAACTCCCCATTCCCCCCCTTGAGTCTGATGCTCATATTCTCCTCAAGTCTTACGGTTGATGTACAGAAGAGCACAGTGATCTTACACAATGTTCAGTATCCGCCGACTACTCGTTGCCATTTTTTATCAAAGTCTAGGCAAATATGTTTAAAAAACTATGTGATTTAAAATTAAGATATTTTCACTGATTAATCACAATTTTAGTTAATTAAGTGACCGTTTAATCCTGACGTCATGTGTCGATCGACTGCCGAGTGGTGAATGAGTGTGTTGGAAAAAATTTCCATAATATTAGCAAAAGAAATTCGACATGACAAACATTTTTGATAGTGATTTTTAAATAAACAACATATGTGTCGACGATTATTCAAGTTTTTATTGTGATGATACGTTCCAAGTGTCGCAACATTTTGGACCGGGATCCAAAATGAAAAAATATTCAGAGTGATTGTACGATTTCGGGTAAAAATTTGAAAAATACCTGAAATTAGTTGTGAGTGTCGATTGAACTTTTTGAAAGAGTTTATATGGGAATAAAATGTTTTTTTTTCTATGTGTGTATGAATGATTGGTGATATATTGAGGAGAGAACTGATCAAATCTCAATTTTTCGCACGAGGATACTCGACTGTCCGGATTATAGAAGAATTATCCAATGTTGTCGTCGGTTGGTGGCGATTGTCCCTCTCCCCGTTTTTCAATCGATGATAAAAAGTCTCAATGGCTCAGAGAACGTTATCCAAAGCAAGTAAAATAAATTTTATCCCGTCGAAATCCTCGATAGAGTTGAAACTTTTATCGAAAAAAAGAAGAGGGAAAAAGTGGAGAAAAGGGGCTTTTGGAGAGTGTCGAAAAAGTTTAAGAAAAGAGAGAATACAAGATGGACATTACCGTCAAAATATCCGAAGAATATAAACCCGCGAAATAAGTCGCGAATGAAAGGAAAGTTGACTTCGGAAAAAGTTTTGTAACTAAGCCTGTCGCGCATTAATTCTCCAATCGAAAACGCTCTCAAAACAATAAATCTTTGAAAAAACGACGTACGATTAAAATAATCGATCGCAGCGTCCAATTAAATAAAACAAATGAATTTGGCCACTTTTTCACCACAACTTCATATATTTTCAAAATAAACAAAGTAATTGATTGTCGTTGTCAATGAAAACGAAAGTTTTTCACGACATTCAAGTTCACGTATTCCTAATTGGACTTTACGATAAAGCAAATAAGAAACATTCGTTTCTTCGTCGATATCAGGACGAGACGATCGAGAAAATCTTTTGGGGGAATCTGAATGCTTTCACTGTACACTTCCTTCGCCGCTTTAAATAGAAAACTCATTTGTTTCCTGGACAATCCGATCTACCAACGTCCTGGAAAGATTGTTAGATTGTCCCCATTAAACTCGAATTCAGCATCTCTCATTCTCTCTCTCTCTCGAATATATATTTTTTCTCTTTATCAGTATCGCGAATATATAAGAAAAAAATTTTCGCACGAATATATCTATACGTTGAATTGAAGTTTCGTTAGCGAAGCGTGTGACAGATGGTTAAAGCGAGACGACCCAGGAGCTGCTGCTATTTTCCCTTCCTGCTTTAAACGAACGTTCAGATAAAGAGATACCAATCGTTCGGTAACATAGAAACTCATTCCTTTCGCAATATTCTTCATTTCCGTTTTCAAGAAAATATCGATTTTAAAGACTTCCGTACTAGTCCAAAATCTACTTTTAAATCTGCCATAAATGTCTGAAATTCTTGGGATCATCGGCAATCATGCATTTCTGATCTGTAATCGATGATTTTTGGTGATCGCTATCTCAATGGCATTTGTTGAGCACGTATTAATCCCAATACAAATATTTATTCAATATTATTCAAAATGTTCAATAGGTTTCAAGCTTGTAAAAAAAATTGTTAACGTTTATGGGCAAAGAAGCGAAAAACATCGTTTTCGGAGAAACATTTTCAAGATCGAATAAATTTAATGAAATCATGCAAAACTATATGATGATAAAATATTTTAAAGTTCCGACCTTATTCCATGCAAAACCTTTGAAAAGATCAAGATTCCAGACAACAAAACGACCTTCAAACATTAGTATGATGAAAGTGATCAACAAAAGGACCCGAAGACCAAAATAATCGATTCGATTAAACGAACCATAAAAATATATCGTTGCAAATATTGCTTATTAAAGTATTGGTTTTGACCTAACTCACGATAATACGAATAGCAAGAGAGAACGAAAGAAAAAAAACGAAGTAAGGATGAGAATGTTCCCTGTTGGCCTTCTGAAAACTTTTAGACGGTGATACAATTTATTGTTGCTCGTATATCTGCGCTGAGAAGTCCCTTTGCACACTAGCCACGCTCACTGAGTTTTCTAGCTCAGGTACATATGTATGTATATATGTATCTAGGATAAGGTAGTAGACCTCGTTCCGGAGCGTTACGTTACTAAGTTTTCGAACTATCTTTTCTTTCCCGCCCGATACTACGTCACGTGGTATCACCAAAAAATACTCCGAAACTTGTATCCATGAAATCACCATTGTCCGTCCATCACGCTTGAATTTTTCCCTCGCATTTCCATTATTTCAAAATAATTAACTTTCAATGTGTTAAAAAAATGTGCAAATCTCACGATGTAACAAATTATCGATAACAAAATATCAAATTATTGATTTCGAGGAACAAGAAAATAAACGCCATTGACAAACGATTGTTTAAGAACAATTTTACAATTCAAAATATTATAATTACAGACGAACATTGCAAATAAATATTGAATTGATAAAGTTGGTAATATATGTTCAACAAATGGATACTATTGACGACTGAATGCAGGCAAAATATTATGGTCGAAAATCAAACAAAATCCATGCAATCAACGAATTATTATTTGTTATTTATCGCAGCCGAATGAAAGAGCAGTAAATTGTCGTGTTATTTTAAAATGCCCTATCGATAATAAATATTGGATCAATTTCGAAGATCCTGCCTTAATAATGCTACCAATCATTCATCCGACGAATTAAAACCGCGAGAGAACCATTTAATGAATATAAAACACCGCTTGGTATGTGAGACCGCACGATGTATCGAATTAATTAAAAAGCAGCACACGTGGACAATGATTGAACGCGTGGTTGATTCCAGCTCGTGCTCAATTGACAAAACATTTTATTACTTCATATGCACCTTTTATGCATTTCGTATTTGTTGAATAAATTAATGAAAAATGATAAAAAATGTAACAGAAAAACTTTTAATTCAATGGAACACTTTTCATTTATCTCCATATTATAAATTTCTCCAGTCAAAAATAATCCGAAATGTATGTGCAATAAAATTTATGAAATCAAGTTTTTTTCAAACTCAAATTCTATTCCGTTGTAAAAAATAATCAAAATTTCACGAATACCTCGGAATTTCCAATTTCTTTAGAATCAGAAAACGACGCAATCCAAGTCGTTATCATTGCCACGAAATGAGCTACGAAGTAACGATAAAAAATAAACCCAAAATAGACAATATCCCAAGAATTACGTTCTGTGGCAAAGGCGCAACAATAAGTCTTTCACTTCGTTCCTGGTGAACACTTTATCGCCATTAAGCTTGTGGATATAACAGAGCGATAAGCTCCGAGTCAGAAATACGTTGGTTCTTTTTCGAGCTTAAGGGGTGCAAGAGAAATCGAGAGGATTATGAGAAAAATTGTTCATACATAGCTGCCTTGTGTGTCTTGTGTGTCTAACGTTCTTTTGACGAATTTCGACAATTGATTATAAAAGAAAATTACATCGTTGTCCTCTTACAGAGACTCGAAGCGACCATATCGCAATATAAGGCTCAACATTATTTCAAATTAATTACGAAATCTAAGAATGAATGAGGATGATGAAAAGTTGTCGAACGTATATCAACAATAATTTGTTTTCTCGACAAACAAAAAACATCGGAACATTGTGATTTTTGTGAACAATCGTAAAAGTTGAGAACTTTAGAAATGAAGAAATTTATTGTCAACAAGGATACAATGGACACTGATTCGTTGGAAAATGAGGTGAAAACAATTCAGACGACGATCGAATTTTTTTTTTTTTTTTTTTCATTGACATTTCCATTATTTGCATCATCAGTATTTCGAGAAATCTTTGTCGAGCAAGTGAAGTATTTGATGAATCTGTTTATTTTTAGGCTACTCAAATGTCAGAGTCTCCGAAAAGGCTCGATCTCAGCAAAAGTGGATTGATGCGAATCCCTGACAGCATACTCGCTTTTCCAGCTGTCGAGGAAATACTTTTGGGTGGTAATCAACTCAACAACGATGATGCTAATTTGCAAGTCTTAGAAAGGTTCGTAAATTAACGAAAAAATAAATAAATACTTTTGTATACAAAGAAAATGAACAAAATAAACAGAAGCATTAATCATTTCCAAAAGACATAGTTTCTGAACTATTGGAAAATATTCGTGTTTCGATACCGGGGTCACTTTAAACCTTACGAATAATTCGAGGACTATTAAAAATAGCGTTTTCGGCCTAAGGGTAGAAATGAATGGCTTTTGTGTCAAAACCTGTTAGTGAACGTTCCGCATACAGCGATGCTCGCTAAATTCATTCGACTGAGGGGCAATTTGTTTTGGACTACGAATCTCATTTTTATTGTGAACCCCAATTTTATCGTTATTCATAGTATTTTTATTTTTTTTCCCAAAGTTCATCGGCTATTGCAGTTTCGGCACAAATATTTGCACCGATCCATATGATATTTGATTTCCAATTAGAAATTCTGTTTTCAAAAATACATAAAAGATCCGGGATCACTGGCAACGAAGAGTGTAAATCTGATTTAAAAATCTCTAATTTAATCATTATAAACACACTTGTGGTAAAACTATATCTACTTCGGTTCCGGAAATGTAAATTGTTCGCAGAGTTTCTTGCCTTCGAATAAAAAACAATAATAAATAAAAATCAATGAAAATAGAGTTTTAACCTAAATTCGATTTTGAAAATAATTCAGATGATTTTTACTACAAATAGGTTTCAACATCTTCGTAAAGTGCGAATAGGATGCAACGGTTTGAAGTCTGTGCCGAGAGAAATTTTCCAAGTTGGATTACTGACCACACTGGACTTATCGGACAATAAAATCGCGGAAGTGCCTGCCGAAATGCATCGACTAGTCAAGTGAGTTTATAGTCGATAGTTTCGATACGTGTGTATGCGCGCGTGTGTGTGTTTTTTTATAATGTTCGTATTTCAGTGTCCGTAGGGAAGTTTTTCTTGGGCCGCGAATCGTTCCCATTAAAAGTTTCCACAGGAGATTCCTTTTCCTGTAGTAGATTTAACGAAAACTTTGCAAAAGTAAAGATTCCAGTTCGAACTAAAAAAAAAAAAAGTATATAGTTTCCAGTGGCGTACGAGCCTTCGACAATCTTTTATTCACACGTGAAAAATTTAAATGGTAATTGCATTCAAACAACTGGACAAAAAATATTTAATTATAAAACCACATCGTTTGATATGAAATTTGCAAAAAAACTATTGGCAAATCATTTGCACAACGAATAAATAGTCGTTGGATCAAAGTTTAGGACTTGACACAGAAAAGAAAAAGAATTTAGCAATTTTTTTATCTAATATGCGACCAGTTTTTGATTTTTTTTAAATTTGTTAATGCAGCAACGCTTGTGACAATGGACTTTCGAGAATTTCGGTAAAACGACAGAATAAAAAATCGCGATTATTACACATCCACGGCTCACATGGAAAGTACAATAAATATCCAAAATTACAAACGTTCTGTGTTTACGTTGTTCAACCAATTGTTATATTGATAGATCACACGCTAGAATGCCTCGTAGAATTCTAGTGAGCACACACAGCAATGATTTGTAGCGGAAAATCGAATTTCCGTATTATTCGAAACACAGAGGTTTCTCTAATCGACCTTTTCATAGCTGCAAATTAATTAATCGCAATTATTTAATACCAACAAGACGGAAGGTAGAATTAGAGCTATTTTCGAGAGATACATTACACGCTTCATCAAACTTTGTACATCGATTATGTGCGTCTGAAACTCTCCAATATGCGTGATTCCTAAATCTGCTGAAAGATTTTGTATTATTAAGGTAGCAGTCTCGTCACAGTCACGTTGGAAAGATAATTCTTCGGTTAATTTTTCGAAACTTCATTAATTCTTCGTGAAACTTCGTCAAACAACTTCGTTAATGATTTTGAACTTGAACATAACTTCCGAGTAATTTTCAGAGCCGCTCAAGTCATATTTATTGTGATCGAATTAAAAGAAAAAATAGGACATGCAAAATTATGCAAAACATATTGAAAGATTGAAACTCCAATAAATTGATTTTCCAAATTTTAATCAAATTTATCGTGACAATAAAAATTTCATTACTTTGTAAATGACTCGCCAAAGTCTTTATTTTTAATATTACGCGAAACACAATATTCGCTCCACCAGGAAACGGACTGTGGTTCAATAATAAATCAACGATAGTCGACAGAGAAGTTTGTCAAAAAAGTTCAGTGTACAGGAAAATAAGATAAAAAAGTACCATAAATTAGATTAATCGAATAAATCAGGATAATAATGAAAAAAAAGTAAAAAAAAATGATAATTAAAATCGACCCAAATGGTTAGTGAGTCGCAACGTCAAATACCAGAGGCGCGTTAATTTGGAGCAGGCGTGATTAGTAGGAATAAGGTGGGCGATGAATTATAGCAGCGATAGCATTCGCTCATCCGCATTGCCGTAATATAGAGAGGATAAAATCGCGTTACTATTACACGTATGTATATACAGATCTGTGAATATATGTGTGCTCTACGTTATCTGCGATGTGTTTGTCTATTTATCTATATATATTATCAGGAAGGGAAATATATCTTCTCGGGATAACTCCGTCGATAAATCAAAGCTCGTAACCGAGAAGACTCGCGTAATAATGAAAAGTTACCCGTTCATTATCCATTTGTGTAGCAAAACGTCTGAATACATTAATTCTAAATCCAGACAAAATCAAAATCTGGTAAAATCACTCGGATTCAATTATAATTATTAATACAAAACTGTAATCGTGAGACACAAAACTGTATCTCACGATTGCTTCATATTTCTCGAAAGTGTATATCCATAAAAATGTAAACTTCAGGATCCAAGTGAGAGTCGAAAAGAATTGTAATTCTATTACCAGACTCCATTCTGATGAAGCGTTAATTATTTACGTCGATAAAATACTTTTATTGAAACACGAAAGACTCTCCCGTGACCAGGTTTCAAGCTACGAATGAGTCAACGATCTCAAAATTCGATACCAATGTGAAATAATAAAAATAAACTGATTAAAACAGAATTAATTTGTCGAGTTTTGCTAAAATGAATAACCACTCGATCTCAATGCACAAAAAGACTAATTTCATTTATTCATTGTTTTAATTACGTGGAACGAAAATACGATGAAATTTGTGGCTAAAAATATCGTGAACATATCGAGGAATATTTCTTATTCAAATTTCAATCTATTTTGATAATAATCTCGAGAAAAAAAAAGTATCTTTGCTTCCAATAGTTGTCCCGGAATCTTACAGAATACAAATTTTACAGGCCAAATATTCTGTTTTCACTTAAACGATTTCAATGAATATTTTAAGGACATACGTACGATCACGTGTCGTGAAATAAGTTTCGTTATTATTTCATTTCTGTCAATAATCAGGTTTTTTTGTTAAGTTTCTGTGTCAATGCATTTCGTATTGCATGTCGCACGAGGCCATCCATACAATTGTGAAGCAAAATACAATCCCCATTTCCCATTTACTACTGTATCATATTTATAGTGGAGGAAAATGTTTGATAACTTGATTTCTCCTTCTTGCAATGAAAGTGAGGTAAAGAAACTTTTCTCATATCCAAACCCTACAACCATTCCGTTCCAGTTCTATGAACGTGACGACGTTTTCTTATATACATCCTGAAATTCCCAGATTGCAATATTATATTGTCCTCTGACGCTCTCCTTCCGATACTTTTGCCCACAAACTTCGAGATTGTATGCTCGGGCTCTCGCCGTATGCAAATTTATTTTCAAACTTTACATTTATCGCTAAGACCGCACACATGTTTAATTCCTTGTTGAAATTTATATAGAAACAAAGATTACAATTCAATTACGAGCAGGCCATTTTAAACTTAACACCATGAAACAAAAATTTCAACAAGAGCACGCAGATAAATAAAAATCTATTCAAAGGCACGTGGAGTTGTCAAAACTGGCGTCAATTTTGAAATTTTTTTTTTTTTCTCATAACTGCAATAAGTTATCTATTCTTAAAGAATTTTCAGAAAAGATAAACAAAGGATGAGACCAAAGAATGAAAAAAACGGTTCAAACCATCAAATCTTTTCGTAAGCCCTTCATTACGATTTCCAATCCCTCCGAATAAATCATTAATCACGTTTTTCTTCAAAACGAAGTCCTAAAAACCGACTAAATCGATGCAAAAACTTCATCAGTTTCTCCTCAAGCCAAGCTCCAAACTTTAACAAAGTAATGAAGTAGAAAAAAAAAGTCGCCAGAAGTTTTCTCGTAGGATCCATTTTATATGAAATCGTTGTTCGTGATCCATCGTTGTGAGACCCTTGTCGCTTAAAGTCTCTTCATTCTTGAAGGGTCTTCGTCTTAATTACGAGAACGCCGCAAAACAGGGATTACCTAAGTTTCCAAAACTTTGCCCAAAAGTCAATGCGGCTCTTTCTTTATACATATACATAGACATCACGTGCTAATGTGCCTTCAATACTTTGGCATATTTTATAATGTGTATCCACGTGTTTATATATGACTCGGAGAAGGAACTACGGTGTGAACACTGAGAGTGCGAGTCTCGAGTAACGACCAATGAACAGCTCAAGTTCTCGTACAGCACATCCACTCCTTCACACATACGAGACATTCCACATTACTTATTTCTACCCATTTGACCTCCATACTCATCGCAGGTTGAAAATAAGAGAAAAATATATAAAATAACCCAAATTCAAATGACATACGAATGGTTACAGGTCAAGTGGTTTAATAGCTCGAGAACAAAGATTACTCGGTGCAGGTTTTGAAAATTCGTCGAAAACGGAATTTTCCCGTTATTAACTTATCAAAATGTGTCAAAAGTTCGACACAATATTTATGACAAGGTGAAGTTCGCAACTTTTCAAACTTTGAACACAAATCATCGTGTGGAAAATTATAAAAAGCAACAGAGAAAACTCTTTTTTGACCCTTGACCTCTACGATCTATTTTTTCGAACGTAAACTCTATAACGAGGTCGAAACTGACCCTAATATACTCTTAAGTATTAAATGTTCCTGGTGTTCGGTAATATTACTTTATCATATACCATTCTCTTTGTTTTTTGATAACGAATAAAACGGTGTATGATAAAGTTGTATTTGGAGAACATTTGACAACAAAAATTTGACGAAAGTTAAGAAATTTAAAGAAAAATGAAACAAAAACGGTTTTGGGTGAAAAAATTGTGATCATTTTCGACGCCGGTGTCCAGATTTGGATTCAATAATGTTCTAGAAATCTTTTAATATCGTTGGAATAGAAATACGATTGGGAAAAAAGTTTTTGTTCATTAAAAAACAAAAAGTCTTGAAAAATCACGATAATGAGATTTTTAATATTAATTTCAAGATGATAAGATTTAAAAGAGTAGAATAAATAGAATAAATGCACTTTTAAGTACGAAGAATAAGTAACACGTATAGGAAATTTTACTGTACATGCCACAGACGTATAAAGACCACGGAATCCACGGACTAGTGCACATAATCGTAGGTTGAGCGAACATTAAGCACCCATATGCTTATCCATCGACTTGCGTCAAAGAAAAAAGGACGTAAAGTATATAAACTTGCTCGCTGAGTAATTACAGTCAAGACTTTCTGTTTGGTAACTTGAGTACGATAAATATTCACATATGTTTGTATTTTGCTTCATAATGTTTCGAGGATCGAGGCTCGTGCTCGAACGTAGCAATTTTCGCAAGTAATTTTATACCACATCCATATATCCATGGATGGTAGGACGCAGTTGAGAAATAGTTTATACATAAAATCAAAATTCAGTTGCGAAGGGAAACGAATTGTGTTTATTTCGTAAAAATATTTCAAATGAAACAATAAAAAATATAGTTTCATATTATTTGAACTCTTTTCGTTTTCACATAAAACTGTAGCATTGTACAGTTTTTTTTTTTTGTGAAGAAAAAAAATTATGTTCTCTCCTTTCGCTGTCAATGCAATTATCGGTTTCACTCTCTCGTATTTTTTATTATTACATCAAGAACGAAGTTTATGAACCGTACTGTATGCTTTGCAGAGACACACAATAGCCAACAATTTTTATCCTTCCTAATCACAATTATTATGTTTTGAAATATTGAATAAATGCTGAAATATTGATAACAATGAAAATCAATCGAGTGAAAATAATAATTATCAACAAAACAAAACCTAGAAACAATACTTTCTTTACAAATGGCAAAAAAAGTGCAAAATATTATTTTCTTTTTGATGAAAAATTTCCTCTCGAACTTTTTGATGCCATTTTTTTTTCTTCCTTCGCGTCTAAAATTGCATAATTTTTTTCATTTTCAACCTGTTCTTGATTTTAATTTGACTGTTTTTTTTTTTTAACGAGACTGTATCCAGGATGAATTTCCCTTACGCAGAATAATTTTTTGCAATGATTTGCTATTGCCGTGGGTGTATCCAGCGTCACGGACAGTAATTCATTTCCGTTTATGTCGTAGTTGTTGTGGAACGATAAAAATCATCGTATCAATTTGTTGTTTATTCGTCTGCAATGTTTTACAATAAAAATAAAGAGGCAAAGTATGTGAAAGGGAATATCGTTTAAAAAATTTCATCGTCAAAGTAAAGTCTGGTTGTTTGCGGTAAAAGAGAGTATCGCATCTCACCTCTCGACCGCACACGTTTACCGGAGCGTAGAGAACAGAGTTCGGGATCAGCGGACGTGAACCTAACGAAGATACCTTTCCACGACTATGAAGGTCCGAATCATATTTTCACTAGCAGAGCTCGTCAAAAGTTTCTTGTTTACAAAACCTTTTCACATTCCTTTTTTTTCATCAAATCCAATTACTTATTGCAGCAAATTCATCATATCGATCAAAGGCTTGTTTCATTGAACGTACAGTTCCAATAATGTGACAGAAAAATGTTGCATGCAGACAATTTTTATTGTAGAACATTCGCAATCAATATTTTCTTTTGTAACGACTAAAAGTTGATTTTTTAGTTGGTTTTTTTGTTCGTTGGAAGCTTCAAATGGAAGAGAAAAATGATCCATTCGTTCTGAGAATTTCTTTGGATTTTGTTTACTAATGAAATCATCGAAATTAATCATTTACCGCCAACCATAGACTGTGATTCCAGGAATAAGGGGTAATGCAATATGATCGAATGGACCTGCCAAATGTCGGATATTCATTTCGTCAGAAATTTGTAATTTTTTTTTCTCCTCTAATTCAGGTTTCAATAATTTAATTCACGGTTTGCAAGTTTCCGAACAATAGCGAATATTTGATCAGTAATTCATCCAGTAGCTCTACAATAATTCATTTTAAACTCTGTTAGGAAATAAAACCTTCGAAATAATTGATGTGTAACATTTTTTTGAAAACTGTGTCAGAAGATTTCGCTAATTTTTCTAGTTTGGTAAGTAATTAGGGTTACATGCTCCTAATTTTTACAATTTTTTACGATAAATTCGTTCAGAATGATTTTTTGACCCGATATTTAACAAAAAATCGTATTTTCCTCTTCCTCGAAAGCAGCCACCGATTTTTTTTTTCAATTGTACATAAAAATATGAATAAATATTTACAATAGTTTTTCTCTTTCATAGTATTTATGAAAATTAATGAAATTTTTTGTTGTTTTCTGTTATTTTGAACATGCGACAAAATTAACGCGAAATTTTTTCTGTAGAAATGAATGAATTTCTGGAATTTTTCTGGGCTTGAAATATCGTTGCGAAAAAAAAAAGTATAAGAATGATTATTGGCAGATTGAAATAGTTATATATTTTGTGGTCTCTGAACTTCTGGTGGTTATACAGACGGTAATTTCTTTTGTGTTACGTCAGAGTGGTCAGCCATACGCGATAGGCGGTTGAATTTAATATGGAGGAAGGGATAGGACGCGGAATATACGAGAAACTCATTTCTTCTGGTTGTTCCATCGTGTCTGAGTCTCGTAATATTCGGAGGCTACTTCGAGTCTTCGAGCACGAGACTCAGTTCTTCGGGGCGAATCTCGACGAGTGCACCGAACGCCGGACTGCTCGAGTCATCGCCACGCTTCCGCGATTCCCTTTGACGGCTCTCTTGACCAGTTTCCTTTTTCAACTTCAAAGCAATACGAAAAAGTCCCTATTGTGATTTTTCAATGCACCCGAATGAAACCATGGATTCGAACGTGTGTGAAATATCATTTTTTCTTTAAATTCGAAAGTGAACAATTTAGACTCAAGAAAGTGTCTTTGAACAGAAATTTGTACGCTCGCAAAGCAAAAGGGATTTCCACGGGACGATAAAGGGTGAATATTGTACGATATTTTCTGAGTTCCACTTCGACAAAAAAATTTCGTTCTCTAATAATCATTCTTCTATTGAACTTTCGTGTTTTTTTTGGCAATTTTTGTTTTAATTCCAAAAATGACGGAGTTCGACTAAAAACCAGTGATATTTGTAGGATAACGAAATCGAATATGGTTCGAAAAGTTTTCAGATTTTTCTTTCGGCAAAATGTTTCTATAACCATTCACCACTTGCACTTTTTTTTTTCTTTTTTTATGATTTATCTTTTTTATTGAAACTATTCCAATAATTGTTAATAATATCGTTTGATTCAATCGTTTCAATCAAAGATGCTTGAAAATTTTAATAAAAGAATATCGAAAAAAAATTAAAACGTAATTGGAATTCCATTCGGAAAGCATAATAGACAAGTAATATCGCTGCAAGTTTATTTTCCTTAATTACGTTGAGCGAAATAACTTTTGTCTATCGACAAAAAAAAATATAAAAATACACGATGTACACGAATACACTAATGAAAAAAAAAGAATTGGGGGTCGGTGGCAACAAATAATCTTGAAAAAGTCAATAAACACGTAGCGAAATTTCTGAAGCTTCTGTGAATGGACGACGTTAAAGTTTGACATTTGGTATTAAAAAATCGGTTCTAACGAGAAAAGTGATTTTCATCGACGATTTATTTGTCTCGTTAATTTTTCAACATAAAACTGATGTCGTCCATTCACTGGTCGGTTTAACCTATTGTATGAAAAATTTAGATCGAAGACGTAAGAAACAATAAAGGCAACTGCAGAATAGTGATTTTCACTTTAATTCGAAGCTTTCACGGCACTGGTACATCCGGTGGGTGAGTCTCGAGCCTTTCCAAACCTTCTAGCTTCACTGGTTTCGTATTTCGTATATACAAGTTCTCCGCTCGCAGGATAAATAAATGAGGGAGTGTATAACATCGCAATCGCCATGTCGAACACGTAACGAAGTCAATTTTGTTGGCGTGAATATGATATGGATTGTTTTTCGAAAAATACATGTACATTTCAAATACAATGTACATTTTCTATATTATTTTTTATCAAATTAATAAAGAGAATCTTCTTCTTTTTACAGCCTCGTAGAACTAATATTGGATCGTAATGTCATCGAGAGAGTTCCAGAAGCAGTGGGGCGATTGCAAAATTTGAAAATTTTGTCGCTTGCGGATAATCTGATAACGACACTTCCGTTGTTTCTCAATATGCGAGCTCTCGCTCTGACGGTGAGTCTATTATTACATTATTCACTAAAAATAAATATTTTCCTCGACGCGTTGCTTTAAAAATAAAATGACGAATTCAAATGAAAAGTTATTCAACGACAGATCGTTTTTCCCGAGAAAGACTGAACCTAATAAACAAATTAACGTCGTCATTTATTTCCAGGACGTTCTCTCGAAAGTCGATCATGGAAAAAACTGCAAAGAAGACAAAAACACTCAAAACAACTTACACAAAGTTAATTTGAGAAATAATCAGCTGAAAGGAAGCATAATACTTGGCAATTATGGTGTAAGTTTTATGTCGTCAAAGTTTTTAAATCATGTTTTCCCATCCTAGAAACACGTTTCATTTATTTTGTTTTTCCTCTAAAGTAACGCTTGTTTTTTTTGTGTTTTTTAATTTTCGACAACCGATTGATTGTTTGTTCGCCGTCAAGCAGAATCTCACTCATCTTGACGTGAGCGAAAACAGTATTGAGAAATTGGACGTCAGTGCACTGCAGGGATTGCAGAGTGCGCGTTGTGCTCGGAACGCGCTAACGGAATTGACTTTGTGTGGTCGAAATCTCGTTTCGCTTATAGCCGGCAATAACAGTGAGTGACGGATCCAATAAACAATTTTTTTCTGTCATTAGAAAAAGAAAAATTAATCAAGAATTCTAATTTTTAATAATTTATTATTCCGTAAGATTGGAATAATATTCTAAAATAATTGATTACGATGCAAAAAATAAAACTTTGTTTCAATAATTCAATAAAATATAATTTTCAAAATATTAATAAAAAATTCGACAAGAAATCAATAATTTTATCACGAATTCGATGTAATAATGAAATTATTATGACCATGAGTTAATGAGAATAATTATTTGTTGCAGAGCTCAAGAAATTGATTATCGAACCAGTTCCAATAAATCTTGAACATCTCGATGTTTCCTAGTAAGTAAACTCAATTGTAATTTTAGTAAAATTTCATTGAAAAAAATGAATAAAATTTCTCGAAATTTGTTCATAATCTGTCAAAGTTATTTAGTTTATTTTAATGAAATGCATTCCTTTAGCAATTCGTTGGAAGCTCTGCCAGAATGGATACCGGATTTGCCGGTACTGCGAGCCCTTTTTGCCTCTCACAATGCCCTTACCGCACTTCCGGACCGACTGCTGTCCCAACCGTCGAGGCTGGAGGTCCTTCACCTTCCCCACAACAGATTACAGGCACTTCCACCCCCGCGTAACCCCCTTAACATTGTTCATCTCACTCTTCAGGGTAACGCGCTCACTGCATTACCGACTAGTTTCTTCGCCAATACAGAACGGTAAGTCACTTTTTTTTTTTCTTTTTTTATTATCACGAGTTTTTTCACTCGGACTTGAATCCAATTATCACGGTGATACTGTCGATTTTTACGAAATTATTTTCGGATCGAGAACCAGCAGAATTCTCAAAACAACTAAAAGAAATATTTGCATGAAAAATTCATTTAGACATTATTTTTTTTATTATTTGAAATCGAAATTCAGAAATCAGAAAAAAAATACTGTGTGAGTTTAAAAAACAATGGTTTTTCCTGTTGATGCAAAAAAATAAATGATGGATTTTTGTTTTTCTAGAATGAAAGTTCTGAATCTGTCGAATAATCGGTTATCGGAACTTCCCTACTGTGACGAGGGTTGCAAAAATCGTTCAAGCTGTCATACTCTTGAAAAACTTTATTTAACCGGAAATTGTTTGACCGACACGGCTCTTGATGCTCTCGCAAAACTACCGGCTCTCAGGGTATTGCATCTGGCTTATAACGTTTTGGACACACTGCCGGAAAGGTAAAGCAGACTGTAGTCTCTTCATTAACGACAGAATAATCGTATCTTTACTTTTTCAACAAGAAGTAGTAGAAAATTCATTTTTTACAGTAAAAACGGATTTTTATTGAAAAAAAATCCCCTTATTTTGATGCCTACAAAATATCAATGAATATTGACAATATTTTTGGTCATTTCAACAGTATTTGTCAAATAGCAGCAAATATTTAATGTCAAAAAATTGGCCTGACAAATTGGGAAGATTCAAAAAAATGTTTGACAACGTCTAGGGTCTCAGAAAATTCATCTCTTTTTTATTTAAAATTGAACGATCACTTGTTTTTCTATAAGTTCATTTTTTTAGTTCAAAGTACGTTGTTTACGTTGTGTCATATTTTTCAAGTGGAATTCTTAGCAAACAAGAAGAAAATGAAAAACGAAGATTTCCAAAGCACAATGTATTTGCAATAGACTCAAAAGTGTTTCAGTGAGATAAAGATATCTACAGCGTTGGAAAACGAAGATAATTATTGAATCAGTAAATCGTTACGTTCTTCCACGTTCCATATCTTTTCGTTAAAGCACGAGGAGATTTTTTTTCATTAAAGATAAGAAGTACTCAAGGATCTTGTAAATCTTGGATTTCAATGAAAAGTTCTCACATTATTTTGAAAAAAAAAAAACGTAAAGAAATGTATTTACAGACATAACTAGAATCAATTGAATGTATAAGAGTTTTGTTTTGTTTTACAGACAAAAAAATGATGAATTTCGTGTGGATTCGTCTCATTCATTAATCAATCTCGCTGTTGGAGACATTGATCAATTTTGTTTTTTTCTTTTTACAGTTGTATCGCTTCATGGTCGGATCTCGAAGAATTAGTAATGTCCGGAAATCGTCTACAATACCTTCCGGACAACGTTGCAAATTTGCAACATTTGCGTGTTCTCAGAGTTCATTCAAATCGACTCTTGACGTGTCCCACTTTCAATAAATCTAAGTCATTAATGGTAAGAAAAAACGTTATTGGTCTTGAACGAAAAAACGAAAAATGGGGAAAAATATGAAGTAACCAATGATAACATTTAAATCAATAAGGTTCTGGATCTGGCACACAATCAACTGGACCGAATAAATCTGGCAAGCCTAGTGCCTCCTCAACTACAGTTTCTCGATATTTCGTGCAACACGAGACTGCACGTTGATCCAAGACAATTTCAAGTTTATCGTTCCCAACGCCCGGTATCGCTGGTCGATGTTTCCGGTCAGAACAGAGCGAGTCTGCCTTCCCATCCACATCAGCAAGAAATTGTAAGATCTGAAAAGGGACCGGATCAGCCCTGGAGATTAGGTTTTTCTGAAACTGCTGGCAACAGAGAAACGTAAATAATTGACTTACTACGCATTTCTATTTCTCACGACGAGGGAACGACAAATCTATTGATTTTTTTTCTAAACTACGTTTATTAGGGCTCAATTTTTAGGGTAAAAATTGAGCTTCGTAAGGAATGTTTCAAAGTTAGTTGAAACGAGTTCAAATACTATGAAAGTACGGTTTAAAGAAAAGTAATATTAAAAGAAAATTAATAAAGTGAATTAAATGAAAAATATCGATGAGTTAATGTTAATTTATCGATGTATAAAAATGAATGAGGATAATGTTGAAAACTAAGATTGAATATTGTGATTTTTGGCAGGCTGTACGTATCTCAGTTGCGGATGCCAACGTTTTGCAACGTGGAGGGTCTTTTCGGGATATTCGATGGTGGAACGAATCAAGAAGCACCAGGTGCATTGCAGGAAATGATACCACGTTTGCTGTTGGAGGAGCGTACGATAAGAGAAACATCGAAGGATTATCTCAAGTATACGTTATTATCAGCTCATCGAGAGTTGAAGGAAAACGGTCAAAAGTATGGAATAGACGCGACCCTGGTGCACTTAACGAGGATACCTTCGGTCCAAGGTTTTCCAAGGACGTCGAGAAAGTACAGTTTGAAGGTGGCGGCTTCGGGAGAAGCTAAAGCAGTATTGTGTCGAGCAGCAGGTCCGTTGGTCCTCGCGCCAACGAGAAAAAACGTTTTGATTAAAAATCAGCTCGGCAACGCTGCCATGTTTCCTCTCGTTGTGCCTGATCCAACCGTCGAAGAAGTCAACCTCGAGGACGATGACGAATTCATTATAATTGCTAATCGTCGATTGTGGGAAGTTTTAAGCATCCAAGAAGCCGTTAGAGAAGCGAGAGCAGAAGCGAGTCCAGTTTTAGCTGCGAAAAGACTTCAGGACCTGGCTCAAGCCTACGGAGCCGAGGACAACATTAGCGTCATTGTTCTTAGGTTGACAGGACCTGGGAACGGTGACCTTGACCAATTAATGCGCGAATTACGTCATGCTGTCACGAAAAATCGAGGCCAAGGCGAAGGCAGTTGCTCTTGTCCTTGCTGCTTACAACCTAATCCACATAAACCACCAGCTCCTTGCTGTTGTCACGTCAATGAGGGTTACTATCTCAACGGAGTCCTTAAAAACATCGTCAATAGGTAAGAATTTTTTCCCCTTCTCTAGATCAAATAACAGAAATGTTGATCTAATGGGAAAAAGGGCAGACTGCAACGTTAGGAATTTCTCACGCCACATTTTTTTATTATCAACCTTGTGACTTTTGAACAAATAACCTGTTGCGAAAACAATTGCGTCTTCATTTTCAGTCGGAATCTGGCGTTTCGATTTCACTGCAATCAAGTCTGTCTCCGTGTATTTGTTGAAAAGTTACAAAGCAATGTGACCCTGCCGTTCAAACCGTTCAACTTTTACTTGAAATATACTTTCAAAACATTGCAAAGAATTCCGGAGCTCGAATCTATGATTTTATACTGTGAGCACACATAAATACACAATTCATGTACAATGTTTTGAACACATTAAGACACAAAACGGCCCGTGTTGTCTTTCGACTGATTCGCTGCAAATCCACCAGGTGGTGCCGAGCTGTCACTTACTCGCATTCGACGACTCTTTCGAACGTTTATAAAATCAATTTAACAATAATCCACGCTTATAGAGGCAAGACTGACTCACTGATCAAGGAACGGAGGCTAGTCACGTCCAGAACTTCGTCCCTTGATCTTGCTTGCACAAGGACAGTATAATCTGTACTAATTTTTGACGAACCCGGCCAATGACCGCAGACCGGGTTTATAATTGAATAAATCATAATTTAAATCATTCCGATAATAGCAATAAATTCAATAAATTTTATTGAATTATGAAAAATTAGGATATGGTTTTTGTTTTTTCAAATTTATTCTCAACATCACAATTCCGAAAAACTTCGATCACTTTAAAGATTTTTTTATCTCTACGTTGAAGTTTTCACAACCGTTGAGAAAGTGGCAACTTTCTCAAGGAGGAAGCGAGAAAAATACGATTTTTCGTATTCTTTTTGTTCTAGAGGAGGAAACAGTCGTAACGGTTCAGGTCGTTTTTTCAAAAATGGCCAACACACAGAAAACACAAGTCCGGCGTACAACGACGACCGAAGTTCACCGAGTGGCCAATCGGACCAGACGAGCGACAGTACGTTCAAAATTCGTCATCCATCGGGTCGTGGATGGTCGGGTAGCGCGGCTTCGAGAGCAGCATCAAAAAATCGTCAAGGCGTGATGATCCAAGAGAATGGTGGGAGAAAATTTGTAAACGGTCTTACGACGCCGGAGGAAGCACTTTCCGAACGTTCCGGAGGCCCTTTGAGCGAGGAACAATTTCGTTGTTGGGAATATATGCTCGAACAAAATACACAATTGTTGTTTGACAAAGAACTCGATACACTGGCCCGCGTTCCATTACGAAGAGGACAGTCAAGGTCGACCCCTCAATTGGCCGGAAATCTGCCATTCCTGTCAAAACGATTCGGAAGCGCGAGATCCTTCAATCCAGTTTTGCCCAGAGCTCCGATGATGCGTTTCGGTAGTGGACGAAGATTTCTAAACGGTGGACCAAACGCTGCTTATTTTGGAAGCCTACAAAGACTTATGCCCTACAATCTCGAATATGATTTTGCGGTAATTCAGGAAAGAGCTGGCCTCGATTCCCTCGAACAGGACGCTTCGAGAATGCAACAATATTGGGGAGTCGCTACTACGGAGCTGTGAAGAATTTTATCAAAAATGATGGCAAAATGTTTTCCATTTAGTGTCAAGTTTCCAGGTTCGCACATTTTTCAAGACTTCATTTCTGTTTTGAGCAATACAACGCTCGTGTAAATACATTTATCTTTTTCTAACGCTACCAAAAAATTTATTACGCACCAAATTACCAGCTCAAATGAAATCCTGTAAATTGACAAATAATGTTTTACAGCTTGAAGTATGGAAGATTTTTTTTATCGGAGAAAATCTGTCATATTCGAATTGAAAGATTCGAAATTGTATGATTTATATCTTTTCCTCATTATTCGAATAATGTAGATAAAGATATTCAAATGACGAATAGAAAAACATTTGGATAATGAGTGATTTACAGGGTGTTTACTTTTACTTAGACATAATGTTATTTTTAATGGCTGCTGACCCACCTGAACATTGCAAGATTTCAATGTTATTCTCAAATTTGATATGATTTTAAAGTAAATATTATTATGAATACTATTTTATAAAATTTTTATAGATTTATGTAATTATATATAAAAAGAAGTGTGTAAAAACTGGCAAAACGTAACGAATATTGCCCCAAATCTTCGTTTAAACTGTACCTGACAAATTTGGAAGCCACAGCAACCAAAGTTTTGACAATCGTTTGTATAAACAATGAAAAAAAAATGAATATATATTGTGTATAAAAGTTCAGACAATCGTGACAGAGCGTCGAAATCATTTCGATTTCGAACGATTTGAAGGCTGACTGCATTTGTGTAAATTATGTTTAATAAACTGACATATTTTGTAAACTGAGCTCTTTTTTTTTAAGTCCAATGTTCCCGTAACGATTACTATGTCGAACTATGTCGAATATGCCGAGACAAAAAAAAAATTCTGTATGGAACGAAGTACTATAATCAGGCGACAAATGACAAAACTGAAAGATTAAAATGTTTAGTTTGTTTTCAATGATTCTTTTAAATATTAGAACGTAATTGAACCATTAATATTTTCATTAATAATGCAATGAATTATCACAGTAGAACATTCAACAAATGATATAAATATAAAAAAACTATTCAGGTGAATCGCTGCTGGTTGATTATTAAGTTTTCATCATTTAAAAACCCATCTAGCTTGACTAGTATCTGGGTTCGCCAAAAATTGGATTGAAGCAGACGCTAAATATTCACAGATTAACCAGAATTAAATAAACGCTCAAGGGATACATCGATCAAAAGTTCATAAAGAGTCGACGCCATCTGGCGGATTTTTCGAGAAACCAATGATACAAGAGAATCGCGAGTCACACGTGCCTGGTACGACGAGGGTTAGTCTGTGAAAAAAAGGGTTTTTATCGCTCTGTAACGTCTCAACAAATACACCGATTAAGACTTGATTGGAGTGAAATTGAAAAGCCAGATTCCGACTGAACATAAAAACGAGATTGTTATCGCAACAAGTAATTTGTTCAAAAGTTGCGACGCTTATAATGAAAGAATGTGTCGTATACTGATGTAGCAGTTTTCTGTCGTTCCGGGACATCGAAACTTTCATAAGTTCATATAGACAAAGAAATTCGGTCCGCAATTATATTGCGGACCGACTCCGCAATATAAACTAGAATTTTGGATGAACTTGATCAAGAAAAATATAATTTTTTATGAAAAAAACATGAAATTGCGTTGTCATAGAAGAAATTTGAGTTATTTTGCTGTCACGGTGATTTATTAGATTTAATTTTCTCACAAATTCAAACTCAAATTTCGATATTTCTTTTCGTTTCTATAGGTGCAACGGAAATTCATTAGTTGCAATTTTGAATTCGTTTCTCGCACGACAACTATTTGATCATTTCAGTTTTGCATGCAGCGAAAGGCGATAACGTTATCTCGTGCTTAAAACATGATATTCCTTGTTTATCTTTGGCGTTAATGCACTCGACATTCGAAAGAACGTATGCACGAAGGTAAATACGACTTTAATTTGCAAAGCTCTTCTAATTTAACTTTTTCAGCTGTTTTTTTTTTTATATTCACGGTCAGGTTCGTTACTTTCATTCAATTGCACCGAAATTTTCGATATCTTCGCCGAGCAACTTTTTTTCAACATTTTTAACAAGTTATTTCAACTTACCGAGTTTATTTTTATTAAAAAAAAAAAAAAAAGCTATCAATAAGATTTGTTCAAAATCGAATTTATGGAAAAAATAAAATGTACCCCGGCGTGTGGGTTCGTGTCCTTGGAGTTTGAGGATACACTGAAAGGATTTCGATAAAATTTCGTTGATATTTTGTCATTCTGCTGATTGGGACGCGACAAAAAAAGACGTGCATGAAAAATGTCCGAGAAATTATTTCTAACCTCAAACAATCAACAACAATCGAAAAAAAAATGACATAACTGACCGACGCAAACTTTATTTCTTTAGAGGATTCGTGTGCGAATGAAGTGGGCACTATCCACGGATTGATTTTCCGAAAGAAAAAACTTGTAGCCATTTTTCTGAAATCGAATTTTTCTTCCATCCCTCATTTCTCATTCGCAAACGAATTTCTCGTGGAAACCCTCCACGATCTCTGTATTTTTTCGACAACATAAACGCCCCGTGTAAGGTCAACGAATTTTAGTACTTGCCGCTGCCCGATGGAAAAAAGCCAACCTCAATATTTGTTGCGTCACGTCTATTACGGTTTATCTGAACAAAAATCCTTTAAAAAATAAACACCATAATCAGCGAAGATTATTTTCACTTTGTAAACTAACGAGAATATCAACTGCACATAATCATTTATACATCCGAATTTACGAAACACTAACACACACACAATGTTTTGGCGGGAGACGGGTTACAAATTGCACACTACAAAAAAAACCGCGAGTTGATTCACTGACCCTTCGGGATAACCGCTAGATGGGGTCGAGCCATCCCCCGCTCACAATCGATGTCTCGCTTTAGCGTTTATAAAATGAATTCAGTGATCCGAGTCAGTTAACCACAGCACAGAAAAACCAGATCAAATAAACCAAAAGGTCTTAAGTAGGTTACTGGTCCTACTATGGCCTCTCAGCATAGATTTTACCTACCTGAGCATTGAAGTCGAAAGGAGCTTCCAATTCCTCTGACCATGATGTCCTGAGCAGATTTTTTGTCTGTTACCCGACTCATGATCGTAGAAATTGGTAGGTCTCGTAGACCGGTAATGCGAAGGTAGGTTTTTCTGTGCCCAATTTTTAGAAACCCAGCCCATTTATGGCGACTGGGTGCATAATATAACGAAACACAATTAACCAACAAAGTCTAAAAATATAAATACAAATAAATAATTTAAATGAAATAAATCAAAAGTGATGAAAGAAACTTCAAAATAATGTGTTGAAAAGTATACACTTTCCGCGTTTCCTAATTTCTCGGAATATAGACACAACAAAGCGTCGGAGTAGGAGGTCATAAAAAAAATTGGGCTCTTGTTCGTTCGAATTCAACGATACAGCAGTTAGTACGTTCTCGGCGTTGCGCAGAAAACGTCGACGGAAAAGTCATCCTCTCGTGTGCGCGATATTTCACGTAGTGTCGAGTTCGTTTTGTTCCCAAGTTGTTCGCATTCGAACTCTAGCAAGCGATGAAAAAAGTGGACTCACAATTCGTATATTTTTGGCCGTTCGATTTGGAACCTGCACGACTTCTACTTCGTTTTGACGACTTGAAAAAACAGAACTAATACAACTGCCTCGAAAAATGTTCTAAGATTTGGCAGCGTGCTATCAGTAACAAGTGTTTGTTTTTTTTTCTACTATGCCACAATCGTGAAGAGTGAAAAATTGAATGAATTTTTGTTGGTGCTTTTTATCGCCCAGACTGCCGAGTGGAGTTACTAATGATTTATCATTATTATCCAACGCTTTCCCAAAGTCTGCTTACGGATAACGTCTTTGTTCATGTTTTTTCGTGTCACAAGGCTCTTCGGGTCTCCAATGACGCGGTAAAAAAGTAAGCAGATGTTTTATTTTTAATTTCCTACGAACCGTTACGAAATATTATTATTTTGCAAAATACTTCGTCGTATTCCTCGTAAGTGATTTGACGTCAAATTTATAAGTTATCCGCAAAACAACGTTAAATGTCACCGTGATCGTTCTGAATCGACAAACAATAATGAATGTGTATCAAGAATCAACTTTAAGACGTCAGTGTCATTTTTTAGTGCTTTCGAACGTCACACATGAACTGTGGCCCGGCGACGTTTAACGTTTGATAACTTGTCAACGAATCCGTCTATTGGGGTTTAATTGTAAAGAAATTGAAACAACAGACTCTCAATAACACGTGGAAGATATTGTTAAATGTGAAAAATCATTCGTTCAAAAAATATGAGCATGAACGTTAGTACACGTGCCAGCAGAAAATGTTATTGAATCGACTCGATTATTTTCAATTGAAAAATTATATTTACGATAATTCCCAAGTGTCTAATTTATTGAGCAATAGTTTTTATCTCGACATTAAGTTCGTTTGAATTTTTCTACGAACGTTTGAAAACCTGACTGAAGGAATGTAACCCAACCTTCCCTCTAATATCGAGCGAAATCACGTGGTCTAGTTCACATTGAAAACAAAAAACTACGCGGCAAAAAACCGCGAAGTCACAGAGAGTTGATGTGACAGAGAAAAATTGTCGTTGAAGGATTCGATTTTGTTGTAGAGTCGAGTCGCAAATTTCTTTTTAAATTCAATTAAACTTCAATGTTCGAACTTCTTGACATTGTTTGGCGTCGCTGAGCTCATCGGTTTGTCAACAATTGGTGAAGGTCATACTACTCGCTACTCTACTGTTTATATCTCACGGAAGTGGAGTTTCAATGTTACGTTCACTACGTCGCCATGCTCAAGTCTCGATAAAGCATTTATGAGCACAAACGTTCAATGTAATCGTGTATATACGTAACCTTTGTGTCATAATTGCTATAGATTGTTCATAATTCATTGCTTCGAGTAGACACGAGGAGTTTTGTTCTAAAAACGCAATAGTAAGGACAGATTGTTATACATTTACGAATTTTTTATCAATTGAGGTTGTTTTTTCACTTGAGCCAAGTAAAAAAATAAAATAATGGAATTTCAATGCGTTCCGAATTTACGAATTTTAATAATCACTTTGGTTCGTGACACACCAGATGCGGCTACGTTTGGATTGATTGGAAGAAGATAAAACAATGATTTATTTATAATTCCAACTTCATACGCTTCAGTGGATTTATTAAAATCAATACGGACATTAATTTGCAAAGATAAATTAAACAAATATATAAATAATGTTTTTATGTCAATTTTCTTGACGCACCATATTTCCTTCTAGAGGAGATTTGTCGGGATGTCATTTTACTACTGCGGTGTCAGGCAGGTAGAAAAACAAGGGGGCAGCGAACTCTCACAAAATGCCCTGAAACCACGTTACGCTATCGAAAAAGGGAATTTGATTCTGATTTTTTCATCGTGAGTAGATTGACGATAGAATGTGAATGCAACAAAAATATTATCAACAAGGTTTTTGGCGCTCGTTATGCTCGAAAGTTTTTTTTTTTCTTGAATTGCGAAACATATTTCTTTTGTTGTTTATCTGTTTCCATAAACTCCATCAATTATTATTCGACGATCAAACGTCAGTTAAATTCCGTGTGTGACTGTATTCCGTTTACTTAAGGATCGTCACGAAGAAAATAAATTATATTCATTTTATTTATAACGTGTCTTTAATGTGTTTGTTGAATGGTCGATCTATCAATTTCACGTAAATAATTAAATGTGATAACATGCAACGGGATAGTCACGTCAATGTCAAGTTGAAGGTCACAAGGTGTTTCTAAAGTTCTATCAAAAATGACAACAAAAAAATTCTAATTGACGATAATTACGTAAAATGAATAAAATAAACATCTCAATTAAATCAATTATTATCATGTAATAATGAATAAAAAAGAAAATAATAGTATCAATTAAAATAATAATGAGAATCGTTATAAAGGCTGTGACAATGCACGATAACGATAAGAGTATGAATTAATTGTCCGATAATTAAAAATTGGCTGGAAAATGACGCACAATTGCAATTCGGCAATCTTTTTGTTTCAATGTGTTTTTTTTTCTTTCACTGCCGCTTCGGCTTTATTTTGACTAAACAGCTGTGCGAGGACACACGCCGATAAGATCTATAACGCGTTCTGTGAACGTGTGACGTTCGAGGCAAATCTTGGCATACTGGCCAGCTCGTGGAAAATCAGCTGATTGTACCGTACTAGTCATTGAACTTCGGCCAACACGTTTATAACAGCTGTCTCCCTTTTCTCACAATTTTTAATATTATTGTGCATAATTTCTTGTTTCGTTACTACTTTTGAAAGACTGTGAATGTTTATTTTTCTACCAATTCAACAATTTACAAAAAAAAAACCTTATTCAACGATTTTTTTTAATGCAGTCGATCCGAGCCACGATAAAATATTTTTCTAATTAGATTTCGCAAGATAAATATTTTTTCCTTGATGTCAAATTTGTTGGAATAACAATTATTATTTATAACGAATGGAAGAATTATTTTTGTAAGTAAAACATTTTTTTTACTTCTCTTTCGTTCTGATAAATTAAAATTTTACCGAAACAGTCCAAATCGTTTGCATATTGAAACGAAAAATGAACGTTCGGAGTATGAAAAAACGATTGAATTTTTCAATTTTCGTGAATTTTAATGTCAATACACACAGATATTTAAATATTACTTTTCCTATGGAATTTATTGTGCAAGAGTTACAGAATATTTATTTGATGAATTTTTTTCTCGTTTCCTCATCAGAATACTACGTTCACTTGAGTTTAGAAATCATTAGGAAAGATCTCGTTGATGTGTGACTTTGACAGGATAGCTGGGTCAATCATCGTATTTAGTAAATAGATTTGACACTGAATTGAGGTACCAGAGGGCACAAATGTTCGTACGACATTTCGTCGCGATGCCACAAACTCGTTTCGACACTAGGTAATTTGGCAGACATTTTTTTTCGACTGTCTTGTGTGGGTATTTTTAGGAAACCAAACGAACCACTTTTCTCTACGAGGAAAATAGTATCGTTTCATTTTCGTTTCATAAAATTGAAATGTTTACGTTTGAAAAAATTTCAGAAAAAAATGTGCTTGGAAAAAAATGATAAATAAAATGATCGAACACTATTATCGAATGTGTGTACACTTGACTCAAAAACACGACTCAGTTTTCCGAAAAAAATCGTTTGTTGTCGTATCAGTAAAGTCAGCTGCAAAGAACGGTTCAAAGTCCATCGCGTGACTTACAAAAACGTGACGTATCTTTCGAACGCTAGAGGACGATCGAAAAAAATAATAATAAATAGTGAAAGCAACACTCCATCGTAGTGCAATTAAATTCAAATCGATTTAATACGCGTTCTGTATTGGAACGGACGAAAACTCAATTGTCGTTTAGAATTTTTGCAACCTTTCCTTTCACCGCGATCTCTCATACAAAGCAACATTTACTCATGTTTGAGTTGAGAAATCCTTGTCGCCTTAAGAACAATCGGTGGGAACCATTTTTCCTGCTATACCTCAAGTACTTACGAACGAGCAGAATCGTAAAATTTTTACAAATTATTTTCGGAACATAGTGATCAATACTGGATCGAAAAATAAAATGAACACGTGCAATGATTCTCGTATGTTTTTGGTTTAATTGTGATGGATTTTTATTCAGATGATGGAAACAATTCTTCCAAAACGGTTCGATAAACATAGCAGACAACACTCTAATGGGTTTTTCAGAACTTATTTTATTTTATTCCGATGAGAAAAAAAAAACAAGTGCCAAATCGATAAAAATTTGTTCTTTCTTTCGTCGTCGTCTAGCACTCGTTTGACTAAATGCCGTATCATCAACTCAGCTCATTTGCTTTACTAAAATTGTATTTACGAAATAACATGCCAACATTTATAAACACAATATTTGGACAGCAGCTGTGTACTTGAATTATATTTAATAATACTGGATTGATTTGCGAGCCACGTTGACCAATTGTCCAACTTCCGGTATTACGTTTCTGATACTCTCATTCCCACTGCGAACCCTTCCTGTATTTTTATTGCCAACAACAAATCACAGCACTTCGTACCGACCAAATTTAGCCTTGAAAAAAAAGAACTTAGAATTATGCGAAAATTACCCCAATTCGATAGTTCGAAATGCGCCAAACGATTTTTAAAGATTTTTTTAAAGAAGGTTTGACAATTGAAGCCGTGTTTGCGGCTGTGATAGTTCCAGGTTCCAGGTATTCGTAAAATACGTAATATCCGGTGTGAAGTAAGTTTCAGTTGGAATCTATATCACTACGTCGCCAAATGGTCGGTCTCTAACATTGTGACGGTTCAGGGTGTTGGAAAATAAGAGTGGGGGAGACGAGTGCACACGAGTCGACGAGTGTGTGAAAGAGCCAGCAACCAAACAGTTCACGACAGCATTGCGCACACTTTGTTTCGTTCGGGGTTTCGTTGTGAAAGTGTTAAATTTTTGTCTTCGAATATGTCATTGATTCGAATCGTGTCAAATTCAAAGAAGGGTCTTGATCCTACGCAACATACCCTTATCAAATAACACCTTGACGCGTCGTTGCGCGATTAAACGAGAAAACACAAATTTAATATCGATATTTTCGTTGTAATCACGAAACAGGAATTTTCTTGTGAATATCGCGAAACAAAACGACGCAGGAAGTGCTTCAACATTTTCTTCTCGTACGTAAACCAGTGAGTTCGACAAACCACACTAATCTGTCATCCAACTTTTTTTTCGCAATTTTACGAACACTCCATGTGTCGAATAAAAATAAAATGAGAAAGCTTGAGCTAGGCGTCGTAGGTTTTTGTGTACTGCACTCGTGATAGAGACACAGGAATTTATACACTTTTGTGACAAAAGAAAAATTCACATGCAAGAATTCTCGCAAGGTTATTTCAACTTTTTAACGTCAAGTTTTTTTTTTGTGTCAATGACTTTACGATCACGCATGACTGCTTTTTTTCCTGTTCTAACGCCAAGGGTAATGTCCCTCCTGATGCAGACGCTATTTTACTACAATTTTTCAATTGATTCGTGAATGAAATGATTAATGTCTGATTTAGAATCTGAAATTTTATTTTCTGTACGGTATATTTATAGCTAGCAATACATATTTCGAATATTGTTTCGATAAATATGGTTCGTTTCAATTTCCCTTTGACACAATTGATTTACACCACTTCTTTGGCAGTTATGAAATGATGTAACGATATATGCTATTCCATTTTAATCAATCTACTTTATTTTAACAATTAATTACACTAATAAAATAATTTCTGACAGGAGTCAAATTTTTACTCTATTTCTCATTTATTTCGAAATCTATGAATAACAGGCACTTTCAAAGTCAATAATTCCTAAATAAAAATATGTAAAATCTTATGAAATCCTCATTTTGCATAAAACACAGTTGGGATAGTTTTTTATATTTTACATTTTGATTCCTTCCTAATTCTTCCTAATCTTTTTACACATTATGAATGAGACTGCATGAGGGAAGAATACTTTACAATAAAATGCACCAAATGTGCTTTTTAGAGACTAAAGCCGAGCGGACTTCAACAGTATTGGAGAGGCCAGTCGACAGAATTACAACCGGTGTGGCTTACGAACAGAACTACATGATGAAGGGTACCAAGAGGGAATGGCTATTTAGAGTTCAGGTACAAATTGTAACAATTTTTTCACATAAATATTTACACAAAACAGAAATTTTGTACATATATAAATTAAAACGAGTCAGAAAGTCTAAATTGATGTGGGACAAAACAAATGTGATAGTAAAAAAGTAAAACAAGCTGAGAGAACCTTTAATTTTCTGAAAAATACGTCATTTCTATTTTGTCGATAACGCCAGAGCTTGAAAACGGGTTTTTGAATTCCAAAGGTTCCTGGCTTGGAGAAAAATGATGTTGTCTACGTGGTCGGTAACCTGCCAGAACTGGGTGCTTGGAATCATAATCAGGCAATTCAGTTACCTCAGGAACGTCAAAATCCTACCTCCATGTTGTTCGATGGGAATAATTGTGGTGATGCGTTGTTCAACGACGATGGACAAGATGCAGCTTCCGATCGGCTACTCGAAGAAGAAACCGAGTGAGTATTAAGTAAATTTTGCTTCAACCAATTACTGATTAATTATTTTTTTTCATCTACAACATAACTCTAAGGAATTTGCATGTAGAATTGTTGGCCAAGCGATATTTTATAAATTTGAGGACCAATTCAATGAAAATAGATCAGCAAACGACTTATTTATTTAGATATTAACGAATTTGAGTGATTGACGAAAACACTTTAACAGGAAACCGATTTGCATCCTACTTGGAACCCAAAAAAAATCCCAATTCCTCAATCCGAAGATTAAGTTCGAACGGATGACGACTCCAAAATCCTGATACTAAAAAAAAGTATAATTTCCTTTTCCCCAAATTAGCAATCCCGAAATCCACTACATGCTGAAGTGTAAACGTTTCAGAGGAGGACGAATTTTCTCGCGAACAATATCCCTGCCAACCGATGTGGACGTCACATTTCGATATTTCATTGCCGTCGTATGCGAGTCAAACGGCACGAAAAATTCAGCCAAAACTCTGATCATTCGGAAATGGGAAACTCACATGACACCTCGGCTCATAAAAAAAAATAGTAAGTCATCATTTGATTTCGTTGCAACTGATGTTGAAATAAAATACTCATCACCTCTCAACTTAATTAAATGTCTCATGGTCAATTTTTAGCACCAAGCAATTTTTCGGAATCGATTCCTGATCCTGAACGATTTGGATACCACAACGGCTACTGCAAGGTCGAAAGAGGCTGGTTAACCGATGAGACCGTTATACAATTCAAACTGTTCAACAGTCCCATCAAAATCTGGAAGAATCGATTACAGAATCGGGATCTTTTTATAAAAGTAAAAACACTTGCTCAATCAGAATTGTCTTTTTTCAACAATCCTGGTGTTTTCAATTGACGTTTAAAGATTTCATTCGAATCTGGAGTTCGTTAAATAGTGAAGTAAGTTAAATAGTTCAAAGTTTAACTTTGAACTATTTGACTAAAAAATTATACGTTTTCCAACTTGGAGTTCTTCGAAATCTTTTTCAACAATGAATAACGAATATTGCCCTGCGAACTTAAAATTCTAGTGGAAAAATTATTTCGGGAAATGAATAAATCTTAATACCATGCAACTTAAAATTACAGATGACTCCGGTAAATCTAGTCAGGCATAATTCTATGGAAATGCCACAGTTCGGAGGTGAATGCGTCGATGATAGCCTGTCGATGGATACTCAGGATATCGTTGAACAACCACCTTTCAATATTACCGAAATTGCCGTAAGTTTCAAACATTCGAATACGATATTCGAATATACAACCTCAATATTAAATATGATGTTTCAACTACAATTGTGGAAAAATGAAAATTTATTTACTGGGAACTTTTTTATAGAAGTAACAGTTTTAATGTTATCGCAAAAATATAAAATTATTATTTTGATTTAAACAATTGAGGCTCTTTATCCGCGGTATAGAATATAATGCAATAAGAAATTTGATCTCCAGGCAATGAACGACGAGGAGACTTCTTTCAAGTATCAAGAACAATTCGGTCGTGTGTATCAAGAAGATGAATTTGTCGTCTTCAACGTTGCCGTACGCTATCCAGACACGATCGTGAGTATAAGAACCGAAATGATGAAAAAAAAAAGCAAAAAACAAGGAATTAAGAGAAACAGAATGTCGCGCTTCTCCAGACATTCGAAAAACATGTTGAAATATTCGGGAAAATCGTGAATGGCGCTAAGTTGATATTCATTGTTTGATCAACTCGCCGATGATATCGATAACTCGAGGCTCACGATGAATCTGGTAATAGGTTTGGACAATATAAGAATATTGAAGTTTTTCATTCAATTAATTGACAACTCTCGACCAAAACCTCCAGAAATAAAAATCCAAAAACTTATGAATGGTGAGACAAAGATTAAACAACTAACACGCAAATGGTAGACTCAAAATACTTTGAACCATTTTGTGTTGAAACCAAAGTGTTAGTATCCTTGGGTTTGGAAATATTTTCGATAAAATTACTGAACCATATAAATGAACAATGTTGATGATCCTTGTCGGAACAATAAATATCAATCTTTAGCACCTCACGAAAAGTAAGTGTAAAAGGTTTGAACGATGTGAAGAAAGAACGAGAACTATGAATTAACCATGCAATGTGAGCTTTCAGTAGACGAAGACAAAGCTGGCCAACGTCATGTATACAAAACAAACAAGAAAAACCCAAAGGTCTTTATTCGACAATTGTTAAAATATGAATAAACTTGTCCAGCAGCTAAATGACCAAGGTGGAGATAACCGACGGTGTGACCCTGTGCTGCGAGCTCTTGGACGTGGATAACCGAGGAATATGAAGCCCAACGAAGACCTTACGCCGATGAATTAGAAAAAATCGACGTTGCAGAATGTTTTTCAGTAAACACATCTCGCTAAAAAAAACTAAGTCGATGTAAACAGCAACTGACAATCCACTTAAAATCCGTTGTCACACAGACAATCGCACAGAGATTTGATTGGTTTGGTGCTCGTTAATATTCCTCCAACCGCATCCTCGCTCCCTTCGTCAGATTGACTCTTGATACATTTTTGATTTTTAACGTAATCGAAAAAGGCGAAAAAAATCTTCATTTTGGAGCATTCATTCTTCAAAATGATTCCTGTTCGATATTTAACTTTCGGTCAATCAAATAGAAATTATTTCGAATCGTGAATGCAAAACGTTGCACCAAAACTGAAATTTTTTTCACTTTGTTGTGGGAATTGAACAAAAAATGTTAACAATTATTTCATACAAATTGTCGATCATCCAATTCATGTTTTTTCTGTGATCGACTTCCATGGGCTCATTAACGTTAATGTCGTTCCTCATAATACATTCGAGTCCCTGGCTATCCTGTAACTCTTCCATGATAGAAAAAAAAAACCAAGGGAAACGAAAAAAATTACGTTATCAACAATGTCACGTGTCTTATACGTCTCTGTGTACGTCGATAATGGTGAGGTTCTCATCACTCCTAAAATATCCTTCATAGAGTGTATTGTCAAAAAAAAAAGTAATTAAACACACACACGCACGCACACGAAATTACTTTCTAGCTACGAGCGAGTCTACCACGTGGCCAAAAGCTCATCGAAATGAATCCTCTCAATTTTGCCTGTATCTTGATACCAAAAATGTGCCGATGATTTACCGAAATTTTATTTTTATTCCAAGAAGGAGTTCGAGTGCACGAACAAATGGAATTATACTTTTTAACCTAATACTTTTTTAAAGACTGAACAATATTCTTAAAAATTTCTTAATTTATGACAACTAAACTTTTTTTTTAATGTTACCAATTAACTGCTCAATTTTTTAAACAAGATTCTTTGAAATCAATTTTCACGAAACTCTTTGAAAGATTGTCAGCATTTCCTACAATTTGTTGGTTTTTTTTTTTAATTTGTTACTTATTTTTAACAAATAAGATAAAGCCTCGAGCTCCCTCTTCCTCATTAAATAATTAGCAGGTGCTGCAACCGTCGCGTCTTCCAGCAGCGATAACACCATTTTACACATAATTAATTGTTCTGGTTAATTGCTAATTTTTTTCGTATAGAATTGTCGTGGAGTAAGTGGAAAAGTATTAACCGATTGGCTCTTTCACACGAACATTTAAAAATGATCAAAATTATTTGCAGCTCGGTCGCAATATCATATTTTGTTAGTTCTGAAAATAATGATTTGTCCAACAGAATTATTGAGATTTGGAAATAAACATGAATAACAGGTTACTTCACACGAATTATTTGGGTCCACCCGAAACAGTGGATTAACTGAGAATGCACTCTTGGAAATATTGATGTTGTGAAATCAAAAATTGATCATTTCTTTTATTTCAAAGAATTATTATTTTCAGGCTTACCTTGTGGACTTTTACGTGTACAGCTCGAGAAGCTTTCCCGGTGAATCGCCTCCGAGTCACATTGGATTCAGCTACATCTTGCCGAGCACACTTCAGGCTAGTGTTGGAATGCTCACAGTGCCAATAACTTCCACTAAACACAGACCCATAGGTTAGATTCATTTATATTCAATGAATAATAGGAAAATTTTTATTTTCAACAAAAAAACGTCAAATTCGGACATAATATAAAATTTCGTAATGAAAAGACTTTTTCTAATCCATTCGTTATTTCAGGCCAACTAACCGTCGAATATATTACTATAAAACCCATACCCGATTATCCATGGGACATGAGCATTTCGTATGCAAAACATTGGGAACAGAGATGGTCAGGCCTGGACGTAGGTCATCGAGGGCTCGGTACTTCTTTCAAGTTCGAAATGAAAAAGTAAGAAATGTGCTAATGGTTTTATTATAATTTTTTCAACGGTATTTGGGGAGCTTAAAATATGATTTTTACTTAAAATAATACATAACTTCGTCTTGAAATAAATTTGAATATTCGTTCAAAAGTAATATATTTTCAGGAGCACACAGATTTTTAGGAAATCATTTGAAAACTGAAAAAAAAGATCATTCAATGATTTTATTCGTCAAACACTAAACAATTTATTGAAACACCACCAAATTTCACATACTTCTAAACATTTGAGTTTAAAAAGTAGGCAAGAAGTTTAACGACGATTTAAAAACAAACCTGCCCGAAGACAGGTGACATAATTAAGGTGTAAATAACATAAAAATGTTTAAATTGCAGTTGTGCCAATGTGAGAGAAAACACAATAGCGTCGTTGAAAACAGCTTCTCATCATGGTGCAGACATGGTCGAGTTTGACGTACAACTCTCCAAAGACATGATACCAGTTATTTATCACGACTTTCATGTTTCGATTTCCCTCAAAAGGAAGAAGCAAATAGATGCGATGGATATGCTTGAAATACCGGTTAAGGATCTCACCCTGGAACAATTACATTTGCTCAAAGTGAGTCAAAACATTTCTACAATTGAATAAACAAAAAGAAAGTACATAAAATTGATTTTAACCAAGTTCGCCTGAACGAAAAGTATTTAAACCAAAAATATCAAAAAATACAAAAAAAATCGAAGGCAATACGGAGCCAGAGCATTTTTCATTGAATGGACAATTTTTAACATGCGTTACAAACTGATGGAAGGAAACCTATTATTATTATATCTAATCATCGTGAACATTTCTTTCAGTATTTTTTAGCCGATAATTTGGTACGAATTTAGTTGTCCTTGTCCGTTAAATGTTTATTTTTTAAATACTTCATCATTTTGATGCTCTGACCAATCTTTCATAACCGTGCATATTTATTCTAATATTTTTTTATCCGCAAGCACTCTAACCAAATAAACCGAAGTCTCACGGGAAATTGGATCGATGTTTAGGTTGCGAAAAATGCATTTTGCGTTGTTGTTTTTTTTGTTCAAACTTCTTTATCGATGGTGAGATGGAATTTTTGGTTTTCTGTTTAAATTTAACAGGATTTTTGTTACCCTGAGGACTCAATGGGTAAGGTGCTGTATTACATTGATAAAGATGAACAGAGGGGTAAACAATCGGTGAGCTTTCGTATCGCTTGTGCAGACTAACATGCCTTCTCTTCTCAACATGCATAAGTCATTATCGAACGTACTTTTGCATGCTTTGTTTTTTCAAATATGTTATCGCGACGACGTAATAAAAAAGGGCAAAGGAAACATCTCATTGAGCTACGCTTCGCTTTCTCTCGTACATGTAAATATTCTCTGCCAAAGATCATTGCATCGATCATGTTCTAAATTGATTGGAAAATGTTTATTTTGTAAATAAATATTCAGATAAAATGACATCAAACATTGACATAAATTGTGTAAATGAAAATTTCTTAAAATTCATAAATTGTTTCAATCACTAAATGAATCACGAGTATCCACGGTATGCACAGAATTTAGTAAAGGCATGTTACCAACAACGATAATAAGTTATAAACCGCCCCCCCCCCCCCCTGCTCTTCCCCACGACTCAGAAATATGCATTGTTTACGTCAACGATTTTGTTATCACTCAAACAAATCGACTGCAGTATTCAGTCGATCCATTCTGCGAATATTTTCATCCCTGACGAAAATTATAAGAAAACTCGAACAATTTTCAGGTTTATCATTTGGCTGAAGCCAAAGAAAAGAATCCAAGGTTCTTCGACGAAGACTTGGAGGATCATCAACCTTTCCCTACTCTTCAGACCGTCCTACAAGAACTCGAAACTCATGTGGGATGCAACATCGAAATTAAGTGGAACATGCAACTAAAAGTAAGCGAATTTTCCATTTTTCAAATCGTTGTTAATCCATTTATTATACGACAATATTTATCATAACTTGTAGCAAAGATTTTCTATATTTCAGAATACAAAATTATTTGAAAATTTCACGTTTCTTTCATAGGACGGAACCTTCGAACTGAATCATCCTTTCGATCTCAATACGTATCTCGACATAATCCTTAAAGTGACCCTGGAATATGGAGGGGATAGGAAAATTGTATTTTCGTCGTTCAATCCGGACATTTGTATAATGATACGCCTGAAGCAAAACAAATATCCAGTGGTATTTCTAACCCAAGGTGTTACTGCAAAATATCCAACTTATCACGATCCACGGTGTCAAACGATACCAATGGCTATGAAACATGCTTTGGCCGCTGATATATTAGGTATTAATGTTCATACTGAGGACATACTCAGGGATCCTTCTCAGGTTAAAATCGTCAGAGATGCTGGTCTCATTATATTTTGTTGGGGCGATGATAATAACGACAAAGCAACGATTCAGCATCTTAAAAAATTGGGTCTTCATGCCGTTATTTATGACAAGTAAGTGCTTTGAATTAATTTTTCATCACTTGGTTTTTGTCTAAATACCGAGAACTTTTTAAAAAAATTCCGAATCCGATATTCCTTGAAAAATCCACACTTTGCACTCATTTACCTTCATAAATAACGATTTTCAGAATCGACGAATACAACGCGAAAGAAGTGAAAGAAAGTATATTCCTCGTCGACGCTAGGGAAAGTCAAAAGGCCCTAATTGCATTGGCTCACAGTAATCAAACATGTGGACCACCTCAACCGGGAATGCCAGGTCCGATATCCGCGGAAAAAGTATGTTTATTCGATGAAAATTTGACAACCCTCATTTCATACCCACTTTTGAGTTCGATCTTTTGACATAAATATTTGTCGCCCACAGGATTACTATTTAGATTTGGAAAAATCGCGAAATCTAATGACGACTTCAACCGCAACGTCATTGGCGTCACTGGCAAAAAATAGCGTCGGAGGTGACAGTGTTTTTCCGATGCCAACAGATAAAATGGCCTGTAACTTTGACACTCACCAAGACATGGAAATGGGGGATTTAGCGAAAAATTTCAGCAGTTGCGCCAACAGCTTCGGCCACACCGTTTCTCATGTAAATTCAACGGCTCCGAACGATTCGCAAACGTTGGCTTTTCCAGGATTATGTACCGATGACGAATCAGCTAAAGATTGTCTCTGATGCTTCCCTTTTTGTAATTTCTTCTCATCGCCCTCCAAGAGCGATGTTTAGTTGCGACTGGGTCTCATTTTTTCTTTACAACACGCGATTCGAACTCAGGATTATACGCGAAAAACTAAAAAGTAGCTCATTGTTTTTCTACAAGATTCTTGGCCTCGATATTTATGACACTGGATTTAAAAGTGCAGATTTTTTTTCACGTTCGATAAAGTCGTAGGCCGTATTGTTCCGTGAGAAATATTCTCTCGGTAACATAGTTAATAATAATATACACACGTATTTGTGTGTATATATAAATATATATTTTCTTCTAGTACAAAATTCTGTAGAGGATAAACTTCAATTCCTTATTTAAAACACGGAACGTCTATCGAATTATGTTTTTTAATTGTCTTTTTTTTCGTTGTCCGTGAAACGATTTAGTTTATATTAAACGAGAAAAGCGATTAATTAGAAAACTTTTTAAATGGAACGTCGAACAACAAAAAAAGCACGATGAACGTGGATACTATATTTTTTTAACGAGCACCATATTGTAATATTCCCGTACGATAATGAAAAGTTTCAAACGATATTTGTGATCGTCAAAGCTCACGAGCTATTTGCTTATTTATTGGGTCGCGGGTATTCTTTTTCTTCTTCGTTTTTTATACAAATATATAATTCGAGCACTGGATCTATTGAAAATGCGTGAAAAAATTCCAGTGACATTCGTCCGAACAGACGATTATCCAACTAACGGAATGAAACTATTATAGGGTAACTTTAAAAACGAGGAGTATTTTTAATCAATTTGTTGCTTTGAAATTTCGGGTAGAATGAAAAAATCACACGATGGGTGCATAGCGATCTTTGAGTGTTTGAAGTCTCAAAATCATGGATGAATGGAAACACAATAATAACTGGAATTTGTTCAGAATTTTGTATTCGCCTGATGCACCAAGTTCGAATGTCGAAAACAAAAAAAATAACAAACATTTTTGTATAATGAGCAAGTGCTGATTAATGGAAGGAGAAGAAAAAACAGTTCGTACCAGATTTGGCAATATTTGTGTAAAAAGCTTGAAAACTGTTTCGAAAATTGCGATTTATATATATATAAATGTATGTTAACAATTTTGTCCAAAATGACTTCATAAAAACTCAAATGGAAATTCGATGGGATCATTGACAACCTTGATTCTTGGATCGTAGTTTTTTCTACGACTTAGAAAATTTCATTTCGTCCTTTTTCCTTCAGTGTTCTCCGATCAACGCGTATAAATTTCGGGATCCATAAATCCAAAATTTTAAAGAAATACCGGATCATTATATTCACAATTCGTCGTTGTTTGGCGTTTCGTATCCAACAGGAATGAGAGAGAATGACCGCATGCTCCTCAGCATACGCGAGAAAGCGAGAACGAGAACGACGTTAGCGCCGCCAATTACGAACTAAACTGGGGGCAATGTTACATGTTGCCCATGTGGTAGCGACTGAATGAAAGATCGAAGTACTTTGAGGTTAGTTTTGCCGACGGATTTGGTCGAATAACTTTATGAAAGGTTAATTTTCTTCATTTCCGAACCAATTTGTGCGTGATTTTATTTATCTACATTGCATACCACTACGGAATTTAGTTCTATGAATTCATAATTACTACGTGAACCCAACGTGTCAACGAATTTCCAAATATGAAGGTGAAAAGAAAACACGGAAAGAAAAAGCAGCCGGTTCAAAAAACTCGCAAAGAAATTCGCAAAGATAAACGTAAACAAAAGAAAATCAATCGTGCAACTTATCACGAACAGAAGAAGAAAGTTCCAGGCAAATTTGTCCTGAATCCCGATCACACCAAAGCTTCCGATAAAACAGTCAAAAAAGTTACGATCAAAGACGACAAGGATGAATTACAAAAAAAACTTGACAGGGAGAAGAAGAAGGAAATTCAATTGGCGAAACAAATGGAAAGAAGGCGGAAAAGCCAGTTGAAAGAGGCTAATCAAGAAGAGGATAAGGTTATCAAACAATTGGAGAAACAATTGAAACTCAACAAACGAAAAAGCAAAACTACACCAAAATCTTTTGCTGCTGATGGGCTTGACTGTATCCTTTTATTAAACATACGAGTTTCGGCATGCAAATGTTTATACATTTATAATTTTTCTCCATTCTACACTAACAATAATATTTACTTTATGTTTATTTAAAAAATTTGCCCTACCTGCGGCAGAGCCACAGGTACTGGTCAAAAATTTCCTTAACCTTGTAACAGATCTGCTCGACTTCTGTAACGACGAGAACCGAAAGCTAGCAGTCGAAACCGAGAAGCAACTTTTGGGAGGCGATGCTGACTCCGATTTTGACGATGATTTTGCAATGATCGCTGGATCCAAAAACGAGGATGCAGATTCCGACGAAAATTTAGACGTTCATGAATCTGGGGATGAAGATTTTCCGCACGAAAATTCAAGCAGTGAGGAGGAAGATATTGTAGAACCTAAAAAAAAGAAGCTGAAAAAAAATGAAGAGAGTAAAGTTGCAAATACCAAGAAAAAATCGAAAAAAGTGGCTGAGACATTCAGCGAGGAATCGAGTGCAGAGGACAACGAATTGGAGGATAATTCGTTGGGTTCGGACAGCGAGAACGACGAAGCCAATTCCGATATTCCTGAAGACGAGGAAATTGATACTGACTTTGGAGAAATGAGCGAAAACGAGATTCTTTCAGATTCGGAGGATAAAAAAAAAGCATCTGTCAACGAAGACGGCACGTGGGAAGATATTTATGGTAGAAAAAGAGACAAAGATGGAAATATTCTCACAGCAAACGAGAATAAATATGTACCACCTGCTGCTCGTCTTAAACAATTGGAAAATAATTCAACGCTCAATGAAAAGTTATCACGATTAAGGAAACAACTGAAAGGTCATTTAAACAGACTTGCCGAACATAATATGCATACCATCGTTACTCAAGTAAGTATTTCCTGAATGTGTACGTAAAACATTCCCAAAATCATTTCCCATCCAATCTTTTTAGTTTCAATATAACTTCATGTACTCTGTGATTTTTTTCTGTGTTCTTAAAAGCTAATAGAACATGAAGGAATAGAGAAAATCAATCTTTTTGTTATTTAAGACATACAAAAACCATGAACCCCAAGAGCAAACTGTGGAGTCCTGAAGACCCAGAGATTTTCAACTCGTTCCATGTGGACTCCCTGACTAAAAATTCGTAACAATATTTCTATTGTTTAATTTATTATTTTCTTGTTTTATTATAGATCGAAGATCTTTACATGTCAAACAGTCGAAACGATATGAACGAAATGCTATCGAGACTAATGATGGAGTCGATCGTGGCTCCAGTAATGACGCCGGACAGACTGATAGCTGAGCACATGATGCTCATAGCAATTTTGCACGCGAACGTTGGCACTGAAGTTGGCGCACACTTTTTATTGTCTCTCGTTCGAAGGTTCGACGAAATGATAAAAATCCCTCAAGAAGTTGAGAACAAGGAGCTTGACAATATTATATTAATGATTTCCCATTTATACAACTTTAAGGTAAGGATTCATGTCGTTGATTTCTGTACAATTCTGTCGCGAATGGAGTTCAATTAACACACTTTTCGTCACACAGGTTTACGGATCTCAACTACTGTACCAAATTTTGGACAACTTGTCGGAAAGGTTTACGGAAAAGGAAATTGAGTTGATTCTGCTCGTACTCAAGAGTGTGGGATTTTTATTGAGAAAAGATGATCCGGTCGCGTTGAAAGAACTCATTCTCAAGTTGCAGCAAAAGGCTTCAAGCTCCAAGTCTGAAAAGTTCGTTGATTTTTTAAAATAACTTTCTCCCAATAATTTTTCTACCTCGTACGTATAATAATAATAATTATTATTCATTTATTTGATTGCAGTACTCGGATAAAGTTCATGTTAGACGTGGTATTAGCGATAAAAAATAATAATATGAGCAAAATACCTCAATACGATCCAACGCACGTCGAACATTTGAAAAAAATCATGAAAACGTTTTTACGCAAAGGAAACGCGGTGACGCAATTCAATATATCCCTGGAGGATTTGTTGCAAGGTGAGAAGCGATATTTTCTTCGATAATTTCGTCAAAACGTAAGAAACATTCTTTTGCTACAATTGTATTTTTCATTCTGTGACAGTCGATGAACGAGGAAAGTGGTGGATCGTTGGATCAGCCTGGACCGGCAACAACGATCTCACGAAGCCCCTTAAATCCACCGACGATAATGGAAAACCTTTGTTCAGCCAAAAGATTTTGGATCTTGCGCGTAAACAACGAATGAATACCGATACGCGTCGGAATATCTTTTGTATTCTTATGACTGCTGAGGATTATTTAGACGCGTTTGAAAAATTGCATCACCTGGGCCTCAAGGACCAACAAGCCCGAGAAATTATTTACGTCATTATGGATTGTTGCCTCCAAGAGAAAAAGTTCAATCCTTATTACGCCGTATTAGCACAGAAATTTTGTGACTACGATAGAAAAAATCAGGCAAGCAAATATTCATTTGTTTTACACCCAAAACTCGTGAAATTTTATTCGATCGCCTTTGACCATTTTTACCATTATTTTTATCGCTTTCAGATGACGCTGCAATACTCGATTTGGGACAAATTGAAGGAACTCGAAAATTACAACGAAAAACAGTTGACGAATTTTGCCAAATTTTTGACTCACTTGTTCGTCGAAAAGGGACTTGCCTTGTCTGTTTTAAAAGTGAGTTTAATTTGTCTATTTATACAACTTTATAAATTCTCGAAAACTGTGGTGTAAAATTGGAAAAAAGCCAAATCTGGTTCGCCCCTATTATCGAGAGGAGATTTTTCAAGGGCTTGCTTTTAGGATGCATAAAAGTTTTGTAACTATTCGTAACTTCAATTTAAAATCTTTGGTTGCTTCAAAGATAATAAACGGTGTTTTTTTCCTATCGATTTACGCGACCGTAAAAAAATTGAAAAATGTTAAAAAAACGTTGATTTGTCTCCTTCCAGGTCGTGGAGTTCGGACAATTGGATAAACAAACAATGCGGCTGCTGCGGCAAATAATTTTAGGAATATTACTTCACGAAAACGAGGAAGCGAGTTTACAAGTTTTCGAGAGAGTATCAGTGTCACCTCAATTGAAAACTTTCCGGGAAGGATTGCGATTATTTATAAATCATTTTCTCATTAAGAACGCGGAATCGCGAACAATATCGGAAAAAGAAATAGCCAAATTGAAGAAACGCGGTGAACTGGCCGACAGAATGTTGTTATCCCGAGGAGGAAAAATAGTTTTTTAGTTTCACGAGTTGGAATTCGTTCCAAGCGACGAGGTGAGTTGTTTTTTCGTTAACACTTTAGGACACTTCATTGAAGATCGATCAATAAGTTTCGAAAAATGTATTATTTATTCGGAGCCCATCATTTTTTAACGAAATAAACTTTCAAAATGTATAATATTTATGTAAATACATGTCAATATCGTATTTTTTTTACAAATTGTAAGTATAATTATAAAAAATAAAAGAATTATTACAAACTTATTGAATCAACGTCTTATGTTGATCGAAGGAGTTTTTAAATGGAGATTTAGAAAACATGTCAGAATTGAGTGTCTGAGCCATGAAGTCTTTTAATCCTTAATTTGACATTTTTTCGTTTTATCTAAGAAATTTCAACCATCTACCAAATCGAAAGTTTAATTTCTGTTTCATTTTGTCTTTACAGTAACGCTTTGTCGTAGTCGAACATACAAAATAGTTGATTAATAATGGAATATTCAGGATAAATGAGTTTTTTTTGCTCTTCTGCAATTATCACTTTATCCGATTAGCCGAAAGTTGCCATGCAGCTTTTGTAGGCATTCTCGTACTTTGGATCCAGCGGGGCGCTGCAACCGTAACCCCCGAATCTATGAATTCGAACGTAATCGTCGCAGTTTATAACACCGTCACCGTTACAATCCTGAAATATAAAAACAAACGATAAAAGTTAAACAAAATTTAACTCAGCTCCATTTATGTACTAAAGAGAAGAAAACAATTCTTCCTCTTTGGTGTAAATTTTTAATCTGTATTTTGTCGGATGTTTTACCTGAGCATATTTGTTCATGTATCCTTGAATAGCTTTAGAAGCGCAGAACGCGTCATTCACGCAACGTGCCCAAGCTGAAAATATTCTCATTATGTTAAAACTGTCTCTGAATGAATTTTCATGAAATAAGAGTAAATTAATGTTTTTTTTTTACCTCCATCAGCCGTATTGGGCTCATTGTTCAGAGTGGGCTTTCCACCGTCAGCCCAGTAGGCCCAAGTTATGCGGAAAGGTCCACAAACTTCACCCACACAACCGGAAGTCGTGTCACATCCCGAAGCAGCTTCGCACATACATCCGAAACATGTTTGTGAAATATTCTGTTCGATTAACTGTGCGGCTCTTGAATCTTCATCTTGGGCTGTGAATGAAAAAAGAAAAATTATATATTAACGGTTATTCATCTGTCAAGTACGTACGATCGTTTGTTGATAATTATGAACGTAAAAAGGACATTTACAGCTGAAAGCACGATGAAAATTTTCGAACAGTACTTTTTAAACCCTAAAGTTTAATTGGGGTCTTGAAGACCCTAAGCACTTTCTATAAAAAATAAAAATAGATAAATTAATCCTTCAAGATCTGAATATATCAACTTCCGATAATTATTCAGATCTCTCAAGAAGTAATTCTAACAAACTTTCAATGAGTTGAGAAAGATTTTTTTTTAAACTTCCACTGCATTCGTTGGTTACGAAAATTTCCTCGATTGATATTCCTCTGTTTTTTTTCCTTCGATTACTATGAAAAATTTAGTTGAAATTTAAAAGTGCAAAAAAATATGACATACGAATTATTGGCCAGCTATCGAATATGCATTTTCATAAGAAAATTATTTCAATTTCGATCTGCTATATTTTCATATCAGTTGTTTATTTCTTTCCTCACTATCAATGACTTTACTTCAAATGAACTTGAAAAAAAAAAAATCATAATAGAACGAAGAAACTGTTCTACGTGATTGGCTTATGAATAACTTTGACATTGTAAAACACTGTCTGATGATTCAGAATAGACGCGTGCACAAATTGTGAATTGCTCTTTTAAAGTATAATCAACATCCGTGTGAATTAATCAATATGTCTGGAATGACGATTGCTCAATTCGAACAATACGCTTTTAAGCACTCGATAAAGTAAATATTTACACTTGTAATACTCTCAAAAAATTCTTTATGTTACAATTCGTTAAAATTTCGACATTTTTCATAGTTTTCGAAAATGGATTCATAAACGCAGATATTCATTCGCGTCTAATGATAATGATAAAACATTTAATTTTTATTTCATTACAATGCAACATTTTTATTCAACGTTTACTTTTTTTATGAGCATTAGGGAAAAAAATCTGTTTGAGCTAAAAGAAATACTAAGGATTAAAATCGATGTTTCATCGAAGGGATATATGAAAGATTGAAAATGGAAAACATGGCTAAGTCTGGCAAAACTGGATTCCCTTGAGCTTGAGTTTCGATCTCAGGGATCCCTTGATGAGAGAGCGTACGAAAATAGCTTGAGGCATCGTGCGGAAAACCGGATCTTGAACGCGACTCTATAATCAACAAAACGAGCTACCAGGGTGTTTTGCCACTTTCCCCGAATTTATTATTATTTTTATCCGGCTCGTATTGTGTACAGAAAATTTTTTTCGGAGAAAAAAAATCAGGACATGTGGAATATGTGTCGTGGCTCGTAAATCGTCAGCTCAACAGATATCCCTGCCTTTTTCAGATGGAGAGAGTCTCAAACGCCCACGATACTACTTCGCGACCTTCGTAAATGTGCGTCAGCCAGAACCGCATCCTTGTGTCATGTGTATCGAAACAATAGCCATGAATATTTCGATTTAATCAGAGTTTTAAAAATCTTCTCTCACTACCATTGTCCAATCACAGGATTAGTTGCCAAACTTATTTTCATCTCGACTATCTTTATTTTGCTTCATTTCGCTTTTGATTTGGAATTGACTGGTAAGACGTTGTATATTCATGAAATTTTCCATTTACCATTTTTATCATAAGATCTTTCGTTTATCTGATTATTTCTTCAACAGTTTATCATTTTCGAAGAAATCTTACAGTTTTTTCCTATTTTTTTTAGTAACATTCTATTCCATTATTAACATTATATTATTAACATTCTATGGATTTTGAAATTTCACAAAATAGTTTTCCAATCGAAGTCTACAAAGCATTATCCTCAAAAAATGATGTATTTTTATTTTCTCTAATTCAATATTATTTTCAGTCAGTTATTCCGAACTCTATCATCTTGGAATCTGCTTAATTCATAGAATTTTTTTCCTCAGAATTCATTGCCGGCAAATGAGTCGGAAAAGTTCAAATACTCGTTTATTCATTATGAAAACTTTATTAATCCTCCAGAATTTATTTAACACGAAATATTGGGCAACAGGTGTGTCTATTTTTTATCTAATTTAATTTATGAACTCTTTCCTCAATATTATAAGCATTTAATCTACAGTTTAATAATGTCGAAGTTTATTTTGTCAATTTATACAAAAATTTTCGCATATTCCCCCATAGGATTAAACGATTATGAACCTTCTTATGGTCATTTGATTATTATAACATACATTTTTTTATTTCTTTTTTACGAAAAAAAGTTTTATATAAATTATGGATAATCCGACGTTTTTTTCTAGATTTTAAGTTCAACTATCAGCTTAGCGTCATCGTGAATGGAGGATCCGCAAGGTTAATGGGTTTGTTGAACCCATCGACTCACGACTAGAGCCATAAACTTGAATTTTGCTGTAGTATGCAAATGATTCAAGAATTTACTTGTAATTCAAAAAAAAAGTGTCTTCAGATCCTAAAACTCGAGGTTCATATACTTGAAGAAAAGTAATAATTCGACGTACTTGTTTATACAGAATTCAAGACTTTTTTTAATGGATTTTTTCCGTAGAATTATTATAAAATATTTAATATCAAATTATGACTTTTGCCATCGACGAGTATAGCTGAAAAATCAATCCTCGATCGTTTAAGTCACTCATTTCGGAAGGATTTTGGGTTTTTCTAACTCGGTAAGCGATTCAAGGACATTAAATCCAATTTTAAGGAACAATAAACTGAATCCTCAAGGATTTTGCGTGGAATATTTAAACTACGAATCAAGTAACCCACTCAAACTTTGGGACGTTTCTCTCTCAATTTTTCACTGAGAATTTATTCTTTTTTTTCAACTGAATTTGTTTATATTTAGTATTATTGGTTTTTGTCGTTTATTCGAATACAAAGATTATGTGTAAACACAATCCCGGAGTATTTAACGGAATAAATAATAAAAATGACAATGAAAAAGTTCGTAACAAAGTATATAACAAAAAAAATGAGTAATCATTCGACCATTCGTTACCATATATTTCTGTTCTATTTGCATTAAATTGCAGGTTGCGTCTAAAAAAAGGCGAGGGCTTAGAAATCTTCGTTAATAAGATAATGATAGATATTTTTTTCACGTTTTCATGCGCTCGTGACCAATAAAAAATTAGCGGCTTGTAATGAATTCAGCGTGAATTCTTATAATGATTTTTTTTCCTTGTATCATTTAGTCGCTCGTTGCTCAAAGGTATCTTGAGTATGAAATAAAATCAGCGTTGACAATGATGATGTAATGGAAATCTGCTCACAATTATCTCCGGCTATAATTGAGACATTGGGATTTTACGCTTAGCTTTGATCGCCCATTGAAAAAAAAAAATGTCACTGAATATATTTTTATTTCCAAATTCTATGTTACGAAATATTTCATATATTTCCGGCTGGAGCAGTTCTCGCGTCAAAGTTCATCGGGCACATTTGAACTACAGTTCCGATAGCATATAATCTAATGCATGGCTTTATCTCCTAATTTTTTTGGCCTATTTTCTATTTTTTCAACTCGATTCGATGTCATCTCGTTTAATGGATTATTTTTGTTTCGTGTAAACAATACAATAAATTAAAATGATTCAATAGATGAAATACGAAAGATTGATTGCACGTTTTATTAATTTTATTTCAAGGATATTTTGAAATCTCGGAATTTTGACATTTTTGTTTCCATCTATCGATGATTGAACTTAATTCACGGAAATTATGAATTTTTCTTACCCTGAATGCAGGAAACCACAAGACAAACAACGACAAAGACAAATTGCACACTTTTCACTGCCATTTCGAAGTTCGAAATATGAATGAAATAAGAAATCGCGTTTGTCACTGGCTCTCTTACTTTTATAACACTGCCCACTGGGACTTTGAGATATCTGGCCTTATATACTACACATGCGACTAAATGTCCAGACGTCGTCGCGAGTGGGGAATCCAAGAACACGCTTGGACAATTACATCTGGGGGGAAGTCTCCGGAATTCGATACAAGCAAAAAAAAACAAACAAAAAAAACGTCCAGAGAATAATTTACGTTTTTTGAAGATAGGAACGACTGAGTCTTGCACAGGTAGAAACAACATTCGAATTTTTCAAAGACCGCAGGGATGCAGTCATCATAAAGTTGTTGTCAATAGAATCTCTGAGTTTTACGAGGGGAATCACATTCTGGCTCGCATGTTCGTTGGCAATAATTATTTTTAGATTTCCGGCCCAACCAACAAAAAAAATATCAAATTTAAGGACCGACCAAATTTTAGAATGTTCGAACCTCTTTGTTTCTCAACATTCGGTTCCAATAATTTTGACAAAGGTATTCGATTCCATTAGCAAACCCATGTTTCGTTAGTTTCTTATAAATTGTTGGTGTACCTTCAACTTAGGGGCTGGACATTGGAATAAATTTTGATTTTATTCGACGGATAAGATTTCTCGATGTGAGAAAAAAAAAGTTCGATATGATCAGCGCGATAAAATATTTCTGCAATTTAGCGGCTAATTACCGTTTCACGTAAACACGGGACAAATTATTTATGATTTGATCTTTTGTCCATTGTGCTAAATGGAAAAGCCTTTTTTTCTCAGTAAACTTTGTTGAATAGAGTCGTCCAGGATGTTTAGTAAATTGTAATTGACGAAAAACCACCGTCACTGGAATTTCCAGTAAGTAATTAAAATGATTTTTTATTGCTGAATTAGAGCTACTTTATTGCCACGTTTAATGTGGAGCTCAAAAAAACGATTTTTCCGTCAACAGCAACAACACTGCATGAACTCATTCACGACTGTGATAATAACTCTGAATTAATCACTTAACACAAGACGTTAAAGAGATCGCCTGACTTTCAAAATAGCACTATTTCCACAGCATTTTAATTCAAAGATACAGGAATTCCCAGAAATTACGAATATCTGTACATGGAAAATCGACAACCCGACGCCGATAAATCTCAACTTTATAAAAGTAAGTATCACGAATCAGATTGCTGCTGGATATTCGTGATTCAGTCAAGTACTAATTATTCTGAATTAGATAAATATCTGAAATATCCGTTGCGTAATGCTTTAGTGCGTGATGATCATTAAAAATATATTTTCTCAATGTCTCTTCAAACAAACGGTTACCAAGAGTACTGTTTCCGAGTCTATTATATCGCAATAAAAATGAAAGTCCTCAAGATTCCAATTTCCCCAGGAATGGAGCACCGTGTGAAATTCGCGAGAATCGAATTAATTTCAATCATCAGATTCAATCAAACATCGAAAATATAAAAAAAAAAATTGTACCAGAGAATACGAGGTAACGATCTTTTTCAAAATGAAAAAAAATATATCGTAACTGTAAACTTGTTTTTCAACCAACTTTTCTCCAATACCTTGTTTTTCCAATCGAAAACCTGCATTAAATACTGACTTGAAGAAAGATTTTGGTTGTTGCAGACCATGAAAAACTAAAAATTCGATACAATCATAGATGACATTGTCGACGAGATGATCGACGAAGATCTTGAGTCTCTCGGAAGATTGACCTCGAACTCAGCGATTGGAAGTACAAAGCAGAATTTTACCGAACGATTGCCATTTTTGGCAATCGACCGAACAATGAACAAGGATTGTCCCGTCGTTCGAAATGGAAAATTATTGTAGCCAAATGCAGACACATTTTTTTTGTCCGTGAAAAATCCAGTTTCTCCGTTTGCGTTGCAGCTGCGATTTGACGAACGTAAAAATGATTCAACTTGGATTATTCACTGATATTCGAACTCGAAGACCTTGTGATTTCTTCCCCCTTTCAATCAAACAATCAATTATCAAAATTGCTTTTAATACATATCGTAACAAATCATGGATTTTTCAGGATTTCTAATAATGATGAAAGCAATAATAATAATGAAGAAAACATTAGCGTTACAAACAATTTATATTTATTAATTCGATAGTAAAAGACGAGAGACTTATTTAAATCTTGTTGAAGGCTGCAATATCGACCGACTGTACGAGATCTTCGAAATCTTGAATCTTCTCAGTCAGTAAATCTACGGATACTTTGTCATCCTCGACCACGCACATTATCTGCAGTTTGTTGATTCCATAACCGACGGGTACGAGTTTTGCTGTAGAAATAGAAAGAAAATAATGAATAATGTATCAAAAAATTGATTTTATCAAACAATCAGGAGGAAATGTCGACGATGACATCGAATTAAACCAACAATACAAAAGTTCGTCACGATTTTGGAATGTTTCGAATTCAATTTATTCATATTCGTGTTTCCAGTTTGTAGCTTTGGAATGTGAGACATAATTTATTCGCGATTAATGTTGATGGAAATTCGAATATTTGGCAGTGCGAAAAAAAATACTTACAAGCTCCCCAAACCAGACCGTCCATAACGATTGATCTGACGGCTTTTTCCATTTCTCCCATATTCGTTTCGTCGTCCCAGGGCTTGACGTCAATAACAATGCTCGATTTGGCTATGAGAACTGGTTTCTTAGACTTTTTCTCAGCATACGCTTTTAGTCTTTCTTCTCGGATTTGCGCCGCTTCCGCGTCTTCCTCCTCGTCCGATCCAAACAGATCGACGTCATCTTCCTCCTCAGCTTTCGGTGTAGCTGCAGCCTTTGGTGCAGCTGCAGCTTTGCTGCCTGATAGGATAGCAGCTTTCTTCTCGCCAGGCAACTTTTTCAAATCGTGCGACTTGATGTGATTGTACCATCTGAGCACGTGGGCGTTTGCCGCAGTCGGGGCCTTTCCAAGAGCTTCGAAAACAGCGACATCGGCTTGAGAAGCTTGGTATCTGTAATTTATTTGTTTTTATTCTATAAAATATTCCAAATTTCAATTTCTACTAAATTATAAAATTCATCAGTATCACAAATTGTTGTTCACTGTTCATATCAATCTCTTTTCAATTCTTTTCGCTAGAATTCTTACAAAAAAAGTGTATGTTCGATTCGCATATGCCACTGAAAAGGAATGTCGTTGCACTGCATCAATGCAGATATAATTGTGAACGAAAATCGATAATAGGAACTGTGAAGAAATTGCTGTTGAAGTCACTAAAACCGATACGTTTTTTCAATGGTCAATTTTTTTCAAAATTAAATTGTGGATGGCATATTAGGTCGTATTGTTAAGTGGCTGAGATTGGTAGCTACACTGCTCCATGACAAAAAAATTGAGCCAGCCGTACAAATTCAGTTCAAAAAGATGAGTGATAGTTACATAATCTGTTCATGAAATAAAGTGCATCAACTCTTCTATCCACAGAAATACCGATTTCATTTGGATAAGAAAAACCATGGCTGTAATTGCCAGTAAAATATTTTGAATAAGCTCGCAAAATGAGAGAAGACTTTCTTAAATGAAAAGAAACATTTCACAGATTATTTTTTCTCTGATTTTGGGAATTCTCTGCTACATTTTTCTGCGGTTACTCGTTTTAATTGCACAGGATTTTATAAATTCACAAAGCAGGTAAACAGTCTGGATTGATCGTGAGTACGCAAATAATTGCGTGACAGCTGAACAAATTAGATTAATTTGAATTTTTAACACAGGACAGCAGCGCAGCCATCAATATGACTTCCAAATATTCCACTTGCGGTAAAAATGGAAATGCCATAGAAAATCCATTCTGTACATCCGATCCGTATTTATAATTTATCCATAAATAATATTTGCAGATATATGTGTGTCTTTGGCTATTCACTACAACCAGCTACGAGGATTTTTGGGAATATAGAGAATGGTTTATTGAACAATTTTACACGTTTGCATTTTGATTATTAGACTGTCAGTAGGAGGAAATTTTAGAATGACATTTGAAAACAAATATCAACATTTTTCATCCATTCATATATATTTTGCATTTCCGATCTCCTTTCATTAAAAGAATTAGCCTATTCGGATACATACATAGAATAAATATTAACCAAAATGATTGACAATCCGTCAGGCGGTTTCGTAACATCAATAATTTCGTAACGTCTCCACGCGTTCGTTAAACGTCAAAATACCACAGCAAGTTTCGATGCAACCGTGAAACATTACGATTCATGATTTCTAGATTTTAGTAACCCGCGTGAAGACCGGAAAAAAGAACAAAAAACCGAGGATTCAAAAATAGACGTTACGAAAGAGGGGGTGAAAAGGATTGGATACCTTTTTAGACATCAAAAAACAAAAAAAAAGTATTCTACACTAAATACAAGAAATTCTCGGGATTTCTCTTCAGTTAAATAAAATGTTGCATCTTTGCGAGACAAGCAAATGTTTATTAGTACGTGTGAAAGGAGAAAGGTGGAAAGTGAAAAATGTGTAAGACGTGATGCAGGGGTGAGGGGATTGCTCGAGTCCAAGATGCCGACAAGTGGAGCACGTGTGGCACGAAAGTCTCTTTTTCGAGAATAAGTAAAGCTCACCCTTCGATGTAACTTCTATCGGCGAGATAAGCGTTAAGATCCTTGACGCCTTTTTCAGTTTTGAGATCACCGACTGCCATTTTTATGTTTCGTTCAATCGGATAAATATATTCGGCACTCTGAATCCTACGCTACAAGCCTGTCTTGTCGTCTTACCGGAAGAGAGAAATATATTCACACCAAGAATCACTGTATAACCAGAGAACGTCACCTATGTGCTCGCACACGACACATATACACGTTTCTTGTAAAGCGTGACGTTGTTCCGGTAATCGAAAGTTTCGCCTGCATTAAAGTCACGTTTTCATGAAAACTCCATAATTTTGGCTGTGTTCAAAGAAAAACCACTAAATATTATAGCAATCTATTTTATATCTATGTTTTTCCTATTTTTTCCGCAAATTTTGGATATTTTCGGTAGAAACAATAAGGTTTTCTTGATGTTCGAATAAAAAAATAACAAATCGCTGTTACATGGAAACAAATTGTATTCGCTCACTCACTAGTAAAAAGTGCATTGTAAAGCTGCGTTCATAATCGGCGATAAAATATGCAGTGGGCGAGAAAACATTTAAACATACATATACAAGTTTTTTAGTTGAAATTCTTTGACAGCAATCAAATTTTCAAGTTAATTAGAATTCCACGTATTACTCTCTACGAAAACATTTAGCAAAATCTGAAGTAGGAGTTATAAGAGAAAAAATCTGGTGAAAAAAAATGTCATTCCCAGATGTTTACAAAATAAAGGACGAACGAACGATACAATTGTTGTCACTTAATTCGAACAATTATAAACACTAATTGCAAATGTATCGAGCGACAGTTGTGGGTTCTTCGAACGACAAAAATTGAGAAAAGAGGTCGGATGACAGGGAGGAGTGGGGACAAGGGTTAATCAGACAGGCCCGACATCTAGAAGGGGTCTGCAGTTTTCGGTTTTCAGAAGGTTTTGGTAAATTGATTTTTTATTCACATTAAAATGTACATTTTATCGTTATAACGTGAGTAATTCGTAGATCCCATCAAATCAGTGTTTTCCATATGGAGTCGTTTGTCACTGAAAATTTATAATTTCTCCCAATGACCCGTGCTTGTCGCAAAATCCGCATTCCAATTTACGACGTTCCTGGTTAGGTTAGCACAACCTGTCCTTTTTTTCTTTCGCTTCGTCGCAGTTGTTTATTATATAACGAAAAAAAACATCGTAGATAAAAAAAAAAAAAAAACAAATTTAAAACAACAATAGGCAGAGGGTGACGTTGTGTCGATTCCACAGAAAATGTTGAGACTTCCACTGGTTAGGGCCACTGGCCTGTCCACTGGGAGAATAGCAACAGCGGGCCTTCATACAACCACAACACGACCCCAGGCTCCCCAGGATTTGGTCGAAGTCTTCATCGATGACAAACCTGTTCATGTACCACCTGGCACAACGGTTCTCCAGGTAAATTTTTGATTTCTTGTTTTATTTCGATTATTTTTTACATAATTTCCATCACTTTTTTTTACTATTTTTCTATTTGTTTTTAAAATGAATTTACCTTGTTTGTTACTTCAATTATATTTTTGTGAAAGTCTATTTCAACTTTGACAATACTATGGAGTGTATTTTTTGCAGCAAAATTTTTTAGATAGAACTACAGAATTCCATTATCAAATAGTTCTTGTTATCGATAAATAATTTTCACTAAACCACCAAATTACAGTTGGAGCTTAAAATGTTACCGAAAAAAGGAAAGATATGTTTTGATGTTGAGATTTATGGTAGGAAACAACTGAATGTATTGACAACAACTAAACTTTCGTCTTTAAATGTTTTAGGCTGCTGCCAAGCTGGGTATAGAAATTCCTCGATTCTGCTACCATGAACGGTTGGCTGTCGCTGGAAATTGCAGAATGTGTTTAGTTGAGATCGAGAAGCAGCTTAAGGTAAACTTCAAAAGATCTTCCACACTTTTTTTTAACCCCAAACCAAGGCTTTACCTCATAGTAAAAAATAATTTTGATGCAATTAATCCCAGAATAGAAGAATATAAACATTTTGGTAATTCGGTAGGAATTACAATTCATGTAATTACAATGTTTGCAAAGAAGCACATCAATTGAATGAGAAAAACAATTTTTCCATGATAAATTGCATTTTAAAAGTTAATGACAGTATATTTTTCCCTACAACTTGAACCATTAAATGGATGTAAAATGATATTATTCATTAAAAACTCTAAGACCAGGAAAATCAAAATAAAGAAGTGATTTGAGATTCTGGAGTAAGCAAATCGTTGCGTGTTAAAATGAAGTAAACAAAGAAGTAAAAATATGTTGCCATAAAAAGAATTTGATAAATTTTCAATTTCTGAATTGAAGAATGAATTGTGTGAATAAATTCTTTTTAGCCGGTTGCTGCCTGTGCTATGCCAGTGATGAAAGGATGGCGCGTAAAAACCAATTCCGATCTAACCCGCAAGGCACGCGAAGGCGTAATGGAGTTTTTGCTGGTAAACCATCCCCTGGATTGTCCAATTTGCGATCAGGGTGGTGAGTGCGATTTGCAAGATCAAAGTATGGCTTTCGGTAGCGACAGAAGCCGTTTCGTCGACATACAATTCACGGGTAAACGTGCCGTCGAGGATAAAGATATCGGACCTCTCGTCAAAACCACGATGACACGTTGTATTCATTGTACTCGTTGCATCAGATTCGCTTCGGAAGTTGCTGGAATCGATGATCTCGGAACTACGGGCCGAGGCAATGATATGCAGGTACACAACAAATTTCCATACAACTCAACATTTTTTAGTGTTTCAGCTTCCCAAACTATTTTCCACTTTTTTTCTTCAATCCACTTAAATATTGATGTGCGATTTTTGAAGAAAGCATATTCAAGAAAATATCATCTACGAAACTCTAAAAAAAAAAAAAATGAATCATGACTACAATTGATGCAGGTTGGAACGTACGTTGAAAAAATGTTCCTATCGGAATTGTCGGGCAACATAATCGATCTTTGTCCGGTGGGTGCGCTTACGAGCAAACCTTACGCATTCGTCGCTCGACCTTGGGAGACGAGACGAACGGACAGTATCGATGTATTGGATGCCGTTGGCAGTAACATTGTCGTGTCAAGTCGAACGGGTGAAGTCCTCAGGATACTCCCAAGGGTTAACGAAGTAAGTGTAAAAAAAAAAAAAATCGAAATGCTGAAACGCATAATCACCGCTAATGAGAATTTTCGTATTAGGAAGTAAATGAAGAATGGCTCTCCGACAAAGCTCGCTTCGCTTACGATGGTCTCAAGCGACAACGGCTTATAACACCGATGGTGAAAATTAATGGCAAATTGGAGAACGTGGAATGGGAGGACGCTCTTGTAACTGGTACGAAATGTTTTTCCCAATGAATTTCATTAGGTATCGAAATGAAAAAATAATATAAATCATAGTAAACGTTTCTAGGCATTGAAAAAGATTTTTCTATCAAATACAAAACTTTAAGATTTCGAAGGCAAAGAAATATAATAAAGTGTAGAGCAAAGTGGTGAAAAATGATTCTATTTGTATCACGTTTGAAGAAATGAAAATTTAATGAAGTCTCATTTTTATAGCTGCGAAATCTTTGCACGACGTTCCATCGAACAAATGTGCCGCTATTGCTGGAAAGCTCGCCGACGCGGAAGCGCTCATCGTAATGAAAGATTTCTTGAATAAACTTGGCGGTGAAACATTGGCTACGGAACAGAGCTTCCCTCGGGACGGTGCAGGCATTGATCTTCGAAGTAGTTATCTGCTCAACAATAAAATTATTAATATCGAAGAAGCGGATGCTGTGGTACTGATCGGTACGAATCCAAGGTTCGAGGCACCGTTGGTTAATACTCGTCTCAGAAAAGGATATTTACACGGGGAACAAACGATTGGTCTCATCGGACCGAAAGTCGATCTGACGTACGAGTACGAAGTGAGTTTTTTGTCATTAGGAAAATCGTTTCAATGTACCGCGAAAAATTCATCGTATATCAAAAAAATTTCTTGCTATCTAACCCTATGGTATTTGTTGGTGACAAATTTCAAAAAAAAAAAAATTCCCGGAGTATAATCTGCAGGAAAACATATTTCTATAAAATGAAATCATCTAAATATATCGAATGAAATGATATATTTTCAATCACTCGATTGACGTACTCGTCGGCTATTTTGAGAGCGGCCAATTTTGGTAGATCTGATGAAATGACACTTTCACAGTCACAAAATCACGTGAACTTTTGTTCACGTGATTTGTGTCAATACGAGGTCATTGTGATTTCGTTAATTTTGACTTGTAATTTCTTTTTCTGTTTTATTAGCACTTGGGTGAATCAGTAGACCTCATTTCGAAGCTGCAGAGCGGCAACCATCCATTCTGCGAGACTCTCAAAAATGCCAAAAAGCCATTAGTAATTCTTGGCGCTGAGCAACTGACGCGAAAAGACGGAGCCAAGATCCTCGCCGAAACCCAAAAATTGGCCAAATCTTTGGGGGAAAACGCGAATGTATGACACGATTGACCTGTAGATAAACCGCGACGAAAAATGCAAACTTTTGTCCTTTTTTCTTATTCGAGTAATTTCAGGCCCCTGCTGAATGGAAAACTTTAAATATTCTGCACACGAACGCGTCGCAAGTTGGTGCACTGGATCTTGGTTATGGATCAACGGTAGAAGATATCAAACAACAGCAACCCAAAATTCTTTTCCTCCTTGGTGCTGACGACTCTAATTTGAAGAAAGAAGATTTCCCTAATACATTCATCATTTATATTGGTAAGTTCAGATTGTTAAAACCAATCCAGAATGTTAAGAAAACATTCAGCGAAATTTCGGTACTGCGAGTAAAGTTTCGAATGTTCTATTTTACCATTTCGAACCGCGATAATTTCGAAACTTAGTATTATTTTTGTTTTAAATGTCAAATCGCATTTTTGACACGCTTTTCCGAATGCCTGATCGATCTAAGCTTCGATTATGACTTTTCCTAATAAAATACTGTCATACATTTGCACAAGGTCGACGGAACAGCGGAAAACTTATGATGATGCGGGCGAAAAAAAAAATGGAGTTTATAGTTACAATGAAGTCGACTCGATACTTGTCTTTGTGTATTTTGCATTTTTATATCAAAAATGCGTTTTTTAATTGTAGGAAGCCACGGTGATCAAGGTGCGGCTATCGCTGATGTAGTTTTAGCTGGAGCAGCTTACACAGAAAAGACTGGAAGTTACGTAAACACCGAGGGTCGGGCTCAACAAACGGGAGCAGCGATCTCACCACCGGGACTAGCTCGACCGGATTGGAAAATCCTCCGAGCCCTCGCAGAGGTACGATTCCCTCTGAATTGAAATTTTTGTCTATTTGGATCAGATGTTTTTATGACAATGAAAAATTGTAAAATTGTTCCACAGATCAGCGGCGTGTATTTGCCGTACGATACAATAAGCGACGTGAGGGCACGATTAGAAGAAGTCGCTCCTCATCTCGTTAGATACGGTGAAATTGAACCGGCTAATTTCTTTGCTCAAGCTCTTGAGCTATCTAAGGTATGAATAACAGATGTATTCATACTTTTGTCACGACCACAAAACAGCGCGTGGAAATACTTTTTTCTATTGTGTTGACTATTTTTTAAATTTTTATTTCAAAAGGGAAGCAAACATTTCTCTCGAATATCTTTTTCTCTCAATTTTTCTCAACTCAATTATTTATTTATTTATTTTCATATATCTGCTTCGAGTTGGTTTTTCCTGATGAATACTTTAGCACGTTGCCTCTCAGACCGCATGAAAATTAACAAAAAAAAAGACCTAATTAAAATTCTACTTCCTCCTCCAGTCACCCTTAATAGATGAATTCTGTCATATTACGGAAAAAAAACCCTAAAAAAAGAAATGTAACCCTATTGAATTTAAACATTGGAGATAATGTTTTTGGGTTTTTCGCCACGTTTAGCAAACCGGAAGTTCATTCCTCCCCGATCCAGTGGATGTGAAACAAAAGTCGCTGGATCAATTTTTCATGACGGATGTAGTGTCGCGAGCGTCGTCAACAATGGCGAAATGCGTGCAAGCCGTAATGAAGCAGCGACAACAAGCCCAACCTTAGGGTCCATCGAGTCGCATATAAGTACGATCGTGTAAATAGTTAGGATTCTGTTATGATAATATCACTGATATGTAACATGTCTTTTTATTGTTGATGGAAAATGATTAAATAAAAAAATATAAAAAATCAACGAAAAGAAAAGGAAGAAGAAGACAATTGATGCGCAAGATTTTGAAAATGTATTGATAACTGTTTGCAAGCCGGAGAAACACAGTAATAAAATTGTAACAGAATTCTATGTCGCGTATCTTACTACTTGAATGAATCGTGTGAAATAGTATGTGATAGTTGTATAAGTTATTTAAAATTTAAATAAAACAACTCCGCAGAGTGTATACGGGGAATTTGGAAAAATGTCACTCTTGCAGTAAACAAAGACGCGCTTTTTAAAACTTTAGAGTTCTTTCACCAAGTGAACCGTTTAATTGATCGTTTTTCTTTGTGCTTTCAATTTTTTGTGCAGAACGATATTATTTACTGATCTTTATATATATATATATATTTGCATTGTCCCAGTCATAGGAATGTCGTTTTGAAAAAAAAATAACATAGTGGGAATGAAATGACGTATTATGTGGGGCCCTAAAAATCATTCGAGTCTTCAAGTTCTTCTACTGTGTCGTACAAAAACTCAGTTTGAAAACATGGCGGCTTCAAGTTTATTTTTTCAACTGCATCTGAAGTAATTCACTGATTTATGGTGGAGAATATTCGGGATCATCGGTTTCGAGATCACCCGAACTTTCGTCTGATTCAACCTGAGAAAAAACATATGTAGTTGGAATGGTACATTTGATATAAAAATATATATATACAAAGAATTGAAGACTGTTTTGATTTCATACCTTAGCTCCTAGAGCTTCGAGTTTTTCTTTGTACATCATAATTTTGCTGTCTTGATCGGCCATTAGTTCTAACAAATCTTCTTGATCTTTTCTCAATCTTTCAAGCTCTTCGATTTTTTCCTCTAATTGGCTCTTCAACTCGGCGGAATTGTTCATTTTTCTCTCGTTGTCTTGATTCTTCAACTCGCTCTCGGCCAATCGATTTTCCAAATCTTTCACTGTGTTTCTTAATTTTTCCAATTCTTCGCTCGTCGCATCCACGTTGTTAACCACCGGAGGTTTATCCGCAGATAAATTTGTCTGGGCTGCGCGTAGAACTAAATTTTGATCCTTCAAGTGACTCACAGTCATTTGAAGCTCGTGCAATTGAGCCTTGAAAAAATCGAAACACAGATATGTAAATAAATACAGAATAGGACGAACAGCACACTTTTTTCAGTCACTTACCTCCAAATCGTGTTTTTCTCGAGTAAGAACTTGGTTGGCTTCATTTATTTTTTGTATCTGTACGTCTTGTTCTCTTATCAAATCTTTGTACTGAGCAACTAAAACCGAACTCGTAGGATTCATCGAATTGGCTTGATCTTTCACGGATTGTGGACTACTCCGTTTCAATACTGTTTCGAGTATGGTACCTAAGAAAATGTATCATTTAAATAATTAATTAAACAAATCTCAAAATACGACAACATATAAATCGGAATAGTTGACACAAATTCATGATTTGTACGTTTTGAACGATCTCTTGCTATTACCTTCAAGAGTCTTGAGTAATCTGCAAAATTCATGATCCAAAAAAAGATCACCCGGACTTTTGGCAGAAGGTTGTGGATGTTTAAGTGTTCGGGAATATATTTCGTGTCTGGCGATACCACCAATAGCGTTCTGAAATCGTTCCAACCCTATACGATTTTCCAGCAAGTCGCGCAAGTGTTCCTACGGAATTAAAAAAGTAAAAATGAGTAAGACGATTAAGGAAATCATTATTCCACGTTTTGACGAATAATTGGATTCGGACAGATTCAGTGAATTCTTGACAGAAATAGGAACAAAATCCAAATCGCATCACGACTTGACTTACTGTGGGGATAAAGAAATTACACTTTTTGGCTATTAAATACAGGTTCCTGTTTCTAGAATGTAAGAAATAATGGTAAAAACGTACTTTCGTGTAATTTGGCACATCATCGTCGTTGAAATGAATGCACAATCCTATTAGAAGAGCGCACATGCTTTGTAGCAATATTTCTTGCAAATCATCGTTGTTTTCATTGGAAGATAAAAGTGCCGTTAAATAAGCAACGGATGAGTCTATAGCGAGAAAAGCCTTCACGGCTGCAGGACAGTACGAAGTCCATCGACAGAGTAAAATTAGCAAGCCCAATTTGCACTGGGGCTTGTTACCCTGCTGCAGTAACATGACGCATTGTTGTAAAAGTGTAACAGGTGGTTTTCCAATATTCGTAGCTAAAAGTACTCTCAATAGTTGCTCTTTTTGGGTCGTATTATCGATGAGTGCGTGCGACAAAGCTACTGCTGAAAACCAGTTGGACAATGGATCCGGTGAGAAAAGACCACCGCATAACAATTGCCCTGTAAATAATAATTCAGGAAAAAAATTCGTTACTTTTCTAACGAAACTTAGTTGGACGATGACACATTTTTTTTAAACTCGGTATAGAAATTGGAGCATACATTATGAAAACAGCTGAGATCTTGGAAATGATTTTTCTAGTAGTATATTTTGAAAAATGTTACTTTTTATGGAGGGAAAAATCAAGCATGCAGAATTGTCTTGTTTATTTTAATACCTGTGGTTAAAGTTGGAGTTTCATTGCCCTGAGGTAACAAAGTTTGCACCAGTTGCGATTGTCCGACTTCGTTTTTGTACAAAAAACATTGGAAGCAATAAAGCACAGCACATCTTAGGAGAAACGGTTGTTTCTCGTTCACCATTGACATTAGTAAAACTACGATAACCGGTCTTGGAGGACTGCTTGGGGCCAAAACGTTTGCAAGAAATTCTTGATTAGTCGTATTTCCTCTGATTACTTCTGCAACGGCGCTTATGGTTTCCGTTAATACGTCCGCTGGTACGCCGCTCGCCATTAAAATGTCACAGAGGGACTGTAGCAATCCACAAGCTCGCATTGTTCGTTGACAAGCAGCAATGGTCTGAGAACAAAATATTCAATTCGTCTTAAAGTATCACCATTTCGCTTAGACAAGTGTTTTTATATATGAAACGATATTTTCCACTCTTTTAAATGTTGAAGGTCATTTATCCCCGAGAGGAAATCTATCTTGAAAGTCTAATTCACTGAAAAACGATTTTGTAATCGTTGAAAATCCCAAGAAGCATCTTAAATTTGCATTTCAGTTGGAAGTTTAAACGTCCAGATCTTTTCATGGAAAAATGAAGTAAAAATCAATTAAATTAAATAACTCTGCAGTATGTTGCAATAAAAAAAATGCATTTCCTACACAGGAGGACGATGTTGTGTCGAAAGTTGTTTAGCATGAGTAACAACAGATAATGAATTATTGAAAAGCTTCAACTAATTAAACTATTTATATTTTACAAAGAAGTTTTATAAAAAATATTTATCATAGATATCAACCTGCGCAGGTGCACTGGGAGCAACGAGAGCTCGGATAACTTGGACCATGCAGTGTACATTGGAAACCTTCTGTGGGCTCCAGCCACCCAACGGGCTTTCATCGATGTCCGAAGGTATTTGGAACATGGGAGTCAGCCGTTGAATGTAACTGCCTGACGATATTACGTTGATTAATTGTTTGATTTCCTATATTATTGATGTATGAAAACAATAAATAAACAGCGAAAAAAACGTACGATATTACCTTCTTGGAAAAAATTTTGATTACTTATGTTGCCTCTAAGTAAATTCAACATGAGAAGCAAACAATCTTCAACGATAATTCCACCCTCTGTTCCTCCCTCTTGCGTTATAACGTCGAATATTCTGTCAAAGGCGTTTTCGAATGCAACGATTTTTTGGATATTTGCGTTTCCCTTCGTCAATTGAATGAGTAGCAGTAAAGCCTGTTTTTTAAATCATTTTCCATCGTCATCAGTTGGTAATTCCACGATGAAAGTATCATGTAAACAGAAATTTAAGAAACTCCTTAAAGAATTTAAGGAATACTTACATCGTTCCTAATGACTTCTCTACTGTCGCTGAGAAGATCCATCAGTTTGGAAACTCCCATAGGACTGACAAGGATTATTTCCTGGATATCTTTGGGTCTGTTAGCCAGTAAATTGGATAATAATTTGAGCGCCGGCCAGCGAACTCTGAAGTCAAATTCTTCTAGGGAAGCCAACACCAAGCCGACACTGTCTTGTTGTTTGATGAATATCTCGGTGAATTGTTCTCCAATCACGCTTTTCGAACCGTGTTTATCAACTAACGACATTTCAATGTGGTAAGTTAAAAGATTTTACGAGCAGTCATTTATGCTCTACTTTTCATTAACTAAAAGGAGCAAGCAGACAAAAACATTGGCCATATGTTTACCTTCCTCGTCAAAAGTTTCAGGACTAGTTATATTGCATAATGTGTCAAGAGCCAAGCCGACGATCTCACAATCCGTGCTGTCCATTACCAGAACTTGTCGGAATGTATCCATTCCTTGAGCGCCAACTTCAATGCGATAAGTTCTTGACAAAGCTTTGAGGGTTCTGCAAGCGTCTCTTCTGTCATCCAGTAAGCTTGACGACTGTAGCCGATCAACTAATCTCTCCACCTGGAAAGTCAATAAGTTATACGTCAACAATCATGAGAATCGAAAGTTCGATTGTTGTTAAATGTCAAACAGATTGAAAACAAAAATTCCACAATAATTGCTATAATTTGACGCACGAATTGGGTTTTTTTTCAAGAAATTGACTTGCAGTGAATGAAAAAAATTATTTCGAAACCGGGTGATTGAAGCTATGTGTTCGACATCGAAATTTTGACAGGTTGGTTTTTTTTACTGCTGTAACGTTTAAAAATATATTACGGTGTCAGCGCCGGACGGTTGAGTTCCTGGATCCGGTGCACCGAGAACCGATTTTATACTACTTTTGAAATATTCCATCGTGCTATTTTTTTGACAATATGTTGTTTTTTTCACGAATAAAAACTACACGTCACACGAACGAAGCATTTTTCCAACATTCGTGCCTCAATACGAGCAGGAAATTTTGGTTAGGGATATTTTCTACGTCTTCGCAATATAGAGGAAAATATTTAGGGATTTCGGGACAATAAACGGACGTGAGATGGCGTTGACATCTCAATCCATTGCGCAAGGTTATTTATTATTTATACGTCGTTGTTCACTAAAAATTGATTAAAATCGATACTTTATTGAATACATTAATTTTCCTGGGATTGAGAATTCTTTGAAATCAGTTCAACCATTTTTACAGTTTGTTTCATTTTTTTCTGGGCTGTTGTCAAATTTGCATTTGCCTGGTTCGTCATTCTTTCTATTTCTTGAAGGTTCTAAAAAAAAAAACAAAACAAAACATAAAATACAAGCTGAAAATATGTAAACATTTTTTTTCTTCAATTAATTCTGGAAAGACTCCAACCATTCGAATGTTTTGATAATAATGAACGTTTTTTCCGTCGACGTACTGGAATGGTGGTTCGTAAAAAGACGCCGAAGACGAAGATATCGACTGATCTGCCATATTTGGGAAATAATCCTTGATTTTTTTTCTTTAACCAACTCGGGATCGCGAGGTTCACAACCGTATATAGATTTCTACGAAGAAAATATATAAACCGATCTTATCTCACAAAAGACGCACGCAATAATGTAATATATTTAAACTTCCCGCATGACGTGTCCGTCGCGCGATGTTTACCTTTCTTTTTATTGCTTTTGCTATCTTCTTTTTTCGACTATATTCGATTACAAGAGAATTGCCGCATTGACGTATTCGTGAAAAATCAGATTAATTTTTTGCAACGGAGAATCGAACGAATTAAAAGAATAAAAATAAACGAACATAACCTATTCCCAAGAGAACGTTTGAAATGAACCGGTAACAAAAAACTAGTCGGTCTTGTGGAATTCTCATCAGGAATTCAACCAATAGGGTGATTCTTGAATCACTAGAACGAAATTTGATTGGTTTTGAATCGTCTCTTCTGTGATTCCACCGAAAAATTCTTCACATCAACACGGGAAGAACTTGCGGAAAATTATTGATTTACATTTTTCATCGTCGGACGAAAAAAACATTTTAAAACCAGTCCCTCTTATACCGTTTCAAAATGTATCGAAATAAATAAAAAAAAAGACAAAAAGATATTTTCATGAAAGCGACAGTTCAAAAGCTCAACATTTTCCACTCAATGATTGGACAAGATTATGCAACAAAACCTAAAACTCAATTCGGACGAAAATAGGCAAAGTAATTGTTCCATTCTACGTGATACTGAAAAAGCACAAAGTTTAGAATCGAATCGTCTAAAAAATGAAAAAATTATTTCATATAATGACTACGCACCAAGCGTAATATTTTATTAGCGAAGAATTTTTTTGAAAAAAGGAAGTTTCGAATCTAGGGGAAAAGGAGTGAGTTGACTAGCGCCACGGTTAGTGGAGAATGGTGAAACTACCTTTTTTTGCCGAATCGATATTCCGCTCAAATATTGACTCCGCGATTGTGTGCCGCCGCGAACGAAACGCTTCGCGAGAGAAAGAGCGAGTGGGAGGGAGAGAGGGAGTAAGAGAGAAAGAGACAGAGTGGATAGAGTGAGAGAGAGACCTCAGACGTCGCGATGCCCTTTTAACAGATTTCTCTTCATGAGTCTTTTGTAAACGTCGTGCGAATCGTGTGAAAAAAGAATAGATATTTATTGAAGTGCGAATATAATCGTGCTCCAGACATGTTGCTGGTGACAAGTGTGGTGTTATTTGGTCTAGCGATCCAGTGCTCCAGGGCGAGTATTTTAGGTTTCGAGCCGACACCGACTGCGTTGAACGATCATGGAGGTAATTTGATTTGCTTTCTCCATTCAACCATTGCACCTTTTGATTCCCGTGCACATCTCGCGTCCTTATCGCTCAGGAAAATCCAGTTGAACGTTTTTTTTGTTTTTTTTTTTTTTAATGTCGTACCATATTTTTAATCCTCCAGAGTTTTGTATAACAGCATTTATAAGAACCGAACGTTCTTATACCTGTATTTACAATATATATATACATCGTACACCTTCCCTCTCACCTATTATGGCGCATTCATTACCTACAGACGCAACACTGGAACAATGCTCACATAATTTTTTTTCCTAAATTGAGTGAATCGTGCATTGTATTGAAACTGGACAAAATAATAATAATGATCTCATACTTATTGTTCAAAATACATCGTATCGTAGCATTCCGAATGAAAACCGTCAATGAAGACTTGAGAATGTTTTTTTTGTCGTTTGACACGATTCTATATGGTATTCTCGATTATTCCCGTGCACATAAGCCACCAGAGGGGATCGAATGAGCTTCGATGATTCATTCACTTTAAAAAAACGAAATAAACCTTATTACTCGTATATATGTATATATATATATGGAAATGTTTGATGTGAGAGATTTTGACCTATATATGAGGTGTTCTCAGTTCTGCATCAATAATATGACACCTGTATTACAATGCAGGGTAAATATCACGTATTCGTGTGTATATCTATATATATCGGTCGTTGGATTGCTTTTATTGAACTGTTGTCGAACAAATGAAATGTTTTCTCGACCGAGTTTACTTTTGGCTCCTTATGTCGAAATCAAAAATCGAACGATACATTTTAGAACATAAAAAATATTTCGATCATTCTTAGAAATAAAAATCATGGTTCTGGGAATCGTGAAATTGTTGTTCGTTCATGCAATTTATTTCTCTGAGAGTTTGCAATTTTTTTTTCAACAGGTTTCATGTTTACAATAAAAAAAATTTATCATCCACCAGATGAAACATTGTTTTTTGAAAAATTGACGAATTCAAGAAGAATTATGGTTATTATTACTATTATTATGTTTCAAATTACGATTCTGTCTAATTTTTTTTTTTTTTTTCATCTGTTTATGTCGACCCTAGAGCGACAACCACGGTGGTAAATTATAGTATTCATGGTTTTTAGTATGAAACTCTTATTGTATGCGATTTTTGAAGAACAAAAATTGTTTTTCCAGCACAGCAAATATTTTGAGTTAAGCGTCCAAAAAGGACCCACAATTTTTCCAGATGTTTTCAGAAATCCCAAAATTCAAACTTGATGTTCACGAGAACTGGAAATACATCGGGGTTGTAGGGTCAATTAATTTTTGCAAATTAACAAATAATAGTTTTTTTTTTTAACTTCAATTTCACGACTCATTTCGCTGTAATTAATTAACGTAATTCTCGTTTCACATGTTCGTTCTTTCCCATCAAAGCGCGTCATTGAAAATAATGTTAAATTTTGCGTCGTTGAAATGCAACAAAATTTCTTCATTTTCTTCAAAAACTTAAACCACAAACAATTCGAATGGCTTGAAACTTCATATAAATAATTATTATTTAAAAAAAAAACATATTTTTCACTGTTTTAATCATAAAAACTTCAATATTGACGGAAAAAAAATGAAGTGGTCAGTGAGAACTGCAAAAACGTTATGAATACGATCGAAAGAAAATGCGATATTTTTTTAAGGTATATGAGAATTCATTTACGCGCTTTATTTACGTTGAAACCATCGTATGCATTTTTATTTGTTATCGGAAATATGAACCGCATCAGTTTTCGTTGACGTTTCCGCTGGAAATATGTTATTTAATATTTTATTCGCATGTCTTATATAATATTCATTGATGGATCCAGCATTTCGTCATATTTTTTCGAAGTATTTCGTAACTAAATGCCAATTCGTGAACAAATAAAAATCGTAAAATTTTAATTTTGGACGTTGTTGAATGGGCGAAATATGGAGACTAAAAAATTTGCTCATCAAAAATTGAAGACGATATCGAAGTTTACCTCGTAACAAAAACCGTCGCAATTTTATTTTACATTTTTGTTTTTTGTGCAAAGGAATTTGAAAAAAAATTGACATTGAGCTTTGTTGTTTTTTGGAAAAACAAATTCCCACAGACCAGTCGAGGTTATTCTTGTTTCCATGGGATTCGATTGTTTCCATTTTTTTACACTCTCCTCTATAGTTAATATTTTTGAGTTAAAATAATTACAAAATAACGAGCGTTTTTCGTTTATTCTTCGGATAAACGATTGAAAAAATAAATATTAAGGTAATCCATCGACAAATTTCGATTCATGATTTTTATCGTTTTAATTGAAAACAAACTGAAATACAAAATTTTTCAAATTATCACAATTTTTCAAGCATCGTTAAAATTCATTTTTCGATCGAAGTAACGCAGCATTCGTCGGTTGCGTAAATACTCAAATGCCCGTTAAAGGGAAGCGTTAAAACGGGAAAAACGTTGGGTGAAAATATTGAATGGATAACGAGACAGTTCAGTAACTTTTCGAAGGTTCGATTTTTCATCTCATAGACACTTTTTCCCTCTGACAGTTTTACAATAATTCTCATAAAACCAAAATTGTTCGTAAACAATGAATCGAAAATATGAAAATAGCACCCCAAATAAAAAAAAATCGAGAGCGAGTATCGAGAAATGAAAATAAAAACGACAGTATTTCATGGTTTTATTCACTTTGTATTTCCCTCGTTTGCTTTGATTTGTATGTGTCGCGTAAAGTCACGGGTTTTGTTCGAAATGACCCAGTTTTATGGTTGATCGCATGAACACTCAATTGGTTGGTTAAAAAAGAAAAAAAAACAAAAAGAAAAAACGGTTAAAATCGGAAAAATGTCTGTCACATGTAACAAAAGTTGGAATGAGTATTAAGGTAGTTCAGTGACATGATAATGCAGGGAGGGATAGGCGCGGCGATGCGCAACGTGCAGGTTTTAACGGTGGTAGGAATCGCGAGAGAATATATGCACGACCTAAAAAGAGACGAACGTCCAAAGTTTCCCTTTCACTCGGTGTGTTAATGAAAAATCTATACTCCTTATCGCTTCGAGAACTCATACGTATGTTTCCTTGATGTCCCCTTTTCATGCAAAACACCATTCGTTCCATACAACTTTACTCTCTTATTTGCAGTTCCCATAAATTAAACTCAAACACGAGCTATTTAAGAGAGACCTGAAGCTTCGTAGAGAAACTCGAGATAAACTCGTAAAGGCTGTTAGTGAAATATCTCTTAAGAGTATTTCAGGGAATAACATTTATTTCATTATCATACAAAGTAGTTCTTAATAAGTAAGTAGGATTAGAGTTACATTTTATTTATTATTTTATTATGATGATTAGAGAATCTATTTGCGGTTTTACTTTTTCGTTAAATGAACCTCGTTCATTTTGAGACTAAAAAAGATCATTTGTTTCACAGAATTTGACAATTTTATCGTCAGTATAAAAAGGTCATTTCTCTTGTTTCAACTAATTGGATACCGAGACGAACCATATCCGAATTAAAAAAAAAAAATGCTGGCTGGATAATCTATTTTTATTCGACAAAGTGTCTAGGACCTTTCCAAATGTTAATTAACTGCTTAATTGATAATGAGGTTTATGTGATATTTTCATAAATCTGAGGCAGCGCAAAAAATGTATTTTTGGACGAAAACGTTTCTTTTTTGGGCTGGTGATCTCGTTTTAAATTCATACTATTCTCGACGCGGTCGAAAATGACTCCAATCTTCTTTTGAGCACAAAACGTTCCTTGTATGTGATAACAACGTTTAACTGAGCGTCGTTTTTTTCGTTTTTTGATAACGAAGACAATGGTGTATGATAAAGTTGCATTTGATGATTATTTCATGATGAAAACTCTATAAAACGAAAAAAACTTTCCGATCATTCTGCAATTTTGAAAGTTTCGAATGGTTCTAACTTTTCAAAAAATTCAGTCAGTCCCATGAATATAAAAACAGACTGGAAACGATATTATTATCCTTAAAAAATAGTGCGTTGGATTCATTTTGATTATTTAATCACTGTTCTCGAAAAAAAAACTCAGAAAATCTGCATCAAAAACCGCAGAGCGAAACGTAAGAAAAAATCCCAAAAATTGAGAAATCTGTATCTGGTAAAAAGAGTATCTGGTAAAAGCTTTCAAATAAATCGACAAAGAAATAGTAGGTGGATGAACCAAACGCCAACTTAAAGGACAATCGATTAGGAACAGAATACGACGCAATTGGTGTTTCAATCCGAAACTGTAGGAGTTTGAGTTATTTTTGTGACACAAGCAAAATGTCCAAACGTAATATCGATCGAATGACAAATTATCAATTGATTACAAAAAAAAAAAAAATAACCATTATCCTGAAATAACAGAAAACTCAATAATTACAAACCGTGAGTCATCATTCGAATAAATAATTTAACGAGTTAAGCTTATTTCAGGTTTTTTTTTATTATGACATCCATTGAAAATGCCAATAATACAGAAAACACGAATTACGATAGTTTATTCCTAAAGATTTATGGAAATTCGATTGCCTGGAATTAACGATAATCTTGTTTCGTTTCAATGTAGCTCTACGCTTGGATTTGGACAGCCTCGAGAGCGGATACCACGGTTTGGTCAAAGAAAATGAAACATTGGTTGAGGTCACCCCACAAATACGTGCCTTAGGCGCTAAAGTGTGTTCATTCCATATTGCTAATCGGCATCATGGAGAGGCACCCTTCGTTATCATCCTCAAGGAGAAAGGTACAGCTGAATTACGAGCTCTCAGAGTTCTCAATTGCGAGAAAAGACGTAACTACAAGTTCGACATCGCTGCTGTTGCATGTAACGGAGCTCAGTCCGAAAAGTAAGTAACGAAAAACTTATGTAAAAACTTTACAGTCTCCCAGGAAACAATTTTTTTACTTTTAACACATTTTTTATAGGATTATTGAAAATTTTATTCATTTCTGAGTTTCGACAAAAGTTTGAAAATCAGTTTTCGAAACCAGAAATAAATTCTTGTGATAAAATTTTGAGACATATTAAAAAGTACGTTTGAAAAATACAGAATTCTTTTTACTGTGTTGGAGAAAAAAAAATTACTTTTATCATCTAACAATAAAAATAGTACAGTTGCAAAGAAATCTTTAATAAACACACATTTCTATTGTCTCTGAACTAACCAAAAATGTAGACATTTACGAGCTGGGATGAAAAAGGGGTGGGAAAGAAAACAAAACCGTTTGAATCAGGACACTGCCTTAAGGCTAATGAAACTTTCTACGTGTTTTCCTCCAGCCGAATAGGAAATGTATAAAAAAAAAACAAAAGTACGATTTCTCGATCGTCACTTTTGGTAAGAAAAATTCGAAATTGATGGGAATAAATATCGTTCTAACCAATCAACGCTCCAATCGTTTATGCAGTAGATTTGGTTTTAATTTCACGAGTGCCATTCAGAAGATAGACTCTTAAAAAGCAAACTCCACGAATAAAGCAAATTAGATTAAATTACTTAGGTCGAAATATCGTAGAAAATTCCGAACTAGCTGGTGAAATAAAATGAACATTTAGTTCGAGCTCATTTCGTGGATGTCGTAAAACTAATACATTAAGAAAAACAAATAAAGAAAATGAGTGTGTTGATACAGCTTTCATCATGAATATTTTTAGCCACTCGTACATCAACGTCTATTGAAAAGAAATGTGGCTTAGCGTCTTTATTTTGGGCAATCGACTCATTTTCATTCTCCGAAGTATTGGCTCGTGATTTGAAAAAAAAAAAATCGAAAAATCAGAATATTTTTCATCGTAGCATCATTAAAAGTATCGAAGAAAAAACGGAAATAGTTCTTAGTCGATGTTTGTATACATGGGTCAATATTCATCCGAAGACTGTCGTTTGAGGTCATCCGTTTTGTGTCGACGTCGCACGTAGGCGTTCTCGAGAGGTCCGAATGGGGCTCAAGTTGTTCGCTCTTTCTTACCTGAAAAACAGCACGTTCCCGGTTACGTAAATCGTTCCACATTTTTATTTCTTTACTTTTTGTTCCTCTCGTTACAGGTAAAACGTTCCATAATTCGACAATTCCTCGCCTATCGCGTTTTCTTGTCTCAACTTTATATCCCTCGCGACAGAGACTGTGTCAGAACGAGAAGAGACAAAGCGAGAGAGAGAGAGAGAGAGGGGATTGAAGTCAATTTAGCAAAGTTGTGTTTTGGCACGTTTCACTGTAGATCACCAAGTTCCCAGGGAATCTTTGTATCAGAGATGCAAGAGCACAGATTACGGACAAAAAATGAAGTCTACTTTCACGCAACGTTCTCTGGATTTCCACTTAGCATGTATTAAAGTTTTAAAGCTGATAATCTAATATTAGAGATACTTTACGTGAATAATTTTATGCCAATTATTATTAATGGCCTCTCTCAACTACGGCTGAGTACTTCAAAAAACGAATTTAGCCACTGGGCAACTACTCGGATTAAACGACGATAAAACTTTTACATTAATTAGAGGATCATCAAAGTACCCATCCAACGATCATGACTAGCCTTGCTTCCCCTACATTTTTTTTTTTTTGCATTTATTCACACCAACAATTTTAGCAGACTCGTAAAAAAATTTACCTGAGGAATGATTTTCATTAATTAGCACAGTTTACGTAGGCATTAGTTCAATATTTTGATTCTAAAATATAAATATAAATCAAATTGAATGGCATTCGTTTGGAGACTTTATTTTCGTCGATATCTAGCTTTTTGAATGAATTTCTCATTCAAAAGCCTAAATTGTAATGTTTAAAAACATCATTATCCTAATTTTTTATTGTTTTAACTGTAATATATGTCAAGGTCGAAAAGTATGTTCAATGCATTTACAGTAGTAATCTTGCCAAATGGTTTATCTATAAATTTTCTTTACCTATTCATCGGATTAACTCAGGTCACTACAATGTGACTACGTGCCAAATATCAGAAGGATTCGTTCCTCAGCATTTGAAATATTCTCCATCGAAGATTCTGCAGTTTCCTATGCCATTGTTTTAGGAACATTTGAAAATTTCCCATTTCTCAGAATAATTTTGAAAATTAGAAATAAAAATAAAAATTTAGTGTTAGAAGATGTGGGAAATGTCATTTCTTTCATTATTTCGTTATTTTTCTTCACTTTCGAGGGTCGAAAAAAACTTGCCGCATTATGACAGCCAAACACTGCACATAAATAGAGTGCTTTGCAAAAAAAAAAATAAAAAGGACTTTAGTTACATTCCTGCAATGGAAACATCGGCGAAATATTTTTTTTCGGTACAATTTCTCACATTTTCATGAAACAAAACATTTAACATTACCAGAATATTCCACAAGTCATAGCGAAGCTTTTGTACATTGATTGGAGAGTTAACTTTTCAACGTGACCGTGGAGTAGCGAAAATATTTACACTAATTTCTTGTAATTGATTATTATTGAAAACTGCATGGAACTGATAAATGATTTTGAATTTGTTTGCAGTGCTACAGTCCACATTACAGTGGTTGATGTCAACGAGTACGCGCCACAATTTCTACAGCCGGCCTACGTCAGCACGGTCGACGAGGGACGTTTGTACGAAGAGGTTGTCCGCGTGGAAGCATCCGATCGCGACTGTACCCCAAAATTCGGCGATGTTTGCAAATACGAGATTCTGACAGCTGACCAGCCGTTTGTGATTGACAATGAGGGTGCGATACGAAATACCGAGCCGCTGGATTACGAGAGATCGCACAATTATATTTTAAGTGTAGTCGCTTACGACTGTGGCATGAAACAATCAGCACCGGCGATGGTTACGGTCAAAGTAAACAGAGTTTGTTCACCTGGCTGGCGAGGAATACCAGAGAGAGTTGATTACGCTGCAGGAGTTGGATCACAGGCTCTTTTGCCTTCGGCAAAGCTCGAACTTTGCGACGCACCATGCGTTTTGCGTAATATCCGGACTACGTTGACCCTGGCAACCGATCACATTGGCAAAGGTTGCGACCGTGATACTTACGGGGTTCGTAGCCAACGCAAACTTTGTGGTGCGTCCCGTGACAGCGTTGACCTTTTGCCAACCCCCGGACCCAACTCACCATGGACTGCTACACTTTCCCGCGACGAAGGCAGAGAAGCTGATGAAATTTTCGAATTTGACGGTACCAACTCCGCTGCCATTGTACCTATCGATGTTCTCGATCCAACTCTTGCACAAAAATTCAGCATTGGCGTTTGGGTCAAACATCGCCCACGACCCAGACAAGATCCTCATGTCAAGGAACATATTCTCTGTGCCGCTGATGATCACAGTAAGCCTTTTTTTCACAAATCCGCGATCGAATATTGTTGAGTTTTTTGTGGTTCAATGTACGAAATTAATGTGGCATCTCCCCTGGCGAAAATCGATTTAAAAACCGTTCTAAACCTTCGTCAGCACGCTGGGGATTTTGAATTCACTCTAAAACGTGTTTTGTACTTGCAAAAAAATCAAGCCCATTCTTCAATGTATCCACAAAAAGGGCCAAGTTTTTTTAGGGTAGAAAAACGAGCTCCAATCTTCTCTATTTGACTCGATGTCACAAGTTGGAATTTCCACTTTGCCTTCGAAGCCAATGTATGCTGGCGGAGGGTTAAATTAATCAGGGTTCGGTGACTTGAACATTTGTCGAGCTTTGTTTGATCTTTGAACTAATGAAAATCGTATACTCTGGAAGTTTGAACCGAAATTCAAATCGAACTGCATGCAAAAAAGGTGCATTCAAATGTCGTTAGAATGAATTGCAATAGTTTTTAGATCAAAAAGTTTTTCCTAAGTACAATAAATATCGTGTTGGTTAGATACAGAATTAAAAATACTGCAAAACGACTGAAATTGAACTGATGCATTATTTTGTCTTTAGAAATGAATCGTCATCACTACGCTCTATTCGTTCGAAATTGCCGTTTGATACTGCTGCTGCGTCGTGACTTTTCGGAGGGTGATCCAAACATCTTTAGACCAGCGGAATGGCGTTGGAAATTGCCTCAGGTATGCGACGACAAGTGGCATCATTACGCTCTCCAGGTAGATTTTCCACACGTAAGTCTTTACATTGACGGTGAGGAATGGCGTACGGACGAGAAGAACCCGGAGGTGATCGATGATTGGCCATTGCATCCGGCGAAGGGTATAAATACGACATTGGTCGTGGGTGCTTGCTGGCAGGGTTCGGACAATAGAACGAAGCATAATTTCCGTGGTTATTTAGCTGGTCTCTCGGTGCTGGTTGGTCGCAACGAGAAGCCTGAAGTATTGACTTGTCTTCGGCGATGTCAGGAGGGTATTCACGTGCCGCCGATGGACCTTTTGCAACCGGGAACGCAATTATTGACGAATTCAGATTTGACAGAGGTGCGAATAGACGGAGATAACCGGACAAACGTGGAGACTCTTTTGCGTCGCATAGGATATTCAAACACAAGACGTTTCCCGACGCCCGGTAGACGTAACTTCCGTTTGGATACGACGATACTGTGCGAGGGTGCGTCAACGAGACCGCTCGCCGTGCCATCAGTGCAATCATATGTGACCGTGTTGCCGCCACCGCGTCCAGGTATAACGGTAAACGGTACTGGTTTCGTAGCTCGAGAATACGCAGATTTCCGTTTGGGTGTCCGAGTATTCCCGGACGCGCGTGTTACGGCTGGCTCAGCGGCGAGATTGGATGCTTGCGCGGTGAGCGTTTATCCGAGTTTGAATCCCGACCACGAGACCCTCGGTTTGCCGGACGACGCGCTCGAGCGAATGGTCTCGATCACGGCACGAATCGATCGTGACGGTGTCGTTCTTTCCGGCGCTGACACACCCTACGACTACCAACAGCTCATCCGTCTGATCACTTACACCAACCGCAAACCCGCTTACTATCTTGATCGCGTTTTCAAGCTCACTTGCTCCGAGCTAAGCGGCAGATTTGCGAGTAACGAGTACATCCAGACGCTCGCTGTTATTCATCCCAAGGAAAAACCGACTCCGAATCCCCGTTGGTCCTCGGATGATCCACCGATTGTCAAGATACTCGAACCTCTTCCTGGACACGCTCAATTGTCACCCCACCACGCTGAATCGCCCGAAGAATACTCGATAACATCGCTCCACGACGGTGGACGCACCACTTCCAGCACCGGTGGCAGCCACGCCATAACAATAGTCGCCGCTACCTGCATCGGCTTTTTGCTACTCATGGCAGTCGTCGGCGCCGTCAGGGTACGCGGCGCAGCCAAACAACGCCGTACCGCCGGTGACGAACTCGCCGCCGAAACCGAAATGGCCTGGGACGATTCCGCCCTTGCCATAACAGTCAATCCCATGGATCGATTGTCCGCGGAAAATGACTCGTCTCGTCAAAACCAACGCGACGAAGACATCGACGATTCTGCAAGCTCCGATTCCGAAGACGATTCATTCAGGGACGATGATCTTGACACAACGGATTGTGAGAACGAGTGCCAAGTTTCGAACGGACGAAATCACTCGCGTCACGTCACACCTCACGATCTCGAATGGGATCATCGTGATGTTTAAATCGAGAAACACTCAGGAGAGGCCGACGTAAAACGTTGAAAAAGGAGGAACAAGAAAACGAAGATTCCGAGACAACGGAGGAATTGTCTAACCTTCATCTTAATCTGGTATTAAGAGAAGCTTTACGTTCTGAGCTACCGAACGGTACTCTCGAGAACCAACAAACAAAATACCCACTCATACGCACGCAAAACTTTCTTGATATTTAGTCCGAATTTTACTCCAATGGAGCATTTCAATATTCCAGAACAACCCACCGCGTCATTGTTTTCGCTACTCGTGACGAATTCGATGAAAAAAAAGAAACTAAAATCAACATGAAGTCAATGAGATTCAACATTCTTTCATATCCGTCAGAATCAATTAACGTTTATTAAGATTTTATGGGTAAAAGTAACAAGGGGACAAATGTCGGTGTTTCGTAGACAGTTTCCAACGCCCCTTTTCCCTTTTTCAATATCTTTTTTTCTTTTGTGTTAAACACGGAATAATTATTTTGAGGAAATGGAGGAAACAAACATGTGAAATTGGGTCAGTGGAAGTAGCCGCGTCATACCGTATCCGTCCTAATAGATGGAACTTTAGTCTAACACACTTATATAATTAGCCATTAGTACTCCGCTTGAGCACCAGGTGAAAAAAAATCAACGTCTACGCAAAGGGGAGAATGCCATTTAATAGATTTAAAAAAAAAAAAACAACTATTTCTACCAACACTTGAGTATCCATGGATCGATAAATTTAGAGAAAGAATAACAAACATTCACGAACACGGAGATACATTATTGATTAATTATCGTCGGTATATTGTCCAATTTGCGATTCACAAGAACATCTGACGATTATTATTTTTTATTAATTCTTGTAAAGTACCGCAATTTTTTTTGTTTATGTTCGTGTAGAATTGATAGTGCTATTTCTACTATATATTAATATCGAACGATCGCTTGGCGATAAATATTCAACGATTCCTAAAAACAATCTCGAGAGGAAACATACAATTGTCGAAATAATTTCTCAATTGGATTTATTTTCGCACCATTTAGATCGTGTTATTGGTTCTCAAGTCCCAATTTATTTTGCCATATTCTCAAAAGCACCCGTTAAAGTCTCGACTTTGCATTGATTTACAAGGTTAAAACAGTTTTGAGATCTCCTGAAGAACAAAAAGGGAACACACATACGTTTTTTTTAAACTTCTATCAAAACTGAAAGTGCTAAATACAAGTTTTTGTCTTTTAAAGTGTGTTTACGTACGGAATATCCTACGTATTTCGCGTTGAAATTATTTCTATCGTGTGTTTATACATTATCGTATTTGACGTTGAAATATCGATATGTAAGGGAATCCATAGAGATAATGAAATCGCACGTGTGTTATGTATGTTTACGATATTATGCATATGAAAACGAAAAAAAACAACAATGAGGGGAATAAAGGGATACGCGATTGCACGTAATTCTTGAAATCGGATGATTTATAAACAGAATGAAGTTTTTTACCACGACAGAAAATTTGGAGAATCCAGGCTCGATAGGTTTTGCCGATGGTTTTTTTAGTTTTCCAGATTGTCGATTATTATTACACAATCAAGCACAAATCTCGTTGACGATTCATTGAAAAATTTCAATAACTGACTAGGAAATTTGTCGTTTCAGCCATTTTTTTTTTAACCAAGTGAATTCAAGGAAAAAAACTGTCAATAAGGATTTTGTTGTTGAGAATATGTGAAAGATGAAGCATTTTTTTAAATCGTTCGAGGGATCGAAGGGCAAAAAAAGGGAAAAAGAAGGAAGAGTTTGTTGTGGAAAAGCAGCCCTTAATATTTTGAGTAAAGCGCTTGTACCACGGCCTGCATTTTCGAAAAATCATTCTCTTTTACAGCCAACATCGCATTTTACGAATCTATTCTCTGATAAGGTGCAATCGATAAATGATCAAAAATATTTGCAATAATCGGGCGTTTGTAGTGCAGATTTTTCATTGTTTACTAATACTTTTTAAAACTGTTTTTATTATTCGATATAGGAGTCAGCTTTTGTTTTTTATAAGAGCTATTTCGATCAAGAAGAATTGTCCCATTCGGTAGATGGGTGACAATTTCTGGATATTTGTGTATCGTCACGGATTTTCAACAATCAATTGAATCTCTAGCAACGTTATCTCGAGATTTTTTAAACACAAATTTCTCAGGCCTATATAGCACCGATCGAATCTCGCGAATATAATTGACAAGTCAAAATACTTAGTTTTGAAATCTCATGATTTTATCGCCGTCATTGAAACGTTGAGGAACGTTTACTCTTTACTTCGTTGTGTAAACAATGTGGCAGCTTTGGTTGAATTATTTTTTATTTATGTCAGTTTTGTCCGTCATCATGGAGTGTAAATTTCTTGGGTAAATATTGAAATTCTTTAAAAAAGAAAAAAAAACACAAGACACATTCACCCAATCACTGCGAGTACATGAGCCAGTTATCTAAATATACTCGAATGAAGGTTCTAATCAATTTTTCTTTATTGTCCTGTGCGAAAAAAGAAACCATATTTCTTACATTTTTGTAGTGTTTCAATCGTAAAGAAAACAAAAAAGAATAAAAAAAAACATGAGATTACAAAAAAGAAATGAACGCGGTAACGACTTCGTTGCAAAGAAAATAGAACAACGGAAGATCAAAAAAGCAAACGATACTCGAAGTAGTAGAACTAAAAGTGACAGCTCGTGGTTCACGAAGGTTTACGATAAGATCGGTCGAAATATAAACACGTGTATGTACTTATAACTACCACGATCGGTTAGACATCTAGTTCTAATGATTTATGTACGAATATCTATATTCTTAGAAAATATGAGATAATTTATTTTTCCAATGTGCATATCATATCATTTTTATGGGGGAAAAACAAAAACACATGAACACAAGCACACAGGTGCGTGCATTTTTTCTTTTCAATTACAAACAAAAAAGAAAAAAGAAGGATTTGTAATCGCGAGTGATGATCCTATAGTGTGATGCAAATCTGGTTTCCGTTGTAATATTCTAGAATTGTGCGTAATACGTGTCTCGAAAAAAAAAAAAAGAAAAAAATTACTCGTTCGAAAAACCGTCCTTATTTTATCAAATTAAACAGTATTCGTTAATTTGTTTTTATTTTTGTTTTATTAAGACAATTAGAGAGAGGAGAGAATGAAGCTCAAACTGTTGCGTTACTGATGTTTACTTATTTACAGATAATTCGAAATCTAACAAAAAAACGAATAATAACATTATTTTAATTAGGAAAGTACGCATTTAATTGAACAGCTGTTTATGCTGCACGTACACAATTCATTAATTCGTATTTATTTTAATGCGTATGGCACGAGCGCTTTTCTCATATTTTTATTAATTTTCTCTTATTCTATGGGAGACTGTCATTATCGGAGTCGACACAAATAGCAAATATAATTCATGAAAGACAAGTGATGTTTGGACGATTTCTTAGAGTCATTAAATGAAAACCTCGCGATCTGCCTTCGTTAACACAGTTAACTAAGATAAATATGTAGTGTTATCGTGTTTGTTCAGAATATCACTTTGCATTTATAACACCTATCGATGTTTTTTCACATTTTTTTCAAATTAAATTTAAAGAAACAAAGAAAAATGAATACCAAAACACGATGATGCTTTCAGTAAAAAAACAAAGAAGAAAAAAAGAAGAAAATAAATAAATAAACAAAAACCAGTGAATAGGCTCGAATATAAAATTGGCTTCTCTGAGAAGCGTATAAAAATCGGGCTGCTTTTTTGATTGAAATCTTTTATTTAGTGCTTGAGCCTGATAATGAAAAATCAATATCGTTCGTACGTTTAACAGCATTTTCCTACCTTTTTACGCAGGGATAAAAGAAAACGTTGTATTGCACCACCAGCATACTAAATTAAATAATAATAATAAAATTAAAAACACGAAAAAAGCAAAGCGATTAATAAATGCAAGAAATTGCGATGCATCGTTTGTACGTTAACGACTTTATCATCGCTTCGTTGTTAAATCCATCCTACGATATACAAAATATAAAAATTCCGAAAAATACTTTTCCCACGTCCATTTTACTTCCGATTATCTACGGTTTTTTTCCCCCCTTTTTTTTATAATAAAAAGTTTAAAAAACGCCCCTCAAAACTGTTGCACTAGATAATCTCTGAAACGTGAATACAAGCAGAAAGAATAAAACAATAAGAATCGTGAAGCTATGCATGTTAATTGAATAGCAGAGAACCATACCTAAAAAATTCTATCCACAAGTCCTATAAATAAATAAACGAATAAATAAATAAATAAATAAAAAACCGAAAACCTTCTCCAGAATATATCTCGATGTGATTGTAATCCATGCACTTTCGGGACATTCTATCGAACCGTCCCGATCGAAAGAAATCCGGAAAAAGAACGCTGAAGAAAGATTAATTATTGTTGAAAAATGCAGTAGAATTATCATCACATAGATGTCTACATCAGAGAAGAAAAAAAATTGTACTTAAGCAAGTAATCATGCGAAAGACTATAGAAGAAAGAAAATCCGTTTAGATTATAATATATATATATATAAATATATATATTACACACAAATGAACTTAAAAAAAAAGACACACACATAAACAAGTCTATGTATATATATATATGCTGTTTGCGAATGATATAAATATGAATTTGTATCGAAATATGATATTTTTTGGGCTGCTAATATGTAGAATCGTACATACGCGTTAAAAGCCTATTTCCCCATTAAAAATGCATGTGCGAGCCCGCAATACTTATCGACCCCTTAAAAATGAATTTTTTCGACTTGCCATTATAAATCGCAATGGAATTATAAATATTTGTTGAAATTCTAATCGAGGACATACGTACACATGTATATTTGTGTACAATAATATGTACGTGTGTATGTATGTCCGAAAAAAGTAAATTAAAGTTTGGTTTATGTGTGGATATAAGAGAATAGGGAGCAATTGGTAATCTCAGAAAAAAAATCTTGAGCACGTGGGGAGAGAGGGAGGGGTTATAATCGGTGAGCTTTCATTAGCTTACAAATAAGATGTTAAATGATGAATTATCAGCTGTATAACTAATCTCTACTCGAATCGTAAGTCTTGTGAAACGTAAAATAATATTAATCATGTGTTAACGTTTAATTGATTGATGAACTGGGACTGGACCAGCGCGCAATAATATCAGCTTTCCAAACGTAAAGATCGATGAGGGGGAAAAAGAAAATAATAATTTTCGTGCATTTAAAATTCAACAAAAACTAGAGAAAATCATGTTTGTTCCATGGTGATGGATTATAACTGATGGGAATGATTGAAATCATAGTTTTATTGACTCTTAATTAACAAACAACATTTAATATCCTGATCTGTGTCAGACAATTGGACGATGTCGTACTAGAATTTCGTGTTAGTGATGGTCAAGTTATTGGCAATTTTTTGGTATATATACAATTTTGGCTGAGTCGTGTGAACATTAACAACATCAATAAAACGATAACATCAGACGAAAAGCGATGAGAATGAAATTGTATTCCGTAACACATGAAAATCGTTTCGTAGAAAATAAGATCTATCTGATAATCGTATTTTTAAGACAAAACAAACAAAAAATAAAGGATTGAAAAAACAAAAAAATAACAGCTAACCATAAATGAGTAACAATATAAATTGAACGCTAATGTGTTTTCATTATAAACAATGGCTAATGGGATATCACCCGTTAAAATCTAATTTAATGTGACACGCTGAGTTACTCAAAATTATTCGTCCGTGACGCACACATATGTCAAATTACCTTGTTCCTTTCCAATTAAAAAAAAATAAAAACAATAATATGAAGAAAAATACAAAAATACAAAAAAAAAATAACACCCTGAAAAAATATTAATTTTAAAAAGTCGTGTAATAAGTATGCCACGGTAGAACATATACACACGCATATAAAACAAACAAAAAAATTTGCACAGGCTAGATTGAATAGAAAAATCACCAAGCGACATATAAATATTATTAAGACATCAACTGTATTTGTTTAATAAAGATGTAAATTCGATAAAAACCCAAAGACAATTTGCAGCATCTTTCTTTCTTGCGATCAACGATTTTTTTAATTTTCTACTTTATTATAGAAATTATAATTTTTGAAATTTCATTCGATCGTACTAAAAATGAAAACAATTCCAATTTGAAGAAAATTTGTAATCTACCAAAAATGAACTAATGTATTAGAAAAAATGATGATTGAAAAGTTCTATTCAACACAAAAAATTAAAGAAAGGAAGCACAATTGACATTAGTAAAAAAGTAGACATCTTTTTTTTAGTCGATTTATTTGCGTTTTACGTAAGGTATCGTTCATTTGGGAAATACAAAAGAGTTTAATCAGACAATTTAAATGAAATTTTTCTAAATCGACACGATCTTAAGGTACTTAACAACGTATTTTTGTTTATTCAGCAGCAGCTCGAGCTTTTTCTTCTGCGTAACGATAGTGAAGATCTTTGCAGTCCTCGTCGGAAATGTGGACCCATCCGGTAGATTTCATGTGGTAAACTGTGAATTAATTGGACCAACGATTTAAAATTATTAGAGAAATGAATTATTATTTTTTCACCATTGTTTTCATTTATTCGCTTCAGAATGTCATTGTAAAAAAAAAACATTGTACCTCGAACGATTCCACCGGAATACGAGTCTCTGTGCGTGGCGTGATAAATTGAACGACGACCCAAATCGTAAGCTTCTTCGTCGGTCAAATCCCAATGATATCCAGAATCCAAAACACCAAAAGCATACACCGATCCTGAACCCACGCTGAAAACTTTTCCTGGGGTTCGTGTACCCTCCGAATCAACGTAATACAATCCTGGTCCACGTTTGTCCCAGCCAGCCAACATCATACCTAAATGCAAAAAAAAAAACCCAGCAGTTTTGATAATTTTCAATAAAGAATGTGTCCAACCACTGATATTTATCCTCAACTATCATTTTTCTTGACTCTGATCGTTTTTGCTGTGGGTCTGTATGACCCAGTCATTTTCAGTGCTGTTGACATTGGTAGGAAATCGTATTTTTTAAATACGAATTAAAAAAATAGAAGTATTGAAATATTTCTCTCACCCATGGACAGACCCATTCCCTTGTAATTGTAAACCATGTTCGACATAAGTTTGCTAGCAGCAGCAACGGAAATACGTTCACGGTTTCGCAACTCGTACATGCGACATTGTTTAGCCAAAACGCGATCCCAATAAACGCAATCGGCTGCGCCTCCCGCGAGTGTGCCCAAAAGATAGTCATTGATCTCGACGATTTTTTTCATTGATTGGGAACCTGAAAAATGACAAATATTAACGTGAGTTTAAGCATCAATTGCTTCAAATATTTAGTGCTGTGAAATCTTATGTTGCAAAATGTACAGAAATTAAAAACTACAGTTTTCAGTTTCTACTTCATGTAAGAACAAAGTTTCAACAAATAGATCGAAACTCAATGAATGAAATGACGTTTTAATTCTTAAATTGGAAAAAATATTTCGTTCTTTGTTGAATGAAAAATGCAATAAATGAATCTGAATCTGATCTGTCGAAGTCACAAAATGACAGGCCAACGGTGATTGAAAATTGTACATTCAAGTTTTTTCCTGGATGTAAAAGGATTGATTATTTATGAGAAAACTTGGAATTGCTAAAACATTTATGTTCCTTATACTCAGGATGGCTCAATTAGTGAGACATTTGGCTTTTGAGAATTTTCATTCTACAACTTAATCCATTTTTTTGACCAATTTTTATCATAAAACCTTACCAATGAATTGACCACCAGTGGCTCGTGAATCGACAGCCAGTACAACACCGCCTTTGTACCGAAAACCAAGCGTTGTTGTGCCATGATCAAATTTCAATTTCATGTGCCTTCCATTGTCGTCTATGAGATTTTCTGAAGTCTGTTGATAATTTTAATTAAAAGACATGAATTTTCAAGGGTATACGATAGAAAATGCAATTATTGAAGAATATTCGATGATACTGAAATTTAACAGTACATAACCTCAGATAATAAGCTAAAATAGAACGAAATGCTTTTATTCTCAAAAGATTCGTACAATTTGTTTAATGAATACTTCCAACAATCAATAATCTCGACGAAAACATTGTTAATTAGTTTTTTTGGTTCAATGTACAAGTAAAGTTCATTTTCCAGAGTGTGGGGAAGCAATAACTCTAAAAACGTTTATTGAATGTATGATTTTAAGAAAATGATAAAACTGAAATTCACAGGTATTCTCAATAATAATACAATATAGAAATAACAACAAAACGTTAAATCATAAATGCCGATAACTTAATGATTCCGAAGGTGAGTTTGCAGATTCCGGTGAAGTGTACGCGCTGAGAGGTTAGGAGTAGAAAATCATTGAGAACTCACGTTAAAACCCGGCTGAATCGACAGGTTTAAGTTGTTTGAAAAATTACGACTGTACGCTTCAATTTCATCTTGGATTCCACCATTGATACGTTGCGAATTGAAATTCACGATTGAGTTAAGACCGCATACGTCAACAAGAGCCATGACTGCAAATAATCGACTTTGCGTCTTTCATAGAACGATAGTGTCACGGTGATCGCGGTTGTTTTATGCAGCTATTGAAACGAGAAATAACTAACTCTCATGAAAGCGACAAGGATTCGCATCCGAAAGGCTGACCCACAAGTAATTCGTAATTCGCCTGACAAGTGTCGCCCTCTCGACGACCGAGATCATGCGACTTGAAACTTTCAGATCGACAATTGAGCAGTTATCAGGTTTCTAATTCACCACTCGCCGTTTATCAGCTCATAATTATTCCAACTCATGCAATACAGGCCTTGACACTCGATTACCCATTTTTTCCTGACCATATGAATAATTCATTAGACTCTTCGTGTTAATCAACGCGGTTTATAAACACGGACTATTGATTTCTTGCAAAATCCCCAAAATGTTTGCGGAAAACTGTTAAAAATGATATTAAGTCATTTTTTTATCTTTTGTCTTCGTCGCACGAAATAGTATTTACACTCAAAGCATCATAAAAGCCATGCAAAGGTCGTTTAAATATCGATCAAAACTGCATCTTGCTATATATGGTCTACACACGGTTTCACGTCATTTCTACAATTAATCTCCGTAATCAACGACGGGAGGGACTGTGAGGTTCAAATAAATACGTAGCATGTACATGATGAAAATATAAAAGCAAAATGTTTATAAACTTTGGATGTTTCTCCGCATAATTCAATGAACGGAGAAAAAATCTCTCGTATATCGACATATTGATGAAAAGTAGACTTCACACACTTCTTTTTTCTCCGCCGCTACAAGCCCAATGTTTTCGTTATTTTCCGTTTTATTTCCGAATTACGTCATCGTAAATCGTGGGCGGGTAAACACTGTTTACAAAGCAGAGTATAGTCGAGGTGCTTGCTCCCAACTAAGCTAAGCAAAAATTAGACACTGATACAATAGTAAAAGTTGAATCGTAGAACATGCCTATGATTGATATGCGATCAACGCCTTGACCTTCAAACGCTCTTGATGTAATGAGAATCAATGACTTGTGCGCGAATATATATTTTTTATCTGATTTTCGGATTACTGAATTAATCCAATTTTGTTCGATTTTAAAGTATGATTCTTGAAACTCGGACTGTTATGTACTTATTATGTCGTTAGATTTATTAGAATTCTCGGAATAAAAAGGTGCTGTTTGTGTCGTAATGACCTCGACTTGACACGTGATGTGTGTATATATATGAATGTATATATTGTATGATTATCTATCAATTTGTTATCGGTTTGATGGGCTAATACACTTTGCCATTCCGTTGTAAGATTAATATTTCGATATCGAATAATAGAAAAATCGAAATAATCCTATTCATCAATGACGTTTTTTATTCAATCCTCTTTCAAACACATATATAAGCTAAACTTTAATATCTATGAAATTATTTCATGAAAAATGGAAAATCGTTAGTATATTTAGAAGTCAACTGTTATATTTTACTTCTACGTAGTATTCCAGGAAAATGTTTTCCATTGCTTCGTTGTAATGATAAAATATCATAACAGTCAATAATCTGACAGCTTAGGAGTGGTCCCAACAGATGGTTCAACCGCTAGTGCACGATCTTTCACAAATTATGTATTATTATTATTATTATTATTATTTGGTTGGTCTATGGTTGCCCGAGTGCCTCACTCGTGAGTTTAACCATGAGGCTTTATCATTCGGTCTCCAATGGTTGTTTTTTTCAACAAAAGAAAAAAGCTTCTTGGTCGTTTCAAGTAGAAACTATGTGGAAAATGTATTTATCAAAATTACTGTCTTTTTTACTTAATATTTTACATTATTTAACAAGATCCAATGAAAATATTCATAACGATTACCTAATGCCTGCGTGTAGTACACAAGAACGAAAATACATCTAAACATTATTGACCCGACATTGATATTACGAAACACTGTTCTCTCTCCTCACTTCCTGTCCTCCATGACAGATTAATGATAATATAATGACATGTGGCAAATGGTAAAAAAATCCGTGCGACTACGCACAACTTTCGAAGCTTTCGAAACACATGGAAGAGAGCAACAGAGACGGATGTATGAGAATGTAAACAAAGCGGTTTCTCGGGACTTTGTACTGCAGTCGGTGTAGTACATACTACACAGATCGGATGAAATTCACGTATTTTGTCAAGTTAATCATTTTATCGGGAGTCTGTAGATTCCAGACTCCCTCAGAATTATATTGCACGTGCCAATTATCACTCCTCGTGAGTAATCGCGATCGATTGTTTCCCCCATTCCTGGACTTTCCAGAACTTCAATGTCGTCATTGGAATATATACCATACGTTATTTGCCTTTCTCTCTTTCCTATGTTTATGGCGTGGGGAGCGTGGGGAAAAACTTACACCCACACTTACAAATTGAATGTGTGTTAACCATTCCCCACACAAAATAAACGTTCTACTGTGGAGACAATATATAAATATATATATATACATACAGTCTGCCCCAAAAATAGTGGGAACCGTTGTGGTGTTTTACTTTTTCGCTGAATGTACTGCGTAGAATCGTTTCCTATCCTTCGTTATCTTTCTCAACTCACAAATGTAGATTGTGGTACATTATTCTGGTTTCGTTGCGAAAACGCTTGTTATGATCGTCAAGCAATCACCGTTCTTATCGTCCAGCCCATGGAGATTTGATTTTACATACTGGATAAGATCTAGCGTGCGATGAAAGTGAAAAATAATTCATGTTTTCGGGCGATGACTATATAATACTTTTGGCCAAGGCTGTTTGCAGATATAAATACAAAAGATAACGGGGAACGTCGTACACCTTTTAGTCGAATTGAAGTACAATACTTCGAACTTACAGCTTTGACCTTTACTCCTGATGAAAATCTAATTGCTTTTTTTGTACAATCCTGCCCTTATTCAGTCCTGTCATAAATTCTCCAAGCATCATTCACACGTTGGGGTTATAGTTTGTTATGAAATTTTATTCGTCATTGAAAAAATTTTCATTTTAATTTTTCTTTATTACGGATTCGAAAGACTTCGAACCCTTGTGGTAAATACCCAATTTATCACGGTGTGATGATAATTGCGTGTTGAAATAAATGTCGTTGACCTGAAAATGAATAGGAGGCTATGTCGTCAGATTTCTAAAAAAAATTTTACAAAAGTTAACAGGTGGCAAAAATGAAACCGTAAATGGATTTTTTCCACGAAAACATGACCTCCGAATTTTATTTGTATAAGCGTCGCATTGCTAAAATCATTTTGACATGAGAAGCACTCGCAACAAGATTTCTTGGAGGCTTTTCGTGTTGTCCATAAAGTCTTCGGAATTTTTCCCTTAAGGTTTGCAGGTCAGAAAAATCGAAATGCTTCGACGTAAGAAATTGAAGGGAAGGAAATTCTAAAATAAGTGGTGGTGGAGAGTGTGGCTAGGACTATGGGCCGATGAGTCATCGTTTCTAAGAGAATGAACGAGGCTCCAGTGGCCAATGGATGATTGTTCGTTAGAAACTGGCACAGCTATTGGACGAAGAGCGTGCCGTTATCTCGAGTCACACATATTCACATTTTTGCCCTCACACAAATTTACATATACGTAGAAAGATCGATGTACACGTTAAAAAAAACACATACATCCTCTGGTCTCTGGGAACTCCATGCGCAGATGTTTGTGTAAATGGAGAATGCGTGACTATTCTCGACTTTCGGTATCAAGGCTATAGTCACGATGGCGGTGTGTTGGACTCGTGACGTACATATATTTCGCGTTGGTGGGGCGAAGGGGCAAAGAAGGGAAAGAGAGAGAGAGAGGTCAGATCAACGGTATATATTCTTTGCGCATGTGACTATGCCTTAGTTCTGCTCGGACTTCGGACACGTGAATTTTGATAAGGTTTCGAGAAGAGAAAGTTCCTATTTGTTTGGTGCGCTCATTGTATGGGTAAGAATATTTTTTTAATTTCATATTCATTTTTATCTATTGTTCTTTATTTTACGACCGTCCTCTGAAAACAAAAGAGTTTCGTGTAGATTTGTCGCGTTATGGGAAAATGGGGTAAGCGCGTTTACTCGGGCTCTCGCACGAGATGACGACCTACATAATGAAACAACATGGTGCAATACGTTTTCACATTTTTCGCACCATTTCATATTCCAAGGCCGAATTTTTTGACGATTCAACCTCCATAAATCAGAATATTACGTTTGTCTCTATGTATTTCGGATTCTGGAGAAGTGAATCGTCATTTTTTGTGCGTACTTCTCGTTAGTTTTGATGCGCAGTAACCTTTGGTTCGAGAATTACAAGAGACTCTTTTGTAGAGTTACATAAACGGGGAAAAACAGACAATTCCATCTAAATTCCTTGTTGAGGAACAAAAAAGAATCTCGTACGCATTTATGATGTAAGGAGATAACGAGCATCGTTCGGAGAAACGGAAATAAACACGTGGCACTGTCCCTGCGCATACATTGATTTGACGTTCGCCATATTGTTGGTCACCCGATCGCGTATTATCCAAAACAACAAAATTTCTAGGCGTTCAGCAGAACCAGAAGGCATGAAAAACTCGAACGGAACGACGGGTATCGCCATATTTTGGGCTCGTCACTTCCGAATATTTTTAACTCGATGTTTTTCGATGGAAAATGTTTTTCCGGCTGACTGCACTCTGACTCATAAGACTGAAATTTCCTGTTTAATCAAATGGCACGTGTCGCGAAAGAATTTAATTGTTTATATTTGCTGCAAAAGCAAAAAAAAAATCTTTTCGACAGTTTTTGCGCTCATAATAACGATATCGTATCTTTTTTTTTTGTCTCGACGTTTCACACGATCGAAGAACGTGACTAATTCCCAAATACACTTGACCAGAGACAATCAAGGTCAACATAGCAATCGAATTTAGGTTGATAGTTTGAAATGATTAAAAATAATTTTCATCATTATTCGATTCGTTCATATAATGATCAATCCTTATTTTATTTTCACATTTATTTTATTTAATTTATTTTCATTTATTTTCGAATAACTTTTTCATTGATCAAGCAAAACTGTACAACTGTCTTGTTTGGCCCTGAACTTTTTAATAAACGAAATTTTTTACATATTAACTTAATCCGCTGAATTAAATTTATAAATAATGACAATGATTGAAATTTACAGAGCGAGAGAAGAGTTTAAAGAACGCAGAGAGCCCTGTGGAGCCGATAAGCAGCTACAGGGATGAGAATGGATACTTGCCAACGGTTGGCCGCTGGGGCAGCGAATGGCCAAGTTGACTCGAGACGGCAGAGATATGGTGCCAGCCGCAGGGGCAGGCACGCGGGCCCTGGATCAGGGGTGTGCCGCTACCCCTGCCTGTTTGGGCTCATTATGAATCGCCAGCCTTGATCGTCGACACGGTCGAACAATATGAAGAACTAGCAGGCAGCGTTGAGTTGGAGACCCAGCGCTTGCTGCGAGAGCATCGCTATGATACCATTGGAAATTTCTTGAGGTAACAAAAATCTTCTTTACACAACAGTCCTTTTAAGTTAATAATTTTGTATCTATTCATCAATAATTCTCTCCAATCCGAAACATTCACTACATAAATGCAGTTGTTAAGAAAAAAATACAATAGTAAGAACCAGAGTTTTGTTTATTGGCTCCATTTATAATTGTACTAATGATTTTTGTCGTTTTTTCCAATTAGATTCTACAAGGATTTCAAGGAAAGCAAAGAACCGATGGTTGAGCGATTCTACCATAAATACCAGCCATTAATAACTCACAAACATCACACCTGTGTGGGTCTTGGTTTTGAGCTGATGCGTCGACTGTACAAATTGAACGAGAGATATCCCGGCATTTCTAGTGGCCTGTACTTGGTATCGTGCGAAGAGGTAATTATTGATTTTTTTT